>CM046832.1:46848470-46958536 GCA_025618425.1 Heliocidaris tuberculata
ACACTATAAATACTGCGCTTATTGTTGTTATTTACCATTTTTATTAGAAATTAGCAAAACGGTTAAAATAATGCAATGACTAGGCTGAAGTCCGAAGTTTTATCATTCTTATCTGATATTCAAATGTTCTTAATTTGTACCAATTTATTCTGTTTGTTTATTTTCATGGTGTTAGGATTTTAATGTCTCCTGGCAGCAGGAAACAAGAATAATAAAGTAATGTAGATAATCATGATGCAGTTTCATTCCATTTTATTCCACTTGATCATGCATTTTAGGCTACAGAGGCTAACTACGAAGAAGTCCCACTCGAACAGTTTGGTATGGCCATGCTTCGTGGAATGGGATGGAAGGAAGATGAAGGGATTGTAATAAGCTAAAGAAGTAAGTTCAATCTTTTAGTTTTGTTGTCAATTGAAACAACACCTACCTACTGAAATTTAAAATTAGAGTACTACTGAAAACTGAGGAAATAAAGACACTGAATATAAAATTTTGTGAAAATACAGGTGACAGTAAAAAACTATTTAATAGATCATGTGCCAAATATAATTCTTTAACTACCTTGTATTTCTTAGAAACCTTTGTAATCAGCATTCCTTTGTAGGACACAGGGTTAGTTGGGTCTAACAACAAATGAAAACATTCTGACAAAAAAAAAGTAGTAATTTCTACATATTTTGTAATTCGGTGCTGGGGAACCTATAGAAGTGACCTTGCGACCCAAAGGCCCAGGTCGGGTAATTCGGTGTATCAACAGTTCAATCATTCTGGCAAAAAAATGTAGTAATTTCTCTGTATTTTGTACTTCAGAGTTGTGGAGCCGATTGAAGTGACGGTGCGACCCAAAGGTCAAGGTCTAGGTGCAGACAGGCGACCTGGAGATGCACTGAATGAGAAGAGAAAACGCAGGAGAAAGCCTGGAGAGCCAGCCGTGAAGGAGGAAGAGGAACCACAAGGATTCTCAAAGGGTGCTCATGTGCTGGTGTGCAGTGGACCCCACAAGAATCTCTATGCATAGTATGCAACATGCACGATTTTGTATTATTTTATGATTAGGTGTATATGTAGTGTATCGTAGATTGCAATTCGGTTCCAGAAAAGTACATTTGCACAAGTTTTTGTTATTTGTTGATATATCTTGCTTGAAATTACATTTACATTTATAAGAATTAGGCCCCCTGTGAATAAAGATATTGGAAATTTCTGTTTTTTCTGTACTTTTAGAATGTGTGCATTGCACTGTAAATAACATCTGATTTAAGAGATGAATTTTTATGAAATGTTATACATGTACCTTGTTTTGAAAAATGAAAAAAAAAAGGATTAATATCTAGTTTCTACTCACTTCACACTTACTTAAAATGTACCAATCACCTGAAAAAATAATTTAGGTCAACAGTTAATGAGTATGAAGGAAATTGAGGATAACATGAAAATGCTCGCGCGGACCGAACTCCGAGTTTGGTTCTGCGCGAGCCTTTATCTTGGCGAGCGCTCACGGGTGCGTCAAGTAGTCTACTCACTAGTCGCTTTTTACGCTTATAGAGAGTGTAATTAAAATTGGAATATCTCTTTATAGAATTGATATCTGAAGCCCATAATTTGAATGTAATATAACAACATGATACCTGTATTAGACATACAGAGCAAAATTACTTTTGTGATTGGTACCCTTTAAACTCATGTAAATTCCTTGTTATCGGTTGCAAATCGCTAGATTTATTATGCGTGATGTACTTTGCACTTCTGTACTTAGATTGAAGGTGTGGATGAGGATAATTCAAGGGTGGTCATCAAATTCGCTTTAAGCAGCCAGTCAGCAACCCTCAGCCAGTTTGCGGTACAGCTAGTCACAAAAGAGGAGTACAAGAAGTACTCCAAAGATCTTGGTAAGTTTTCAAAGAATGGGAAGGATTATGGACAAAAAGTAAGGGAGATTATAAATCGCTGAAACTGTATAGCCTTTATCCGGCAGAAATTTTTATCCATTTTATACCGGACATTACAGAATAAAAATTTGATCTATATCTAAAGTTTACAGAATACATTGTGGGGCAGAGTTTATTGAATTCATATGAGTTAAAGACACATTTTCTTGAGGATGCGACATAGATAGCGGTAATTAAATTCATTCTTCCCGTGCATCTGAACATATCAGTTGAAAGTGATATGTGTGTATTGTTCTGTGGTGCAGAATTCACTCATGTGTAATGGCTGCAGAGAGCAATAGTTGGCATCATCTGTCTGGCTAGAATTTTTTTTTTCCAATTTAAGTACAGTGTTCTTCTTGAGAATTCCCAATTATTCTTTATTTTTAGATTCATTAATTTGAATAGAACCTTACCTGTTAATTGTAAGCCCCAAAAGAATATTCTTTGTCAATCAAGTCAGTCATAACAGAAGATATCTATTTGGTACCCAATTAATAAAGAAAAAAATCAACACTAAACTTGTTGAATCTTACCCACTTTGTGCATTATTTCTAAGACAGTAAATGCAAGTTAAAAACAAATAACTATGTGTTATATACTTATATATTCCACCTGTGATGACAAGCGATGAGATGATTTATCCATGATTTGATGGACATCCTTATTTCTCATTAGTTTAAGTCTGAGGTGGTAAGCAATATCTAAAATTAGATCAGGTTTTTTTCAAGCACTTATTTCTTATTCCCATCAAACAAATCATGAGCTGAATAGGGCCCAGGTTAAAAAGAATTTGCTAATGTAGAGAAAGATCAGGATCAATAAATTTCAAAGTTTTCAGCTACTGGTTTAGTAGCGCAGTCCTGTCATTTTGGAAGTACATGTATCTACTTCTGATATAGCAATGCAAGATCTATCCATATATGTTGTTTTGTGGTTTTGTTTGTTTTGTTTTAATTGTTCACCTACAGTCTTGTTACATATGATATAATAAGTCTTGTTAATAATAACATATCGTCTTAAACAGTAGTGCACTTCCTTACATTGGTTTCATGTTTGAATTTTTTTTCATAGGGAAGTTTAGTCGAGGCCATGATGAAGTGAAGAAGAGAGAAGAACACAAATCACAGGATGAGGGTGAATCAGATAGGAAGAAACACAAACACAGAGATGACAAAGAAAGGAGTAGTAGTAGTCGACATGACAAGCGTTCTAGGGACAAGAGGAAAGAGGATGACGAGAGGCCCGAGAAGTATTCTAAACGGGACAGATATGAAGACAGGGAACGAGATCAAAATGGTGAGCGACATAGAGACAGACATAGAGAGGATGGACGGAGAGATGGGGAGGATTATGAGAGATCAAGGAGTAAGGATGATCGGCGTCGGCATAGAGATGGTGATGATGATGGGAAAGATTCTAGTAGGAGGAAAGAGGAGAGAGAAGATAGATTTACCAAACAGCAGTCGGAGCATAGTAGGCAGTCTAGGTAGGTCTTTATGTTTTAAAGGTGATGCATATATAGATTTCATTTTTCCTCTGTAGAGGAATTTTGAATTCAGAACTTTCAACAGAAACAGTGAGTTAAATCTCACCTATTCTTCAAGTTAAAGAGACGGTTGAGTTCTGGTGAAAAATAATTTGTGAGCTTTCTCATGCTGTTCCTGTCAGTTTGGAAGAACGACACAGTATAAATTTCAACTGTAAAGGATTTCTCTTCAAATGCCTTCATTTTCGAAATATGATGAGAAATAGCTGAAGTGTTCAGGCCAAACATTCATGCCACATGTGTGTGCAGTCCCATATACCCATTTCTGTGTGCAGTGCATGTACTTTTCAGTTAGATTGGGTCAATTTCTATCATTCTGATGATTCTAAAACCAAACAGTATACACCAATTCTTGTGTAGACATGATCAACCTTTCTCAGTTGCTGTGAGACAGTTTCTTTCACAATTTGATTGCATGACCAGAACTCAACTTTATCTTTAAGTGCAAAAATGGATGAGTGACACATTTTCAACTTGATAGTTGTTTATATTATCAGCACTCACACATTACAACAAGTAAAATTTGTAAGTTATGAAGATTTGAATAACATATGATAAGGATTTATTAGTGTTATTTCTGTGACAGAATTACAGAATTAATCATTTTTACACCTCACATGTATTGTAGTATTTGAGTGGTTTGAATGTTACTCTTCACTTTTCAAAGACACAGTGGAAGCTCCTTCTAAAGAAAACTGATTTAACTAACTCTCATTATAACAAGGTAATTTTGCTGGTACCATTGTATTCTGTTGTTTTATAAACCTGACATATCAAGGTTTCTTTATAGCAAGTAGAGGTAATTTGAGTTTCCTCGTCCCAAGGAATTTGTTATAAGGAGGTTCCACTGTAATGGGTTTCAGCCCTGGTAATGTGATTCTGACCAAAGGCTTATGGCCTATGTGGTTCCCTTCCACATTTTCATTTCATCTTTTTTATGCCTCCGCCCACCAAAGGTGGTGCCGGAGGCATTATGTTTTCAGGTTGTCCGTCCGTCTGTCCGTCCGTCCTGCTTTCTTGTTCGAGCGATAACTCAAGAACCACATGAGATATGAACTTCAAACTTGGTGTTAGTATGTATCACCATAGGAAGACGATCTGATTAGATTTTGGGGTACGTAGGTCAAAGGTCAAGGTCATAGAGGCCAATTTTTCTGAAATTTCAGGTGTTAGGCTTGTTCTAGCGATAACTCAAGAACCATTTGAGATATGAACTTCAAACTTGGTGTTAGTATGTATCACCATAGAAGACGATCTGATTAGATTTTGGGATATGTAGGTCAAAGGTCAAAGGTCACAGGTCAATTTATGAAATTTCATGTGTTAGCTTTGTAAATGCGATATCTCAAGAACCATTTGAGGTATGAACTTCAAACTTAGTGCTAGTATGTATCACCATAGGAAGATGATCTGATTAGATTTTGGGGTACGTAGGTCAAAGGTCAAGGTCACAGAGGCCAATTTCTGAAATTTCAGGTGTTAGCCTCGTTCTCGCGATAACTCAAGAACCATTTGAGGTATGAACTTCAAACTTGGTGCAAGTATGTATCACCATAGGAAGAGGATCTGATTAGATTTTGGGGTATGTAGGTCAAAGGTCAAAGGTCACGGTCAATTTCTGAAATTTCATGTGTTGGCCTTGTTAATGCGATATCTCAAGAACCAATTGAGGTATGAACTTCAAACTTGGTACTACATGTAGTATGCATCACCATAATGAGACAAACTGATTAGATTTCTGTTCACGTAGGTCAAAGGTGACAGCCTAGTGGTCATTATACAGGTGTATGTGAAATTAATGTTTTTTTACCTTTGTTATCACCATATATCTCAACTATTTTGTATTCATGACTAGGAGGAGATAAAGTGATCAGACTGGGTTATAAGGTGTAAGGTCAAATATCAAAGAGGTCAATTAACATGTAATTAGAGGCTTTTTATTGTGGTTCTCACAAGATTTCAAGACAGTTTGAGCCATCAACTGAATTTAGGCCGAGGCATATAGGAGACGCAGTCGCATTCATCTTTTTTTTTTTAATACCAGTATGCTATATTGTAATGTTTTGTGGGGTTTTTTATCTGCAATTACAGCATATAGCTATTCATAATGTTTTTGTTGTTCTTACCTTTTTTTTAATGGAATGGGAGAAATATGACTTGAACTATGACTGAATAACACTTATAAAATTCATAAAGACATCAGTTTAAAGCATCACATAAATTCAGATCAATATTACATTATTATTTGTGATGTGGAATGATATGGCAAACTTTACAAATGAGCCACATGATTTTTTACAATATGTATATTATATTCTCCCTCAATGCAGTTCAAATTCTGAGAAGATGACCTACTGGTTGCGTCCTGATTTGCGAGTACGCTTTATTGATGCGACCTACAAGAAGGGCAGGTATTATAACGTCAAGGTCAAGATTGTAGATGTCATCACCAGAGATACCTGCACGTGTCAAACAGATGAGGGCAGATTTCTTGAAGGTAATCGCTTGCTTTATAGAATGATGTTTTCAGCCTTCTATTCTGAAGGCTGAAAATGCTGAAAAGAAAAAGAGATTTGCCTGTAATTTAGTTATAGGTCAGGTTACAAAGATGCTGTGCTTCAAGACACAGACAATATTTAAATTTGGGGCAGATTTAAAAGTTTTGTCTGTACGGTCCAGGATTTTGTTCTTGAGCTCTTGTTTCATCAGAAAATCATGTATTCCTGAATCAACAGTCTCTAGATTGAGTTTAAGCAATAGTTGAATTATACTCATCTTTTCCCCCTTTTTTCTTTTTGTTGTAGTTTATATGCAGTGAGGACAAATGCAAGCGTATTATATATTTGAGAATGGTAAAGGTGGTCACAAATTAGTGATTAATCTATAAAAAAAAAATTATTAAAATATTACATTTAGTGAACTATGCTTTACAATATTTCTTTGTAAGATAAATTGTGCATGTTTTGGTGCCATCACCATTTCCACCCATTCTATTTTCTCATTGCTATCACAGATATCCACCAGTCTATGCTTGAGACCCTGATACCGAAGACAGATCCTGCATACATCATGGTAGTCACTGGGAAACACAAGGGCCAGGTATGCACTTTTGAATTATATTTACTGTATAAAAAACATGATCTTCTCTTCAACATTTTCTTTCCATAGTTCCCTCTCCAAAATATATCATAGTATAAGTTTCATTCGGTTAAAAAAAAAAAAACATTGTTTGGGCGTAACTTAACTAACTCTAAACTTTTGCCCAACCTAGACTTCAAAGAAAAAAAAATACCGAAAATCAAAATCGATCTTTGAAAACCGCCATGGAAGTGATCTGTCGCAGAAAGTTTTGATCATCGCAATTGTGAAAAAACATCTAATATAAGAGAAAACACATATAAGAGCTGGTGAATTGTTAATACATCATTTAGTGATTTCTTTGACTCTGTTTCGACTCCAGGAGTTCAACTAGATTGTATGTATAACTCAAATATTTGTTTCACAGACAAGAGAGGAGAAAACAAAAAAGAGAACCGACTTACCTGCCCAGTTTTTTAATGGTCCGTTACTCCAATACATCAATTTAAAAAAAAATTGTCTTAGTTTCCTTTGTTCCGTTTGCAGGACTTTTAACTGTTCACAGCATATTATTTTATGCAGTTAAAAAAGTCTAATGTGAATATGATGATGTGTTTTATTGTTGTTGCATTAACAATTCAGGGGGGAGGTAAATCCATGGTCTCATGTGTTGAAAAAATCTTATATAGAGTGGTCTTGACTAAAATTTTCATCATTGAGATTGATAAGTGTATGCCTTTATGCCAAGGTGAATAGATAGATACATCAAGATTATATCTTTAGATCTGCACAATGTGAATTCATTCAAAATCTTTATACAGACATCAATTTTCTCACCGAATGTCATTTGTGTTAGCATTATATAAAATGTGAAGAACGTGATCAGATGATAGAAGGTTTTGAATGACATCATAACAGTGCATTCATGTTGTATGTCTTGTCTTATCAAATTTGACATCTTTTCTGATAATTTTTTTGTATACAGATTGGGACGGTACTCAAAAGGGACAAAGCAAATTGCCAAGCTGATGTCCAACTGCTGAGAGAAAGAGAAAAGATTTTCAAGATGGAATACGACATCATCTGCGAATTTGCTGGAAACATACATGACGAAGAGGATTACTGAAATTAGTACTGAAAGAACAAGGGATGTAGTCCTGTTGCTCCTAATCCAAACGGGTCTCAAACTGACCAGACTGAAGGTTTCATGGCAGGCCAGACACAAACCAGACAAACACAAATCATGCAAACTTGGTATTAAACAAAAAGTCCAATAGAAAAAGCCTTTGAAAAAGCATATTTATTACCTTTTTATCACCCAGAAAGTTTAATTTTTTCACTATATTCATGCGTATGTCTGCATTCTGCCTTGAGTACTGTTGCAAAGCCCTCTCATGAAAAGAACAGACATTTATCAGTGTTAAAATTTTGATGATGGATTTAACTGTGTTCCTTAATATGTTACTGACTGAACCGGTCCAGAACCCTGAAAGGATTTTTAGAAGTTAGTGAGCCAGACCAGAGAAGGGTTTTGGGTTATGAGCTACAGCACAAATGAGATGTGTGTTTAAGGGGAATGCACCCTAATCACTTTTTGAACTGACTGGGGGATTTCTTGAAAGTTGATGTAATTTAGGGTAAATGCATGACTAGTATTGACTGGTACAAGGAGTTGTTACTACCTTTTTAATGGAAAAATTGTACCTACTGTAAACGCTGTTATTTTCGCGCGGAGCGACCCCAAAACATATTCGCGGGTTCTTAAATTGGCACTGCACAATTACACGCACATATGTACACCCACTCCATTTATTGATTTACACACACGCAGTCCATTCAAATGCATACGGCATGCGCAACTACACACACGCGCTCAAAAATGAATTGGACACACACACACACACATATTAATGTGCTGAAGAGCACAATTCAACCCGCATAGGAAATCAGGCTAATATTTTCGCGAGTTCTAGAATTCGCGCCTGCGGAAAGTAGCGCAAAATCCGCGAAAATTAATGTACCGCGAATATTTCTGCATTTACAGTAGTCTTTAATAGTCTTCATAGGCTCCAATTTTTAAAAAAATGGATGATGTATGGTTTCTGAGTGTATATATTATTATTATAGACGTCCCAGTATACATATCTGAAGATTAAAGAGAAACACGCAATTAAAATTCACTTCCAAGCTTTGATGCAAGTCAGGGGGCTGAATCACTTGCAGTTTCTGTGTAACACAAGGGTATGTTTGTCACTGTGTACTGTACCATTGGAGGCCCTGTCCCCAGAAATCAAGATGACAAGATGACATTGTATTGATGTAAAGAACTTTCCATACCATTATGGTCTAAAGGTCATTTTATTTGTGTAAAATGTATTTGAATTTTGTGTAAGCTTAGCTAGCAGCTAGTCTGTTAGGAGCTGTGCCATATATTGGGTTTTGTTTAAAAATGATACCCTGTACACACACTTTTTAGAGAATAAATTTTATATGAAAGTATACTTATATACTGTTGAGCTTCAGTCATACTTTGTTTTTGTTTGACTCTAATGTTATGTCTGTTGAGTTAAGAGAGATAATATTGGCAGAAGTTTACTGTTAAATAGGATTTTTAAAATATGTCTTGAAGATAAGTGTGATTGCTGTTTTAGTGTGTCTGATTCAATGGAGATTAAGAAATATCAGTTAATTAAGCAAGAGAAAGAGACAGAGAGAGAGAAAGAAAGGGGAGAGAGATGGCAGGAAGATGGAAAGAGAGAGAGGGTGGAAGAAGATTAAGTAGGAAAGAGAGAGTGACCAAAGAAATGAGAAAGAGAAAAGGGTAAAATGGAAAGGGAGAGAGAAACTGGGGGATGAAGAGAGAGAATGAGCAAGGAAGAGAGAAAGAGAATGAAGAAGGAAGGAAAGGGAAATAGTTGACAAGAGAGAGAGTGAGTGAGTAATGGAAAAAGAGAGATGGACAGAGAAAGAGAAATGAGAATGAGGTGCACATATATGACCTTCATTCTAGTAGAATCAGTAATTATATTTTGATATATGTACCATTACCACATAGTATCAACATTTTTAAACTTCACTAGAAGCTTGCCACATAGGCTGAATCACTTGATTTTGTAAAGACTGCACTGCCAGATCACTGTTATTGTGATTTTTAAGTGTTTAAGTCTATTAACTAAATCACTTTATCAAACTGAGGAAAATGGAGGAATTAATGTATCTCCATTGAGCTAGAATTCATTCATCCAATACTTGGACAAAAATTAGGCATACCACACAAATGGTTTTTTTCATTTGTGACTTAATTACCTGTCAAGTAGTGTTTTTAATGCATTTTATACTTGTTATTCTTAACATGGACCTCATAAAAATTCTTGAATTCAAGCTAAAATTATACTATCCACTAAAATCCCTGATTACAAACTGAATCAAACACAATAAAAGCCCCCATTGATTCATGATTCGTCATAAGTTATTGTACTATTCCTGCACTAAATTTTGGGCTCTTCCCTAATTGTATAAAGGGGCAGTCCACACTCAGAATAAGTTTGCTTTATCAAAAAGCAGAAATATGAGAGGGGAAAAACAGATAAGTGAAGCTGAGAGAAAAATCTGACAAGGAATAAGAGAGATTTTACAGACCCCTATAAGAAAAAGATCTATTTCTATATCAATAACTATGAAAATGGAAGTTTACATAATTTTCAACACAAAGCAGATGGAAGAGGTGCTCAACAGATAAGTCAATGCACAATGCCTGTTTGTATTTGATTAAAACTTCAAAATCCCACTTTTTTATCCTTTATAAAATTTTTGATACTCTCATTTTCTGCTTTTTTATAAAAACCAAAATAAGATCAGAATGGACTTCCACTTTAAAGGGGAGAGGGACATTTATAGTTGTACACCGGCCTGTATAGGCCTACAAGTAAGAAAAGAAAGCCTTATCAATAAAGCCACTTCAGAATTGGATGGAATCATATTTGTACGCACCAAGACTTGACGTCTGTATGTGCAAATAATATTCGCCTTATTCTCATCATCAGTGGCACAAGGCAATCCTTATAATTGGTTCATGAACTTGTTGAGGGAGCATCTCAGTTTGAAAACTTAGTATTCACACAGACTGAAATCTGTCAATTTCAAGTTGATAACATCTTCACAAATGCATCAACCTCTATAAATCCATGAAACAATTTCACCAGTCCCACCCCTTTAACTTATCTTTAAAGTGAGAAAAAAGGTAAATTCTCTGTCAATTTGTTAAGTACAGCCCTTCAAAATATTGTGAAATGCAATTTTGCAAGCATAATAGAAGTGTAAATGAAATCCCAAATTAATTTACCAACCCCCAAGCCATGTTCTAAAAGCAAGAAATTAAATTTTGGAGTGACATGCCAAAAGTAAACATGTACACTGCATGCAGCATGCATGCATAAATGCACTTAATTGAAAGCTAGCGCTATATATAGCGCTCATATCTAAAATTTAAAGAGCTTGGTAGAGGTGAACAAACTTTGTTGGCTCGTGCATTGAATCTTAAAGAAAATCATTTGTAAAATGAACATGATATTATCTAAGAGAAATAACAAATTAAGATACAATGAAAATATTCTAAAATCCATTAAAATAACTCCTTATGTAGATTTATACCCAATATATTTTTGGGTATTTAATTTGTTCGTCGAATTTGGAGATCGATGGGATAAATTGGACGCGACTCAATTCGGTCACGTCATAGAAATCTGTCGAAAATACAGCTCGTCCTAAAATAAATCGTTCGTCAATTCCGTCCTCATAAGCTTCAATTCAACACGGTTCAAGTTTACAGTATTTTTCATCACTCTTTTCTGTTGTTTTCCTGTTTCTCTTCAATTTTGTATTTTTCAACGATAACTGTATAAGGCATTTACAAGGATCTATGTGATAACACGAACTCACGACTCGTCCCCACCACCCAAACCGCACGTCCTCTGTCGAATTTGCTTAGAACGAGCTGTCTATGATCTAATGTGTAGAACTAGTGTCAGTGACGTGAGTAATCGACAGTATGTTGACGGAGCTTGGAATTCGGAGCAACAGCCAGCAGTACGACTAACTACAGTAAGTAGACACTATTCTGTCAATAATGTGTAGTGAAATTGAGTTCGAATCGACTAAACTTATACTTTAAATTGTCGTGCTTACTAATATTTTAGTAAAAAATGAAGCAAGATTAGATGGTATTTATGGATGGTGGAAATGTATTTGCCTCGGTCCCAGACATTGAGTATGATGTGAGTGCTTTTGTTTTGATGTGCTCATCTGAAGAAGTCGAGCCTAGGGCACACCACGTACATGTAATACTATAGTGGTCATATTGACCACTACGCGGGACGAATGCAAAAATACTAGTCATTTTCTATCGCATGTACTTAAGGTATGGGGGGAAAATAAAAGTAAGATAAATTAAATGTTAAAATACTTCCTTTCAAATTCAGCGCTTTAATTTTAAAATCTCTTTCCTACCTTAAATAGCCGTTAGGAACACTCATAGCGACTTTACTATACTTCGTGTGTAGACTCTAGGCAGTCATCCACCTCAACACTTTCAAAACACCACTGCACAAAAGTCACCAACATTCACTCAAAATCGGCATTTAATTTACAAAAACCGACACCAACATATACATATTCATGAAATACAATAAATTCAACTCGCCAATGTTGGAAAAGATAATTCCAAAAATGAAATCCGTAATTTACTGTCACTTCTGGCGAAACGGGGTATCGCAAGTCATTGTGTACATTTCCTGATCGCCGTGAGCGTTGGTCGTTAAAAATTCGGTCCCTATCATCGCGTACATGTAAAAGTTCTGATTTTCTGTGTGCGCAATCATAGAGATCAATGTGCGCATGTGATACCAAGTTTCTTTGTGGACAAAATTTTATTGGCCAAGTTTAGTCTAAAATATCGGCAGCATGAAAATAACATGCGACCGCGAAAAAAATTGGCAGGGATTTCTTAGGTTTTGGACATGATTTTGACTTTGGATTTTGCTGGAAATATCAGAATTCTTTCTAAGGGCCATTTAAGGTAGGAGTGAGATTTTAAAGAGCTGAATTTGAAAAGGAAGTATTTAAAATATTTATCTTATTTTTCCCCCCTTACCTTAAAGTATATGCAATAGAAAATGACTAGTATTTTTGCATTCGTCCCGCGTAGTGGTCAATATGACCACTATAGTATTATTGGTGTGGGAGAAATGGGGTATCGGAGTCATTGTGTACATTTTTTTGTTCGCCGTGAGCAATGACATTTCCCTCCAAAAATTCGGTCCCTATCGCGCACACATAAAAGCCCCAATTTTTTCTGTGTGCACGATCGCAGAGATGGATGTGCGCGCACGATACCAAGTTTCTTTGTGGACTAAATTTTATTGGCTGAGTTTAGACTAAAACATGGGCGGAATGAGAACAACATGCAATGACGAAAAAATGGGGGGGGGGATTTCTTTGGTTTTGGAGTTTGGACATGATTTTGGCTTTGGATTTTGCTGGAATATCAGAAGTTGCTTCTAACGGCCATTTAAGGTAAGAGTCACTCATAGGCCCTTGCCTACATGTATGTGGGACTGTGTCAAACATTCACTGTTGCAGTAGTCAAAAACAGACAACAAAATTGCTCTAAGCAAGATCTAATTTTCATTTGCTAGATTACCTGATTCAGAGACTCTTCAGCTCTTACTGTGGCAAAATTTGGGGATTCAGTCAGAGTTGAAAGTGAAATTTTGAAACAATTATTTTCCTCTCATGTATAAAACTATGAATGATCTAAACTGGAAAAAGGCCTGCTGATACATACAAAGGCTTTTGAAGCCTATTCACCCCAAAAAGCTATTGTGGAGTACAAGCTTATCTTCAGATAAGCTTGTACATGTATAAGTGGGTTAAGAGTGAGATTTTTAAGAGGTGAATTTGAAAGGAAGTATTTGAAATATCTTATTTTTCCCCCCATACATTTAGTACATGCGATAGAAAATGCAATAGTATTTTGGCATTGTTTGTTCTTAGTGGTCAATGACCACTATTGCTTGGTGTGGTGGAAGCACACCAAGTCACTTATGGATCTACATGTACAAGCTTATCTTCAGATAAGAGACATTTTGCTACTTTTTGCGTCCATTCTGAAAAAAAAAAAAGTTACCACCAAGGGTCTAGACATCTTCATTTTGAAAGAAGATGTCATCAAACTTGTAAGTAAAATGTGATACCAAATGATTGTATGATATTTTGCCTTGCAAATGATGCAGTTGCTATATTGTATCTTGGATAAGATTGTGTGTCATGAGTTGGTCCCCTTTTTGCGTTACAAGGCGATTTTAGTTTCTGTGACACATTTTTATTTAACTTTAAAAGCCTATATCTCTTTAAGTATACAACCTATGATAGGAAAGGTATACATTTCCTGATAGGAAATTATAAGGAATTTAAATATGCATTCAAGATTGACATAAGGTGTAAGATAAAAGAGTTACATGGACTTGAATATGAAATTTTCGATATTTTTTGTTATCTTATTGTGTTCATCATAACTTTTTCTTAGGCCCTCCTATGGCAATAAAAATGTTATACACACATTTATTCTTTAAAAATTGATTCAGATCCTTACAACAATGTGTAATTGTCTGGGGTTTATGATTGTGTAATAATGAAAAATATCACCAAAACTTATGAAAAAATTCAAATATTTTCGAGTGTTATTGTATGAAGTTTTACATCATTTGTTATTGCATGCATAGCCAAATTTACTTTTCAACAATAAGACAGTAAAGAAGAGTAGGATTGCTTTGATTTGGTACCAAATTTGTACCCATATGACAAGTTTTGACAAAAATAATATTTTCCTAGAATTGCTAAAAAATCAGAATTATCCACTGACATTGGACTAGGCGTTAGAAAAACATTTTGACACACTTGATGGCTAATAACTCAAAAGCTATTACTCTTCTCAAACTGAGTTTGCCACATTGAAAAGTTTCCTATTTCACGATAATGTTGAAAACCACTCGCTGCAAAGTACCGCATATTTTGTCAAACGCGCATTGGCACGTCCACTCATCAATTCAACTTAACAATGTTGGAAAGCATTCTTTGAAAAATGAAATCGACAATTTTTGTCATGCTTGTTGAATCAGTGATTTGATATCATTGTGTACATCTCTCGACATCTCTTGGTCACCACAAGCTCTCAAATTTTCATGCAAATTCAACCATGAAAATAAGCCACTAAAAAATCAGTCCCTATTGTGTGGGTGGCTTAATATTTTTTTGGTCTGGTTTTACCGAAATTGTTGCTGGGAAAATAAGAAAACAGAAAAAAAAAAATCAGCTAATCTGTTTGCTGGATTCTGTATGTAAATCATTTGAAAAACTGCTTGCAAAGTACATATACTATAGTCAGTATAAACTTCTATGTATGTGAGTGTGATTATATAATTACGATTGACCCACAGCTGAAAACAGCTGGTTTAATGATTTCCTTTGTTGACCAATTCAGAGCTGACACCAAAAGCTTGTGTAAACTCGTATGTAAATTGCGTATTTTCTCTCCTTTGGTCAGCTAATTCCCAAAACACCAAGACTACAAGGCTTGCACGATGGAAGGAGAAGAAGAAGAGAGATCTACTAGTGATCTAACTATTGGATTGATGCTTGCTGTTAGTTCAACAATCTTCATTGGATCCAGTGGTATTGTGAAGAAGAAGGCTCTTATCAAGATCCATGCATATGCAACAAGAGCAGGTATATACTAAAGGGATCATTTTCAAGTTTGGCAATATATATTTCATTAATCACTTTCTTTATATATTATTATTATTGTTACATATTATGTCATTATTTTGTAGAGTAAGTATTATACACTATTGCAATATACAACAAACTCTCCTTCTTCTTCTCCTCTTCCTGCTCCTGCTCCTGCTCCTCCTCCTCCTTCTTCTTCTTCTTCTTCTTCTTCTTCTTTCTTTTTTCTTCTAATTCTCCTTCTTCATTCGACTTCTTCTTTCGGCTTCTTCTTCTTTCTGCTAATTCTCCTCCTTCATTCGGCTTCTTCTTTCGGCTTCTTCTTCTTCTTCTGTCTTCTAATTCTCCTTCTTCATTCGGCTTCTTCTTTCAGCTTCTTCTTTCTTCTAATTCTTCTTAATTCAGCTTCTTCTTGTTTCTTCTTCTTCTTCTTTCTTCTTTCTTCTAATTCTCCTTTTTCATTCGGCTTCTTCTTTCGGCTTCTTCTTCTCCTCCTTCTTCTTCTTGTTTCTTCTTCTTCTTCTCTCTTCTTCCTCTTCCTCTTCCTCTTCCTCTTCTCTCTTCTTCTTCTTCTTCTTCTTCTTCTTCTTCTTTCTTCTTTCTTCTTCTTCTTCTTCTTCTTCTTCTTCTTCTTCTTCTTCTTCTTCTTCTTCTTCTTCTTCTTCTTCTTCTTCTTCTTCTTCTTCTTCTTCTTCTTCTTCTTCTTCTTCTTCTTCTTCTTCTTCTTCTTCTTCTTCTTCTTCTTCTTCTTCCTCTTCCTCTTCTTCTTCTTCTTTCTTCTTCTTCTTCTTCTTCTTCTTCTTCTTCTTCTTTCTTCTTCTTCATTATTTCACTTTGGCCACTAAATAGTGTAATTGTTGCATGTATATAAGAAATACTTGAGACAAAATTTAGAAAGTAAATGAAGAGGGGGAAAATGGTTAAGTAACAAAATAACAATCAAAAACATATAGGTGTGATGTTTATTGTCAAATACCACTATTTCTTTCCATTGGCCGAGAGAGGGGGGAGATTTGAGAATGTAAGAGCTGAAATGATCTGTATTGTTTCATTAAAATTTCAGAACAGAGTATCTAAAGATCATACCAATCGCCACTTGGCATAATAAGATATGAAGTTTGCTTGCAAAAATGGGTGGAAAAATATATTACGATACTTTAGTTGAGGACTCTCTTATTGGGAGTATGTACATGTATCTACCAATTATTTTCTGTTCCTTTTCCCTCCCTTTTTTTTAACTCTCTTAAATCACTTTTTGTTTTAATCCTTTAGGTGATGGTGGTCATGCATATCTCAAGGAGTGGCTGTGGTGGGCAGGATTTGCTCTTTGTAAGTGG
This sequence comes from Heliocidaris tuberculata, assembly GCA_025618425.1. Taxonomy (NCBI): domain Eukaryota; kingdom Metazoa; phylum Echinodermata; class Echinoidea; order Camarodonta; family Echinometridae; genus Heliocidaris; species Heliocidaris tuberculata. The sequence continues at coordinate 46,865,147 of CM046832.1, forward strand.
AATATTCCCCTGAACATATGTATATATACACACACACACACACACACACACACACACTTACCTGTATATATGTACATACATGTAAATCCTACTTAAGACGAAGTCCTGTACAAAAAAATCGACTTATGAGGGAATTTGGTGTAAAGGGGAATTTTTTGATTCCCCATAACTTTTTGGGCACTGTTTTTTCCCCATTTCCGTAGGGGTAGGAGGCATTCTATCTATATAAACCTAGAGGGTGCCAAATTACTTATATTGCTACAAAGTTATGTTTGGTAGGGAGAACTCATTTTCGTATAATGTAACATGGAAAATCTATAATGTACATGTATAACTCTTGGGGATCTAATGTCCTGAGGTTGACTTAAGGTGATGTGAGTTTTTCTTGAGTTATATCAATAGTTTGGGGATTTACTGAAAAACCTAAGCACACACAAAAGGTAGTTATTATACAATTCTTTTTGCCATAAATGCAAATTTAATCAAATTAATTCTAAACATATATTGACCCATTGCCCATGGGAACCGGATGGTCACTGTATTAAGTCTATGGGAATGAGATAATGCAGTAGTCCATGGGTTAACATTTTGAATCCACTAATTCTCCCTAACGACATTTCGCGCTGATATACATACATACATATATATATATATATATAAATATATATATATATATAATAAATAAAAAGAAAGTTCATCCCTTTATTGAATCTAGGTATATATATATAACTTTATATCTGAGCAGTAGATTTTTTACATTTTTAATCCTCAAAATTCAATTTCTATTCACTTTACCCAAGAAAATTCCCAAAGGAACACTGCAATCAAGCGGTATAGAGTTTCGAATTATGAAAATGGATAAACGGGCGTCAAATTCATGAAAACCCATGAGAATTCTTGTTGAGGAATTTCGTACAAATGAGAGTTAAGATTTCTTTCAAGTGTTGAACCTTCGCAAGTGCTATTTTAACTTTATCATGTATTTGGGCAAAATACTTAGAAAGAGGCTGATAAAACTTATAGGCCTATATGTATATGAGGGAACAAAGCAACAAGAATCGCATTTCTTTTCTTTTTTTTTTATTTGAACCTTTTAAAAAGCCATTTCTGAACTATATAATAAGTATAATGTATATATTTGACAACTTACATCTGAGGTGTAAATACCGACTTTGAATCTTTTCTTAGACAGGACATTTTCATGCATTTAATAATCATAATAATATTAATAATAATAATAATAATAATAATAATGGTGGTTTCTCGTATAACGCTCAGGTCCGTCACATCGTGACGCCCCTTTGTCACTTTGAATAGAGGTCATTGGGAAATCAAATATTTTAAAAGACTGTAGTGTATAGGTTGACATGCCAAGTTTTCTGTAGTAAAATCTGATTCACATATTATCTGACTACTTGTACCTGCTTTATAGTTTCACTCTCTGAATAAGACTTGCTTTGCAACAAATGGTTAGATCTGTATTCATCTGTACTTACAGTGGCTGCTGGAGAATTTCTCAACTTTATCGCCTATGCCTTTGCCCCCGCTCTGCTGGTGACCCCTCTTGGTGCCCTGAGTGTTCTAGTTACGTAAGTAAAACCCTCCTTCATTAAGATATTATATAGATATTGATGGCATGCTGTGCAGTTAATTATAACACAACATATGTACCGACACATTTATAATTTCCAGAGTGAAATATAATGGCATGGGGAAAATTCTTATTTTAGAGATGAATATATTTAAATTGAACGGCGATAAGGCGTGCTCTATTTGTCGTATAAAATTGAGGATATTTGAGATATGACGGATTTGACTGATACAAGATTTATTATAAGGTTGCATCCCTCAGTGATACAGTTTGGAATACATATATATATTTCTGATCTTCCCTTTTCTAGGGCTGTTCTGTCTCATTATTTCCTGAAAGAGAATCTTAACTTGCTTGGTAAAGTTGGCTGCATGCAGTGTATATTTGGGTCCACCATCATGGTTTTACATGCCCCAGCAGAAGAAGGTGCAGCGACGCTGGGTGAACTATCTATACGGTTACAAGATTCAGGTAGGTAAACAGTGAAACCTGTATATAACGTTTCCAAACAATTACCCCCGGACAACTACCCCCCCCCCCCCGGATTCTGGGGTAGTTTTCCGGGGGAGGGGGAGGGGGGGAAGGGGCGAACGGGATAATGGTCATTTTATGGGGGGGGGGGGGTAATTTTTCCCTGGGGGGTAATTGTCAGGCGAGCAGTTTTCCAGGGGGTAGTTGTCCTAGAATCGTATATAAGGACCACTCATGGGAGACACGAAGAGTGGTCTGACTTCATCTAGGCAAGTGATCTGTACGTGCCGGTTTCCTGCAGTACATGTGTTAATGAGAAATACAATTCAAGGGAAACATAAGATTAATATAGGGAAAATGAAATGTCTTTGCAGACAGGTGGTCACTACAGTAAAGTTTCAGTACATGTATGTAATATCCTGGCGTTAGTAAGATAGTTAGCTTTTTACACTATTTTTCAAAAGCAGCATTATTTATTAAATTTTATTTATCTTTGGTTTTATTAATTGTCATGTACTCCAGTGCTATTCACGAGGTTTCTTTACATTGAATATATTGTCTGCTGATAGCTAGAAGGACATTGATTATTTGTAAAATGATAAAGAGTTCGGACTCTATCAGCTCTTAACCCTTTCAAGACAATTGACCACATTTTGTGGTTTGGCTCAATAACTTTTGATCCAGAGCTCTAAAAATACACCAGATGCACGAGTAGAAAGAGCAAAATTTTCTGCACACACCATGTCCATTTTTATTGCATGTTCATATTGTGTTTGATGCCAGGAATTTTAAAAACAAGATTAAGCTTTGAGATCCTTAAATTGGCAACACATTGAGAGGTTTAAAATCATTTTTTTAATCAAAATTGGCAATTTCTTTCAACTATTCAACAAATTTCTAACCATGTATATTGTTTTCAAAGACATTACACCTTATTTGAACCATGTAGCCCTAAAAGAAAAATATTAATGTTGCCAATTTGAAGAACTAAAGGTGATCTATTTAGCTCTTAAATAATTCCTGTCCTGAAAGGGTTAACAAACAAACAATAGATTGATTAAGTACCGTACATGTTATTGTCCATGCAAAATCAACATAATTGTAGACTTGTCTAAACATTGTATCGGAATATTTAAATCAAGGCTTGATATATTTATTATTATTGTCTTTACTTTGTAGTAGGGACAGATGAACAATGTACTTTATTTTCTTAGTTATTTCAGTCCCATAAACGCTGTTCCTATACATCATCCATAGCCAATTCCTGATCTGATCATCTTTGAATTATGTTATCAGATGCCTTTTTTTAAAAGAAGACAGGAAATTATTTAAGAAAATTTTTCCTGTTAATGTAATTGAGTGTGCACTGCAAGTGCGAAAGTTTATGTCTCTTACTATCCTGTCTTACAGTATTTGTGACGTACATCATATCCCTGTTGATAGTGGTAAGTCATCCTCATCTATCTCGTCTCACCCACGTACGGTCCCACAAACATCCTGGTCTACATCTCGATATGCTCCTTAGTTGGCTCCCTCTCTGTCCTTGCTTGTAAAGGCTTTGGCATCGCCGTCAAAGAATACTCGAAAGGAACAAACACTTTCCTGCTCCCCATCACGTGGTTCCTCCTAGCCTGTCTAGTCATCTGTATATTAATGAGCATGCATTATCTGAACAAAGCCCTGGATACGTTCAACGCGGCCGTCATCGCTCCCATTTATTACGTCTTTTTTACGACGTGCGTGGTGACTGCCTCGGGGATCCTATTCAAGGAGTGGGCCAGCATGAGCTTGCGCGACACGTTGTCAACCGTCGCTGGTTTCGGCGTCATCATCATGGGCATCTACCTCCTGCATACCTTCAAAGATGCAAACATTTCGTTGGAATCAGTCACTGTGATGTCCAGGAAAAGCGAAGATTTTACAAAGCCCACACTCCCGTTGTTGAATAATCATCGCGAGCTCAACGGTTTGGATAGTGATACAGAGTCAACAGGCAAGTGAGACTTGTTTCACTAGGGATTCGATTGTAGTAATTATTTTATATGGGATACAATTGTAGTAATTATTTTATATGAACAATTATTCCTAGGGCTCTTTCCAAAAATGAGTTTGTGTGTGGCATGCCATGTGAACGTGAAATCGAGAAAAAAAATATAAAGAGGCATTTTGAAAGATATTTATTTTTAATAGAACTATTTCCATTTACATGTAGACCTGTAATGGAAGAAAACTGCTCAGCAGTAATAAATAGTCTCTATATTTGCAGTCAGACAACAAGCTTTATTGATAAAGGAGTAAAAAGACAGATTCATTATATTCTTTCGCTGTAACTGCCAATCCTATCAACATGTGCATTATTATGGAATTTTGTTTGTGCTCACTTTTGTTAGGTACTGTACATGAATAAGCAAGAAAATAGACAATTTAAAACTAAAGCTTCACATGATTCATTATTAATGTACATGTAGTGTATGTAAACATTGCTTCCAAGCTTCAGTATTGATAACTTTATTGAAATCAAATGGTAAGATACTTTGACTCCAACTTGCACAAAAGTTGATGAGTGATTAAAATTTCCTTCTATGTGCTGCTTTTTCTTTTCAGAGATGAACTCACCTTTTGTTGCAAAATGACTTAGATTTACTGAAACCAATGTAATTTTTTTTCTTCTTGTTATTGCGGTTTTTGACCTGTACTTCAAAAAAGTGTTTGTGATATAGAATAAAATTACGGGTAAAAGTCATCATTTTGAAGTATCAAGAAAAATGACAAATGGCTGTAATTTCATCCAAGTAGGAAGACACAGTTTCCTATACAGGGTGGCCCCCCCCCAAAAAAAAACCCCCAAAAAAACAACAACAAAAACAAAAACAAAAACCAACAGACCAGCATACTTTGAATAATGTGGGGTCAAAATTCATTGGTACCAGCGGAAGGAGAATCTTTTCACATGAAAAGTGATACCAAGATTGACAAATTTGGTTGAGAGGTTTTTGTTTTATGGAGCATTTTGTGACAGAAGGTAGGAGTTCAAATTTGTCCAATGTTATCTGATCCTTCTGCCCAGGCTCCCCGATTTGGCCTGTGATCTTAAATTCCCTCTTCAAAAATCTCAAGAGGTAGGCCATGTGGATGTCATCTCCCTGGTCGAGACACTAGGTGGTGGAGAAGAAGGGTCAGGTGATTTCCTCACCCTCGTCATCCTTCTGAGTAGGGACCTTCTTTTTCTTCCATGTCCCCAGTCAGCTGTTTAACAAAGGTATCTAACCCTTGGAGGACTTCCAGACCTCCATCCTCCATCTCATCCACCTCTTCCCTAGCCAAATACCTATTCACCAATCTAATTACTCCCATCCTCCCTCTCCCTTACCCTTTCCACACTGGTCTGAGGTAATTTCAGTTACTCCATAGTGAGGATGACTCCTCATTGAGCTTGTGTAGTCCCTTCTAGACATCTCGGCTCACATCTTCTATATAATAGCCATGGTGAATGGGTATTTGTCCTCAACTTGTGGGAATCCAGAATCTTGTTTAGGGACGATGCATCAGTCTCCGTCTAGTTTGCATGTTGTGCTGTCCTGGCAGGGTCGCAAGAAAATGTTACACCTGCCTCAAAGGGAGGAAGATGTTGCCTAATCAAATCTGTTGATGAAGTAACAAGGAGGAGTCAGCACATGTGTGTAGTTATGAGAAGTATAACAAGTAAAGTGATGATGACATCACTGGTGGTGACTTCTTCTTCCTACTGGACTATTCCATTCTCCTTGGGGTGTGGCAGGGGGTTACTCTGGACTAAGGATAATTTCTCTACTGATGCATTCATTATATTACATCAAAAAATTAGGGGGGAGGGCAATTTCTCAGGGCCTTACATTATCCTTGTGTTCAACCTGACATTTTATACAGTTCGCCCAAATCTCAGGCATAATACCATTTCTGAAACTACACAATGATAAGTTATTGTCTGCAAGGAGCACTGCCAGTGGATGCCTTCAACATTGTTTCACAAACATGCTTCTAGAAAAAAAAAAAAAAAAATTTGGCAAATGTGTTGTCCTTTATCTTCTAAAAAGATTTCCCACCTACTGGCTTGGGGAAATTTGCCCCCATTACTGGAAGTATGCTAGTCCGTTTTATTTGGGCCACCCTGTATAGACTAAAGTAGATGAGGGCTTGTGTACAGGTGAATCAGCAACCTTTACGTCCATGAATTGTGTAATGATGTATGTGTATAGTGTATTTCTTACAGAATTTATTGCAATGCATACAATTGAAAATCATATCTATTATTGATTTGAATCTGAATCATGTTGTATTTATGTGATGCTGCACAGTGCACCCAACTCAGCTGTTTGATACATGTAGTGTGCAATGCAACTTCTGAGAAACAATCAGGAATTTTGTTAACATGTGCTGACACAAATTTGAGGGGGAAAAAACGGTTATTTATCATCAATGTTACCTGATTTAGAGTTATTTTGAGAAATAAATGATGATCAGCCATGAACTGTAAATTGCTAAGTTTGTACTAGACCCTAAGCTCTAAGATTTTGACTTCTAAAGACCTTCAGTCCCATGAACCTTTTTCTCATATGCTACAGTCACACTTTGATATAAAGCCCAGCTGTAGTGTAAGCACCACAGAGGACCAGTCTTGTTACAGTTTCGTAAACACAACATAGCAGCCACTTATCTGCTGTAAGCCCCAAACTAGCTATGCACTTGACAAATTTGAACCCACATAAGAGTTAGTCGAATCTGCCATGTCATTTTAAGACAAAGGTCACATAACATCATGTAACGCCACATATGGCCAAATAAGAACCACTCAACACCATGTAGGCCCGTTGTCTGAAGACAAGGCTGATTTTACATGGTGAAATTTTGAACATTTGTAATTTTTGCTGTGTTGCAGTAAGCGCTGCGTAGACCCCATGACTGCCACGTACATGTACACCCCGTGATGGCCACATAGATGCCGTAAATGGCTAAATGCCATGGAATGGCCACGCACCATCCAATATTACAATAATGGCTTTTACGTGGTGCTTACTGCTAGGCTTTACATGAAAGTGTGACTCTAGCGTTACTTTTCACTCAGATTGTTATCATTTAGTTAACAGAGATGTCTCTATTGATTCTATGAAAATAATAGTCGATAGACATACATGTGATATGTAAGATATCAAAATACTTTGTACTTTATGCAGATTAATAAAACATTTTTTACAGCATAGTTAAAATGAAAAAAAAAACAAAACATACTACCAGTGTTAAAAATGTGTATTCCAGACTTCCAGTTCGTGTTATGTACATTTTCTAATGATGTACTTTGTCAGTTAGGGTATTTTCAGTTAAGACAGCATTGCTATTAACGTACATTTAGTTTTTGTGATGACCAGTAGATATTTTCATTCTCATTTTTTTATGTAAACCTATGAGATTAGTATGATTGTACTTCTGACGATGGGCCTACGTTGCGTTGGTTGGTTCTTCCGTGGCCGTACATTGCATTACATGGCCTTTGTCTTGAAATTACATGGCAGATAAAACGGGGGAAAAAAAATCAATACGTAAGTTCTTCAAATAAACATGTATTCCTTCCTGCTCTATATTTTAAATCATAAAACTGCTTAATTCTGGATAGGTGCGTCCAAAGAGCACTATTTTTTAGGGTGAGTATTATAAATGTTAAAGTCCATTTCACTCACATCCGCCTCATTTTCATGGAAGTTTAAATGCAATGGCATGATATATGGTACCCCCTTGGCTACAATATATAAATGACTTCTTTTTGTTTTTGTTCTGACAAGGTCCTTGTTGATATGCTGTAAAAAAAAAAAAATGTCTGATTCCCTTTGTGCAAACCAGAATTTTTCTCAAATTTTGCAAGCAGTCAAGATTTGTGAATGTTGCATACTGCAAATTAGTTGATTACCGTGACCATTATTAAAGGGGAAGTCCAGTCCAAGAATTTCTTGGGTTTATTAACGTCCCCTTTAATTCTTTGCAATGAATAATTCATAAAAGTGTCATGTCAGAGAAAAATTCTGGACATTCAGCTTTCAGAGTTAAATTGCCCACCATTTTTTCACTGTTGGGCAGGCATGAGTTACTGACTAGGCCTACTCGCAGAACATATTTTTTTTTGTAGGCAAGCAGTTTGAACTTGTTGAAAAATGACCTTTTCATTCATCCATTCCTCAAGGTCATTTGCATCATTTGTATAAAACTGATACCAGTCATTGTTGTGCTCAGCATTGGAACATTTACACTTGTACAAATTAACACATTCATTTTACATTCATTGTAATGTTTTTGCTATTGAAAGCTAGGCTTAGAATTTCTTGTACATTTGTATGCAACATGTATTCCATGTTATTGACACTCTTTAACATCTCCCTTCTGTCAAAGTTGCTTTAAGTTTTTGACAAATATGAGAAGAAACGATGAGTTAAAGTCCCTTCATACATGCACCCCTAGAAAGACCCCTAGAAAGACATGAATACACACCACACACATTTATGTAGTGTGTACAGTATACAGTATATGAAATTTTCATCTAATATGAACAACAAGAGCGAAATTGTTGAATAATGAATAGTATATACTACTGCCGTCCCTAGATAGGTGTACAGGCCATTTGTTTTTGTTATTTACTTGTATCATTTTTCCAAAGAATACAATAACTGAAACAAACTTTGCAGTCTGTGATATGTTGATATTTCGAGGCTGTTAGCCTGTTAAGGTAGCTTAGCGAAACGTTGTGGCATGTAAAAATGTGGGAAAGACGTATATGACAAAATTATTCAAAATCAAAATTTCATTTTATAGAGGCAGAACCAAAATATTAGGATGTAGAATTAGTATTTACCTCTTTGAACAATTTTAAGCAAAATAATATGAAAACTTTTATTCAGATATATATTGATAAGTCTGTTTCTAATATTAAAAGCACAGACAAAACCAGCAATTTTTCTCTTTGCATCTTTCCCGCATCTATATGCGCCATTGCGTTTCGCTTAGCTACCTAAATGAAAATCTATTTTAGAAATGTTTCTTATTTTGAATATCTCTCCAACCTATCCATCTCAACTATTTTGTGAGAAGAAATGCATTTTTATAGTATTGTTTTATGTTTACTATTATATATAATGTAATGGGTATTTTAAAATGGTATAGTACTTAATTTTTATTCATTTTAATGCATATTGTCTTGATTGCAACCCCATATAGATGGTATTGAACTACCCATCTCAAGTCGAAGGAGAATGAAAAATGGATCATCAATGGTTGTACATTTGTGAGTTTGGAATTTACCTTGTCAGCAATGTTATGTAAGAGGCAAAGTGCAAACTCACCTGATAGGTGTTATGTCATTGACGATTCAAGATTGCAATAGTTTTATTTTTTCCATGCAAGAATAGCACACACACAAATCATTTGACATCATCTCTCTTTTGCTTCATTTCCAAAATGTGTCCCTTAAATGACAGGACAATCATAATTACATAATATAGCAGTCAAGTACATTTAATGAAGGTTTTACGGCAACATATACTTTCAAAAATTACCCTTTTTTCGTAATTGAATTAAGTCAGAAATTGCTGTTATTTATTTTAGTATCATTATTGTGTACCTTTGAGTAAACAACATTTAACAAAGTTAGGGCAAGTTACATTTCTTTAACAATAATTGAAGTGGAATATGTTTGAATTTTAAAAAGATATATACATGTATATGCTTAGATTGAATGAATGCACCTGATTTATTCAGTTTCAACATAAGCATTACATTGAATGAATGCACCTGATTTATTCAGTTTCAACATAAGCATTCCATTTTAAGTAGATCACACTCAAACTCAAGCATTTCAGTAAAATCTACTGAAGTCGAAGTAACTTGCTCCGTTTTTATTTCCCCAAGTCAATGAGATACTTCAATAAGTGGAGGCAAATTCTTAATTTATTAAGTCGAATGGTCAGAAATAAGAAAAATATTAAGAGTCCAAATCATCTTGCCTGAAAATAATTCTCCATATATTTCATTTCCACTGAATCATGAAGATGAAACTCTTCATCAGAAAATTCTGTGCTTTTCTAATACCTCCATTTCATCATGACATAAAAGTATTAGCTTTCTTTAAAGATTTTTATTTTGTTCCAATTTGTTTTTTGTGTCTTTCATGTCAATTTCATGAGCCTGTATAATAGTCATCTTTGCTTCTAGCCCTGTGTCATTTCATAATGTATTTAATGTTAATCTGTTTAGTAATAAACAATTTGTTTACCTGTCTAGTGTCTACATTTCTGTCTATTGGTAAACAATTTGCTAGCCTATCTCGTTGTCTGCAGATGATCAATATGTTTACCTGTCTATTTGTAAACAGTTTATTTACTTGTCTATTGGTAAACAATTTGTTCACCTGTCTGGCTGTCTATAGAGTATAGACAAAACAATTTGTCCACCTGCCTATTGGTTAACAATGTGTTTACCTGTCTATTGGTAAACAACTTGTGTATGTTTTTATTGGTAAGCAATTCTTTTACATTTCTGTATTTACCCTTCTTTTGGTAAACAATCTGTTCCTTTAGTAAATGATGATGGAGCAGAGGCATGTGCAGCAAGCAAAATCATCTTTCGGGGATACAGTTCACAGTAGACTTATGCATTTTTGTTGCTATTGTATTTCTCCTTTTGATTTAAGTCTGTTCGAGGCTGAACTTAAAAGCAAGTATTGAAAATGTGTTCAATTGTACGCTTATTATTACACGTTCTATGCAAGGCATATGATTGAATTATCATTGATGAATTCAAATGTATATTCGTGTTGCAGATCTGTTATGACTACTGAAATAGATTTTCAGTATGAACAGATTGTGACTATTTATGTATTATCTGTATATCTGTGGACATCTTTAAAAAAATTATTTTAACAATTTTTAAATTATATGTGAACACGTACTTCAGGTTAAAGAGTTGGGTATTGTACAACTGATTGTTAGATAGTAAGTTTTAGATCAGCATATAAAAACCTAAATTTGCTGCAAAGCTTTCATTTCAAAGTGTTATGCTGGTGTACGCTGAAATATGATTATAGCAGTGATTTGTCATAGATGACTACCGATGAACCATTTCATACATTCAGTTTGTGGCAGAAAGCTAAGAGACAAATTACCAACAGTGAGTACTATTTTAACCCATTCAGGATAGAGATTTTTTTAAAGGAATGAATTTATCCGCTTATCGTCTTCAAATTTTAAACATTTTCAAAATGTATCTTATGTATTATATTTTTGAAATAGAAGGTCACGTATCTGAAAAATAAGATATATATTATACGTCCACAGAAACTATGTTTGTTTTTTTTCTTCAGATTGCCAATTTATATGAAAAAGTAGCAAATTTTTGGTTTTAAACAAGCCATTTTCAGAATACTAATGCTTACATGTATTTCATTTTTGAAAAGTCCTTACGTCAAACGTCATATGGCAACAACTTTAAAATGGACACAGGGTGAATGTTTGCTCTTTCTTTTCGCTTTTGCCCTTTTTTTTTTTTTTAGGGCTCTGAACCAAAAGCCCTTGAGCCAAATCTTGAAGAAAATGCGGACAGTTGTCTGGATGGGTTAAGAAATGTAATTTCAAGATGTGTGGTTGACAATAAAAACTGAGTGAAAGGAAAATTGTTTTATTCAGAGAACTATACACGTGAGCATCCGGTAAAAATGATGTTGTACTGTCTACCACTGAAAAAGAAAACATGCTGGTATTATGCTGGGAGAATTTAAAGTGTGAATAAAGTGAAATACATGAATAGTGATATTGAAAGATGGTCATTTATAATGTCTTTGAGTATGTATACACTCGGTGTGATGATGTTTGTTTCTAGTGATGATGTTTTTGATGACGTATTTGATGCATTCATCAGCTGTAATGGCAGAGGAAGAACAAAGTTACTCTTCTCTAGCCTTGATATTCTGCCAAAGAAGAAAATTTGTCAATTTAATTTAAGATCTAAGTTAATGTTATATTGTCTTATTTTCAAAAGTAGTTCTTCAGCAAAATTACAGTCCTCAACACTGGAAAAAAACAACAACAAACAAACAAACATGGAGATCCCTTGAACAAGCGTGGGCGTATTGGCACAAATTTGCCAAGGGGGTTGGCATCTCGTGTCTAAATTTTAACTTTCCAATTTCTTATATTTTGCGAGCGAGCCATTTAGTTTGACTCTTTTAATGGTGACAGCCTCAGGTGATGCATTATGTAACATTTACAGTGTTAAATGCAATTTCTTCATCGAAGTAGATAAGCAAAATTACAACAACAAAAAATAGATAAGAAAAAAATGTGAAAATTTACAAAGAGACCATGTGATAACCCGAAGTGACGGTTGCTCGAAAATTGTGTCTTTTGGGGGTGGGGGGATACCTGCATTCTCTAGCCACCCAGTCACCACCCACCCCCCCCCCCCCCCCCCTCCCCCAGTTGTTGAGACAATGGACTAGTACATGTATGTCTTGACTGTTGATTGAGACATTGTCGGAAGAAGTGCGTAAAAGTATAATGGTGATTTTGTTTAGGGAACAGCAGTCTCTACGTTACATTTGTGCAAGTGTTTATGTAACCCAAAGGTAAATTAAATCGGATTGCCCGTATTCCCCATATGCATATTGTACTATGATATTATTGCAGTTGAGGTAACTTTGTTAAAGATGGCCAATTTAAGGAAAACCCTCTTTAACTTGAGGCGTTTCTATGAAAAGGAAATTATGGCAATTGTCTAAACAGTAATAAGGTGCTATATCATGAGTATAGTTATTACACGTGAATTGTGAGAATTAGGTCACCACTATTATGTTGTCAAGTTTGTTGTTTTTAAAATGTTTAAACTGTTGATTTGCATGAATCATGTGTATGCAGTACATGTATTTGTTGCCGATCTGTATCTGTACTGTGCAGGTTAACTTTTTACTTGTATACTGCATAATATTATAATGTATGTTGTTATACTTGTTGTATGAATAAAAATATAATATTGCATCGTCATCAGATACTTGCATGGGTGTAAAGCTATTGCTCTTTGAGATTTCGTCATGGTTGTCTCGCTTTGCTTTTTGTATATATGTGAAGTGTTTCGCGTTAAGATGCGATAGTTTGTGTTATTGTGATTGTTAATGATAAGAGATGAAAGAGAGAGGGAGGTGATATAATGAGGGGTAAAAAGGGGGAAAAAATGGGCTGCTAATGATGTCTGGAGGCGTAGCTTGAGTCTAGACATTGAGGGAGCACTTGCATCATTGAAAAAAATGCAAATTAACAACGCCATGAACTAAGAGTGGAGGGGTCGTAGCCTTCTTTTCACCTTTCATTTTCCCTCTCATTTTCCTCCTCTTTGTGTATTTTTCTTCATTTGTATCTCTCTTTTCACCCTTTTATTCGATAAGGGGGCACTTGCCCCACCCCCCCCCACCCCCCTGTAGCTATACGCCACTGATGCTGTCGAGAGATTTGATAGACTATTATACGCACCCTGCAATGACGAAGCAGAGAACAATGTGATGACCGAATTTTCCCTAGAAAATGCAAGTAGTGATCCCTCTGCATGTGAGAAAAAAATATGCTGCGGCTATATGATTTTCCATTTCTAAATTCATTTTATATGTGGGGTAGTGTTGGTAAAGTACTGGCAAAGTATTATAGTTGGATTTACTATTCGATTACTTCGTTCTTATAAACTGAGCAACCAAGCCACCGCTAACGAGTATTAAAAGTGCAATCGGGGCGCGGTGTATCCAATATGGCGATTAAATGGAATTTAAGAAGTACACTTCTGGGGGTCACATTGCAGCGATGTATCAAATGTCACTTACATTCACGTGCAATTTAATACTCTCATTTAAGACTCATTAACAGCATTGGACACGTTAATATTTTCAAGAGAGAGAGAGAGGAGATCTGAAAAATACGTTTCAAGGACAGGAGGAAGAAGAAAAAAATTTCTCTCTAACGCTCTTCCTTACAAGTATTTATAGATATCTACTCCGTAACATCAAATGAGTCAAGGAAGTATTTTCAACCTGTCAAAAATCACTGCAGTTGCCAGCACAGACTGTATACATTTTCGTTGTGCAAATAAGATATTATATTGATTTAGTTCCGCATAACCAAGAAGCTAACAAATTAGCCCCATAATCAATAAAAACATATTAATGTAGAGAAGACTGAAGGGCCCAAACGTCTTTTGGAGTAATGCAAAAATAAAGAAATAAACATCGTTCACTTGACGGCATTAGCGGCAGAAGAAAGAGCCCAAAAGGATATGGAAATCTTCCTTTAAAAGACCGATAGCTATTTTTGATTATAACATAGACTATGCATCATCATTTCAGTTGTCTTGACTTTCAGTTTTGAGTTTTTTGTTTGTTTTTGTTTTTGTTTTTGTTTAATTACTTTTATATAACTTGCTTGTTTGTTTATATTTTTTGTATACAGGGTCCCAAGTTCACAAGCTTTGCTTTTCTTGGGGTCCTTCCGATTTTGCTATAATTATTCATGTATATTTTTTACTTTGAGTTTTAATCTAAAATAAATGAAATGAATGAAAATGAATGAATATAGATTAATTTAAATGATGGTACAAAGAAGAATTATTATGACCATGAAAATGAAAGAATTAAAGACATTAAAAATATTGATATCTATAGTGGGTTCTTGTATATACATGTTTAGTGCTCATGTATGTCAGAGTTGACACTCCTGGCGCTCGCAATAATTCATCAAAAAATATAGAGTAAATTTAAATGATTGTACGGAGAAGAATTATTGTTATGATTATGAAAGAGAAAGAAATAAAGACATCGCAATAACGAATCTATCAAGAGACAAACCGTGTACTCTAGTGGAGCATTCATGAAATCGTTTGACAGAAACACAGTGAAAATGAAACCCCGTGGTTCAATCAACTTGTGACAAAATGAATACAAATAAACTCCTCAAAAAAAAGTTTGGAAACATACAAAAAAAGTATGACCGATTATATCTCTCTTTTCATGGCATAATCATCGCTACGTTTAGTATCATTAGAAAGTGTGTGTACTCCTTTTAAAAATGATAGATTATTCATCATGATTTTGCAGTCAAGAAATGTGCAGTTCATCAAAATAAGGGGCAAGGTCAACTCTTAGAGTGAAAAGTTGCAAAATGCACTGCTCTTGCTGTGCATTCTTCTTTCGTTGAAGAGTGTATAGGGCTGTTTGTTAGCTGATCTTCCATTTAAGTAACATACACACTCCACTGAAACAGACATGCATGAAGTCGTACTTACATGGAAGCACTAAAAAAAAATCATGCGTATATATCACCCAAACAAACATGCATGGGCATTCAAACACACTGGCAATGCACTTCGTTTCACATGAATTCATCTCTGTAAAAAAAAAACAACAACAACAATCACGAGAGAAACTGTAAGGATTAAATCAATATTTAATGTTTGAAACTTAGACAGTGCATGAATTTCATTTTCAGGATTCTTTAGAATTCTGCATTCATGGATGAGCAGTTGGGAACAAAAGCCCCACAATCATTTACAAAAAAAAATAAAAAAATCATACTTTCTTATGTCAACGAAAGAAGAGAGCTCTGCATAACGATGCCAGTGGTTACCGATGCATTTTGCAACTTTTCACTTTTGACCCTGCCCCTTATTCTGAAGTACTGCTCATTCCATGACTGCATAATCATACCAGTTTTTTGTATTATTTTAAAGAGGAAGGAATGCACTTTCTAATGATAACAGACAAAGCGATGATTATGCCGTAATAATAGAGATATAATCGATCAAATTTGAGTTTCCAAACTTTGTTTGAGGGGTACAATAAGCCTGCGACTGCCTTATGATATACTGTATAAGCTGTAATTTTATTACTGCGCTCTGATCGCTTTGGACCAAAAGCGCTCAAGAAGATTCATTATTATTATCATCAAAACAGTATTGTTATTCGCATGTCAATGGTTGTAGTATTATGTTGTTGTATCGGGTAAGCCGTATATATATATATATATATATATATATATATATATATATATATATCAGGATACCAGAATGTGAAATGAAATTATGAAATTGCATCCTTAGGTGTCGGGTGGAATTTCTTGCTCCTGGCTCGCGTTCACAACTACATTTCATTTTAGAATAGGACAGAGATAAACACTTTTTTTTATTTTTTTATTTTAAATATAGTTTTTCAAGTGCCATACGTTGCTTTATCAGCCGGGCCATTGTATCGGGATGTGTAATGAAGTAATGAAATCATATCTGTATGTGTCGGATAGAATTTCTTCCCCATCATGCCATGGCTTGCTTTCACAATTACACATTTCATTTTAGAATAGAAAAGATAGATAAACAATTTGAAACATTGCCAAGTAAATGGGCTCATTCACTTTGTCCACAATGAGCATAGTTATAGGTGTGGCACATGCACGTATTTTCGGAGAAACTGTGATTGATATAGGATTAATTTCACTGGGATCGTGGTAGTATATCCATGCTGGGATACGCTCGCATCATGGATATACTACCGACGAATTAAAAACCGATTGTAGGGACCAAGAATCGAGGTTAATTGTTTGATATCAGTTTCTCACCGAGCCTGCCTCAAACAATGTCATTAATTGATTTGTATAAAATTGTCGAGATTAAGAGAGCCTGGGTTAAAGTGAAAGATATTATAAGCGATTTATTCTTGTGCTATATTCACAATCCAATTAGGCAAACCTATACATCCCAAGGTTTTGGTTTTGATATTGTTCTGCAGTTGAGTCTATATACATTTGTTGCATCTGTGATTCTATCATTAACAAGACCACTATATAGCTATACCCTCCTTGTAATATTAAACTATCGTTGTTTTAGAAAAAAATATTTAAGTTTACACACTATCGGCATAGGCGTATGACCACTATTTTACCTGGAAGTATGCAGGATTGCCACTCCCTTTCCCCCTTCGCTCCATCCTCCTCTCTCTCCCTCTCTCTCTTTCTCTTTTTCAGTTTATTTCTCTCTCTCTCTCTCTCTCTTCATCTCACTATCTTTCCCTCCATGCATCTTCTTATCATTCATTATACAAGGCAACAAAACTAATTTTTCCCATCTCTTGTTTTATTTACTTTGAACTGCAATTTGAAGATAGCAAATGGATTTGGGTGTTTATTACTTTGAATAATAATAGAAGCTGGACTTTTGTCAAGAATTATCTTTCAATTATACTTGATATTTTGTTTTTAGCATGATATTTCCTGAAATCGGAAAGGATAATAATCATGTCATTGTTATCGGGAAGAATATCCTTCCAATTTTTTATGCATAGAATCATTTTGTTACCTGTAATCAGAGAGTATAGTTTGTACTTTGAGCTCCTTCATTATGTCTTACTAGGTGATCTGCTGTGAGTGATCTGCTGTATTCACTTTCTGGCCTACTTTCCGTCAACACTATACTCACCGTTGATTTGTTTTGCTTGTAAACAATATTGTAAAATGTGAAATATGAAATGATAAACAGAACTGAATATCTATATTTAAAAAAAAAAAAACACACACACACACAGAAACTAAAGTTTTATTAAAAGCACAGAATTTCCTTGCACAAAATAATATGCACCAATGACTTTCGCATTGACAAGACAATTCGCGCCCTCCCCACCCCGCCCCCTCATTTTATAAAGACGACCAGAATCACACCGTCTTACTCAATATTATTATTGTGTACAAAGAGAGCTTGTAAAAATGAGAGAACTATTAGCTGTAATGTCATACGACCTTCTCACAGAGCCCAAAATAGCTTGCCCATCCTTTTTTGACCCGGCCATAGCTAAGAACATTGATTTCCGCTGGAGAGAGGGGGGAAGGGTGGAGGGGGATTAAACGCTTTATGGGAGCACCCGCTTCCCCCTTTTTCAGCCTATCTCGTTTACACAATTTGCACACCTTTAGGGAAATACAATGTTCGTATATACCACCTGGATGTCTTGCATGTACCAGATTATACAAAGTATCTATAGATCTAGGAGTAAGTTTTAAGCTGCAGACAAGATTAACAACAACAAAAAATCTGATTTTGCCTTTCTTGCGTTTTGCACTGACACCATCCAGATTGTATCATTGATTTCAAGAAAAGAGATGAAGTTGAAGAAGATTCTTTGAAGAAAAAAAAATGTTTCCCAGCACAATTATCAAAGCTAAAATAATTATTTGGGCTATAATTCGGGAATTTTGACAGGAAAGCTACACTGGATTTTATTGCGGCTTAATGATTATGATGGTGTTCTACTTTCACCGATCATGGGCAAGAATTTCAGATGAAATTATGATCACTGGTCATGTTATACTGTACATGGGGGATCTTAAGTCTAAATTGTGCAAGAGTAACTTGTCAGAAAACTTGATCAATGTTATAAAGATTATGTTTGACCTAATGAATCGTTGGATATGTATTGCTTTCATAGTACTTAAGTGCATGTTAAATGGTTTACAGACAGTAGCAATCATTAATATTTATTAATACTTATCAATCGATTAATAAGTTAAGTATTAATAAGTATTCATATACTTTCTATTAATACATGTAATACTTATTAAGAGATAGTATGAATTTGCATAGTCCGTTGAATTTGGATTTGGATCTATAATTAGCCAAATGTATATAAGGAAATAATAGGAGGGAAAACAAGAACGATATGAAGAAATACAGGGAAGCAATGATTGACAGTTTGAGAAAATCGCACAAACTGAAAAAGATTTATATAATCTAATTATGTTTTTGTAGAATGTGGTAAATGGAAGGTTTTTTCTGTAATTGCATCTGCGAAGTTCTTGGCCCACTTTTAGCTTGCATGTCTGTGGATTTGATACGTCAGGGCAGCATTTCATCAAGCGTTTTGTCGGTGATTTTTACCGACAACTGTTATAAGCTACTGAAATCCTTGCATCTGATTGGCTGAGAGCAAATTTGTCAGTAAAAATCACCGACAAAACGCTTCATGAAACGCTCCCCTGATCAGTCCTCCCCTGCTAAATCAGTAAATGAAGATGATATTTTAAGAAATTTAATGAATGATAAAAGCGAAGAATATGCTTAGTCACTGACAAAATAAAATACATGACTGATTTTCAAATAATATGCTTCGTATTTCACAATCTAGTGAAGCCTCTTTATTCTAAGAACAACTTATTTGAAGTACCTTACAATTGCTCTTATATTAAATTAGTTCGAAATTAATACTTTAGGTGTATTTCACCAACATTTAAAATTCTTTGGATGTCTGTACATTCAAAACAAGTTTTCATAACCTCTGGTTTTTAATCTGTTAATTGATATATGAGGTTTTTAATTAAATATGACGTGTTGCTGTCCTATATTTTGATGGGAAGTGACTCTAAACATTCACCATTGAATACACAAGAGGAAGAAGGGCCCAACTCCATTAAAAAAATATTTTGAGATAAAAACCACATTATTTTGATTAGTTTAATAGACAGAACTTTTTCATCTGTATAAATAATGTATGTTCATATATCAACTTATTTCAAAAAGACAATTTTTTTCTGAAATGTTTTGATGGAGATGGGCTCTTCTTATACTCTCATGTACTAGTATATACGTTGTAGGAATACCTCATCTTACATTCCATTACATGTCTCGTTATCTATCTAGACTCTCACTTTTCCTTTTTTCCAAACAGGGGTCTATGAAATACAAGCCATGCTCACTTAATAGACTCCTACACTTATGTTTTCCTTTACAATTACAGTATTTACATTATACCAATTATTGCTTTATCAGTGTAAACTATAACCAAGTCCATTGAATGATGTTCTGTTATATCTATGTTCTAATTCATATATTTGTTATGTTCCTGTTCTTAGTTTTATGTACTATTTAAAAAATATGTAAAAGATATATGTTTGTGGAAAAATAAATAAACTTTGAAACTTTGAAACTTTGAAACTTTTCCTTCTTCTCCATTTCACGATCTTTCTCTCTCTCTCTCTCTCTCTCTTCCCCTTCTCTCTTTCTCTATCTCTTCCCCTTCTCTCTTTCTCTCTCTCTCTCTTCTCTCTCTGTCTCTCTTTCTCTCTCAATCTCATCCCTCTTTCCTTTCTTTCACACCCTTTCATTATTATTATTATTTTTTTTTTTTATTGGTGGTCTTCTCTCAGTCCTTGCTCCTTTTGTTCTCTCTTGAAATCTCTCTCTTCATCACATGGGACTATGTAATATAAACGTATTTATATGTTTGTATTATAAACGTGTGTATATGTTTGTATCATAAACGTATTTATATGTTTGTACATGTATCGTAAACGCATTCATAGGTTTGTATCACTTAGTCACTCACAAGTCATGTGATAAAAGCATAACTTCATTTTCAGGCCTCCTACATAATAGTATTTATATGTTTGTACATGTATTATAAACGTATTTATATGTTTGTATCGTAAACGCATTCATAGGTTTGTATCACTTAGTCACTCACAAGTCATGTGATAAAAGCATAACTTCATTTTCAGGCCTCCTACAAAATAGTTTTTTTTTTAAACATAATCTTAAAACGATTTTGTTTTATTTCGTTTTAAGAATTTGCAAGAATTTTTAAAATCGAAATCTAAACTCAAACTGAAGCATACTGACATTACCGTATTCCCACTAATAGTTATCTACGTTTATATTACCCGTGTTACCCGTTTAACTCTCACACTCCATATTGTCATCACCGCATGTAAGATAGACCCCCATCCACCTGCAAAACATTTCCTTTTTGACATGATATTGTCTTCAAACAAAATTTGTATTGCGTTTCAATAAATGTGCACTTTCTGAAAAACCGAAACTGAAGCTTATTGACATCACCGTGTATCGTTCTCTACCTGTATTTATTCCCCTTCCAACTCTCACAATGTCATTACCGCAGGTATAAGGTGAATGACTTTACGACAGGATGCTGTTTACCTGTTGAGTAACGTACTATAGGAAGGAAAACCGATGATACCAGTAAATACGGGGGATTGGAGAGAATTATCCGCCTCGTTTTTAGCGTGGTAAAGATACAAGCATGTATTCTGTGACAGTTAACAAATCAGAGACATCGCTGAGCTACTTTCATGGGGGGGGGGGGGGGGGGCTTGGGACCAAATTTGCCGTCAAGTTAGTCGAAACTTTTCCGACAAGAAAAAAGAATGGAGAGCATGAAGAAAAAAACAACATCAGTATGGGAGATTTGCCGACATGACTTGGAAAATTACAATTTTTCAGACATAAATTTTTAAAGGAGGGATGAAGGGGGTGTGCCACAGCCCCAAACATCCCTCACTGGCGGTGCCTTGTTATAATTATAGCAATCCGAATAGCGTGGTTTTTAAAAGTCACGCTGTGGTGTCGCTGTTTGGATAGTTATAACAGGACATTATATGCTGGAGAAAAAAAAACAACTGTTTTGTCATTTATGTTTTAATTCCCAATCAGTAGCCGGTTTTAACGTATCAATAAAGATATTGATTACTCTATTTTCATTTTCTCAATGAGAGACTGAAATCATGAACTGCCGATCCACAATAGGCCTATTCACTCTCTGAAATCATCCGTTTAACCAGGTTTCCCAGGATGATGAGGATAATATGGGTTATGAGAATTTGTTATGATGGGGGAAAAAGAGCAGAACAAAGAAGAAAAATGTAATCAGACAGATTGTTCTTTTTTATCGTTTATTTATAAATTGTACTTCAATATGATACAAGCAATCACAAACAAATCACTTCTGGTTGTATGAAAAATGTAAAAGTACGTGATTATCTCCTACAGCTTCAGCAACTCCCCACAAACAATAAATATGCAGTCGACAGATAACGAACTCAATATAATAGGCAAAGAATAAATACAATATTAAATGACACATGTAAAAAATAATAAATAGAAAAGTTGCCGCTTTTCCTGGTGGAATGGCTATGCGAAGATAGCCTTCCAATTCAGCGCGGATCCAGGATTCTGTCAAGGGGAGGGGGCTCCATTCCGAAAAATCAAACGATTAAGAGCGCAATTTTTTTCTTTGTACTTCTGGTTTCAAAGGTGAGAAAGGGGCAGTTTGTGCCCCCTCCCCTAAATCCACTACTGTTCCAATGTAATTTTCGTGAAGTTCAAAAGTCACTGCGGCAAGAAACTAAATACATGGATGACAAAGCCCACCGTTACTCATGACTACAGGAATTAGCGTCCGTGTATTCAACCTAATTGATCTAATTATGCGGTAGTTAAAACAATAAGAGGCCCTTTAATGGATTGGTAATATGGATTAGGTAGATTAAAATTACTTTTAAAACACCTGAATCTTCTTTAACAAAAAAAACAACAAAAACAAATCCGTCATCACTCCACAATCAAACCCTTTCCCTTGTTAGCGCAAGAGGATCGAGTATACGATGTACTTAGGTCTGGAAACCTGAAACACTTGAGACATGTGACTTTATTGCACTTCCTGCAAGAAAAACAACATAATGTGTGTCGAAGTGCCTCATTTAACTCTTCTTTTAAACGAAACTACGACCATCATGATCAAGCAAATTTTTTTTTTTTTTCCAATAAATATCAGATGACACCATTGTTGTAGCATCATTGGAAACACTATTGCAGGAAAAAAAATAAAATGTACAAATTGCATGTATACTATTCGCAAATGAACTTTACATGAAAATGAATTTCAACAAAAACAGAGAGAATGAAAAAGTAAAAGGTCATTCACGGACTGGGGGAAATAGCAAGAGATAAGCATTGATATAATTCTAAAAGATTATCGCATAATAAAAACAAGATGTATTGCACATTTTGTTGTCAATGTTTTCAGGGAGTGTCTTCCGTCTAGAACACATCACGCTGAAAGGACCTTCAAAAATTCAAGAAGCAAAAAAAACCTGGAAAAATGCATTTCGTGGAACCTTCGTCTCCTACAGAATCCTGTTGGAACCCCATCAACTAACTGTCCTCGTATATGTCACTACCCTGGGATGAAGGCAAGATGACCGTAAAGATTTGGAGAGCAATTTCCCTTTAGGAGTTGGCAAGCGAATCGTCTGTCCTTTTAATGTTTCACTGATATACAGTTTCCAGATTTGTTGTTGCGGTCGCAATTAGTTGATCTCTCCTTTCAATCCATTATCTCTCATTTTCAATTACACGCGATTACTCATACACGTTGATATCTTCTTTTCATCTTCCCAAACCTTTCCTCTGAGGGCAGCGTATTTCCGTTTGATTCATAGGTTAAGGCCTCATAATAAGGTTCTTTTCAAGTAGCAAAAATACAAGTAAAAATGTCTTTCTTGATTCAATAAATAAACAATGTCAAAGGCAGAATGAGATATGCACCACAAAGTTCTTCATGATCAATCATTATACAGATAAGACCGCTGGATTGTCCTTCTCATATATGCTATTGTCTTCTTCCAAGCCATCGACCTGAACCAGTTGATTGACGTACGCGCCCGCTCGACCTATTTCGTCACTCGACGTCCGTGCGTCGCTCGCGTCTTCTGCGTAGCCGCTCGCTTCGAAGCTCTGCTGGTCGTAGGCCAGCTGCGCGTTGTCCACCCCTGACTCGATCTCCGAAAGGTTCACCACTGACGACTCCACCGACGTACCCTGTGACGTATCCGCGGTCGATCTTCCGTCGCGACTGGTGGTCGGTCTGGGTGTCTTTCCCGTTCTCGCGCAGAAGCAGACGAACCACGGTAAGAAGACCACCATGCCCAGGAGACCGATGATGACGAGGCTGACGGAGACCCAGAGCTCGCTGGAGCCACGCATCATTGGATCACGTTGGACTTTGACGAGGTATTCGGCAAGGAGGTAGATACCGACAGACAAGACACCGATCAGCAGGAGTAAGATGGTGACGGCCGAAGCTACCGTGTTCTCCTCGGAAGACTGCATTGAAAAGAAGACAAGCGAGAAAGAAAAACATGAGAGTCAACATTAAAGGTTCTGGAAATTTTAACAAAATATCTTTACTTCATAAGTTCATACACATAAACATGTAACTTGATAGAATTGCTGGCCTACAACATGTACAAGTTGACCAAGTTGTGTTGAGAGACTATTTCATTCCCTCTCTTTCTTCCAGCCTTTCCCTAGAGAATACATTCTTAATTCTCTGTTTATATTGTTTATCATGACGAGTTTCATGATTTCCTCAAATCAAGTTCTTTCCTAATTAATTTGTTGTGACGACAATGATACAAAGCAGTTAAGGTGGGTATATGTCTTCATGGCTATGATTATTTTTCTAGTTTCCAGTTGTAAACCATTCAAGGGGATTTGCCAGGAACACAAATCGTTAGGACGCATGAAGAACAAAATTCAAGTCTTTCTCTACTTTCTACCAGGGTGTCGTTTTGGCAGTGTCGATCAAGGTAGGTAGGTATTCATAAATCATAGATCATAAATCATGAGTCTACATTCTCTTTTCTAGATTATGGCAACCTAAGACTCATACTGCCAATTTCGCTGATGATCGGAGATATAACAACTATTCCACAGCTTGCCAAACTGTCAAATCATGCAAGATCACGAATAAAATTATAGTTTTTTCTTTTTGGATCGTAGCTTAACAGTCCATTC
Organism: Heliocidaris tuberculata; assembly: GCA_025618425.1. Lineage (NCBI taxonomy): Eukaryota > Metazoa > Echinodermata > Echinoidea > Camarodonta > Echinometridae > Heliocidaris > Heliocidaris tuberculata. The sequence continues at coordinate 46,889,883 of CM046832.1, forward strand.
TAAAAGTACAAATGCCCCCAGATTTAGTTTGATCTTGCATTCTTTTAGAGAAGAGGAAATTGAAAAATACCTCCAAGGCGATTTTGAATCAGAACTTCCTTATTTTCTTAAATTTCATTCCGGGTAGCCAAGGAACTTTCAAGTCGTCCCTAGATGATGCCATTATTCGGTCTAAACCTATTTCCGTCCGTACTCGTTCGGGGTTCTTGGCCATTTCTGAGCCCTTAATCATCACTCAAAAAAGCACTCCCCACGAGGATTTGTAGCACTCAACAGTACCACTGATTACTTTCATTTTTAAGATGAATAGTAAAAGAAAAAGTTCGGGAAATTCGCCTCAAACCGAAACATTGTCATCGCCCCAAATTTGGATTGTCATGGAACAATGGCTACAACCTATCACTGGATAGTTCCGTTTTGTATTATGTCCGGAGTACTTTTTGAAATTGATATTTCTCATCGCCACTTTGCATTGACTGACTCATCAATCAACAATTTTCTAATACTTGCGGAAGAATTATCATTTGCCTCATAATATTGATAGGTTGTATGATCGCCGTGCACTGTGTATGATACAATATACTGATCTTGTTTATTTTGATAATAATTCAAACTAAAATGTACACTGCTTTGATAACACAAATTGATGATCTGTCATTTCATTCGTATTTTCCCCCTTTTCTTACAGGGTAAGTGAAAATTTTCAGAAAAGGAAACAATTGAAAACAAAATGGTGATCTTGTCAAATGAATACGAATCAAAGTTGTGTCTACTGTCATTTCTATAATAATGAGACGTCATTTTTTGGTCATATGATGTTAAATAGAGCTATTGTAACGTCCATCAAGTATCAAGCTTCATGTATTGTTAGAAATATTATGGACCAAAAAGGGGTCTGAGAATCGCGCCAAAAATGGAAACGAGAAATCGAGCCACTTCATGAGACATTACATGACACATCACATGACACATGAACAACATCCGGTCATGTTCAGTAGGACCTTGAGAGAGTGTTCTAAACTTTCGCAAACAGTTCTTTTTATACACATTCAGTAGAATTAGCTAATATTCCGTAGTTTCGTTTGCTATCTTTAAGTAAGCTACTTCTGAAGCCCAAACTTTATACCAAATAACATGTTATTTTATTTATTGTATAAAAGAATAAGAAAAATTTGTCGCAAGTAGAATGTACCAATAAGGTGATATTCAAAATAATATTTCTATACCCTTCCGAAATAAGGCATTTAGGAAAAAGTATCATCTCTCTTTTTGATAGTTTGAAAGATATATATAAAAACCTTTGCAGGTAATTTTGTAAATCTGAGGACCTGTTTTCTTCTTCATCTTCTTCTTCTTCTGTTTTCTTTTTGTGAAAATTATCGGCTAACTTTAAGCAACTGTGGTCACACACAAGCGCTCATGAAACATGAAATTAGTGACGCCCCTGGTTCGTGTCTACCTACTTTTATGACCATGTCGTCTTTCACACTGTTTCCCGATGATGCCACGAGAATGGATAAAAGGCTTTGAACTATCAATCTTAGAGGAAAGTGACATTGCAATAATGACAAGAGGTCTCAAGAACAAAAGGGTGCATAATCAGCAGCTGTTGTCTCGGTGGATTGAGAACGGACATTCTCATTTTGCTCCTCTTTCCTCGGTTTCTTTTTGTATCATTTTCATCTCCTTCTGTTCCCTAAAAGTGACATTACTAAGTTGATACTCATACCACAACGTCTAGCGTACCTCGAAACTGTCGCGGATAAAAAAAAAATGTAATAATGCTGTCGGACTTCAATCACATTAATTCAAAATGTTCATGAAAATGCTTCCTTCATCAAGCCATAATGTAAAGTGCACTGGCCAGTATTCTCTAAAGGTGTCTAATTTTAAGCCCCCGCCTAAGTGTAGATTTAGGCCACTGAATTATGGAGAACCAAATGTCACCCACTTTTAATCTTACAATCACCAGAGATTCCCTCTAGTTCTGGAACTAAAGGCAAATCCAAAACCTCACGATAGAATTGATTTCTGATGCTAATTTCACGCCAGGAAATAATTCTGTTACATAAATATATTAATTTATACGGGACTTAGGGGTTGACAAATGGCCTTCCATAAATCAGCGGCAAACAACAAAAGTTGTCATACTTTATCATTCATATTTGGTTTATCAGTCATCACTATGGAGCGATCGAGTCCATAGTATAAGCAAGTCTATAATGCGGCTTTCAAAATTTTATGTAGTCTTGTGATTTTAATTAAGCCTTTGTTGTTGTTATTGTTGATAAAGATAATCATGGAATCTTTGGTGATTCTATAAAGGTGAGCTTGTAGATTTTAAGCAGGTTATCAAGTCACTTCTTAATGAGTATCTATAATTTTTTTTTTAATGAGTGTTTTTACAGGCCACAATATATTTTCCTTCATCGTTATCTCACTTTCTTTTTATGCTGGCAAGTTAGTGTTCCGGGGGAGACACGTATCCTTTTAGGCACCAGCTAATGTTTATTTCCATGACAACAACGAACATTCGACTGCTCTTTGGGGGGGAAATCGGGGCAATGATATATAATTTTTGACGTCTAGATGTCTGCTCATAAGTGTTTTTATGATTTATGTAATACATACATTTGGAATGGGCATTTAAACAGTTTTGCTGTCGAGGCGATACGATTTGTCTGGTCGAAACCTTGGTGAGCGTTTGAAAGTACACTTTTGTAATAGTTTAAACCACTTTGAACTCGAAATTCTCTTTCCTCTTGAGGTCTAGGCTTGAACAAATAAAAGCACCCCTGTTTGAGTTGACGCATTTCCTTCTTTGAAATTTGGCGGCAAGGACACGAAAGTTATACCTAATATCCCAGTCACACCTCCAAACCGACCGATTCTTGGCTATTCGGGATTATGCAATGTAATGTTCGGTCTGTGTTCGATCTTGTGTAGGGTCTCGTTTGTGTGACTGCGGTTGGTTATTGTTGCGCACACACCTCCTAAGGATTTTTTGGCTTACCGTCATTTTGAACTTGACGTATTTCTTCTGGTAGGACTTGTGGCAGATCTCGCAGGTAGAGGCCCCTTTTAACTTGGTCCATTTCTGCAGGCATTGCTTGTGGATGTACTGCGCCGAACCAGTGCACCCGCATGGTGTGATAAGCTTCTTGTTACCTGCGGAAGATGATGATATGAGATCACAATGTACATTATTAGTCCAGGGATTAACCCGGTTATTTGGGATTTACACGCCCTATGAGCCCGGCTTATAGATCGTTGAGATTTTCTCAACATGATAATCTCTGAAAACAGCAGACGAGGAATATAGCGAGGAATATTAACATGAAGGGGAGAGAATGTGAAAGAGATGAAAGGAGAAAGGAGAAGAGAGAGGAGAGAGAAAGATTGAGAAAGGAAAGAGAGGAAAGAGAGAGAGAGACTGAAGAGATAGACAGAGAGAGAAAGAGAGAGAGAGAGAGAGAGGGGGGGGGGGGAGGAGAGACAGAGGTGGGGGTATGGTGTCCAATGAAAATGCCCTAGATATTACCTTCGTATAGGGGATAAAATTATTTTTAAATCGAAGAAGTCGCGTCGAATGGGTTTAAGTCCAAAAAAGTGGTATACCATTATGATATACCTTTTTTTAATAAGTTTAAAGGAGAATATGACTGACAACAAATAGTCATGTAATAGGGCGTCCTGCTCATACAACATGGTATCTGACATAATGTCACTGTTGACAACTAATGATTGAACTGTTGCACCTTAAACATTTACGTCAGAGAAACTATTTTGCCTAGTACCGTACCATGCAGTTTAATTAGTATCAATTTAACGAACATCCGCTCATAAAATGCCTCCTTGGTTAACCAACTACTTATTTAATCTTTTGTAGAACTATAGACTGACTTTCGTATAGCGCGACATGCAAGGTTGGGATACAACATTTCCCTGGGTTAAAAAAAAGGCTTCATGTACTGAGGCAAAATCATGGGTAATACGATGATTAATCCACGTTTCGACTTTTAAAAAACATAATTACATATATATATTTACATTATTTTAATTATGATCGCCAGAAATTTCACTTTATTTTTCATATATCAAAACACATTGATTAACCATATTTAAATACAGAATGTAACCCCCCCCCAAAAAAAAAAAACAACAAACAAACAAACAAAACAACTACATAAAAAGCTACAAATTGCAGGTGGAATGCGTGAAAAGAATAAGTGATTAAATTTTGTTACTGAAGTTGACTATTAAAACAAGCTATCAAAATGATACAGATTTCGAACGCACAACAAAATAATATCCGAAGACCTTCCTTCAAATTTTTTGATTTGTACTCATGAAAAAAAAAAAAAGACCAAAATCCCCATGGACGGAGTTAAGGCAGAACAAGGAAGATTGGGATTGAGAACAAATGAGAGAGAGAGGGGGGAGGGAGAGAGAGAGAGGGGAGGGAGAGAGAGAGAGAGAGAGGGGGAGAGGAAGAGAGAGAGAGAGAGTGTGGAGAATGGGGGAAGGGAGAGAGAGCATGGAGTGGGCGGGAGATGTGTTTATGAGTATGAAAGCGGAGAGGGGGCGAAAGAGACATGGTTTGAACATTATCTCCCTGATATGAATGAACAAACGATCATTAATTTTTCAGACAAACACAGAATTATTCCGAAGAAAGCCAGCCACTAAAAATGACTTTGTTAACAACTTACATGCATTATCATGCTTACCCGAGACATCAGTGACGTCGTGGCATATTCTGCAGACGGGTCCATCGAAGGAGTATGCTGAGAAAGTGGGCGATTTTGGCTCAGCTTCGGGCGTCTTGGCGCCAGCGCTGGGCGAGTTTCCATTCCCTGAGATGGAAAACACAGGTAGGCGGCTTGTGTTGTCATGAAGATTGGTTGGCGGCATCATGCGGTTTGCCTGGCGATAAATAATTAAAAATGGCTAATGCTTTAAACAACCAAGAGCTGAGAGACGATGTTCACTGTCCTTCGCAGAGTGAGAATAATAAACAGAATGGGCTGGTCACCAGTTTAGCTCATACTTAAAATAGTATCCGTCTTCAATGTTGTGACCACGTGATCACTGATGAAGACGGAAAATCCTGCCTAAAAAAAGCTCCGATTGAATAGCTAAAGGAACGTGCTAACTTCCTGTTCGGATATCGGTCAAATCAAATAACAATGAAGTCATTTATGGCGCTTCCACTTGGCGGGGGGTTTTTTGTCAAAGAAATGCTTTTCCACACAATCTTAGAATGTAAATAATTGTCATTTCCCCTTACACTTAATGACTTGGGATCTCTCAAAGTATACTCAGCTCTCTCGTCATTTTTCCAGGTCACTCCTTGCTTACGTCATTGAGCTTGTACAAGTTGTAGTGTTTGCCATAATTGATTCTCTAGTATATTGAGCCATGGACTTACCTGAGCACATGCCCTACTCATGAAGAGGCACATGCCGTAGACTTGGGTTCATACGACCAATCTTATCACACTTGGTCAATATGCCATTTTACAAAATTACATTTTCAATTGAGATTAAATTTTGTCTTAAAATGTAGACAGGCTGAGAAACTGAAAATTATTCATTTCACCTTTTTGCCATCCGCCCCCATACATAACAAAATTATAACAGGCCCTATTCTACGTGTTCTATTCGGGATAGCTGTCATTTATCCAATAAGACAAAGTTGATGAAAATATTTGCCACTGGCGTAAAAGGTAAGGATGTTTCTGGCCACGCAGTCGTGCGAATATAACCTACTTTTGTTTGTTTGTTTGTTTGATTGTATATTTAGGTAAAGATGTGTATCAATCAGTTATGATCATTAATGTCTTAGACCAACCTTCATTATCCCAAAGACACAACTTGGGGACTCGAACCCGGATCGTTTTTGTTTTCAGAGCATGAGAACCGACCACTCCACCGCTGGTACACCAACAGTAGATCTCGCACCCATGAATTAGTATGACCTATATGCTCATATCTAGAATAAGGGATTTCCCCAAAAAATCAAATCTATCTTTAAGCATTCCAACATTCAAAGTCTATTTTTCCGGTCTGTGTCAGTGTTATGCTACTTCTTCCGAGGAAATATAACCAGCAGGCCTACTTATATTCCCACTGGACAGAAACAAAAATGACAGAATCATAATTGCTAATCATGATCACAAACACCAAACTTTTAAAACGTTTTAAACAGGGAGATGACATTTTCTTACATACTAAAAAGAAGACGTATTCAATTAATATTCTCGATTACAGTAAATTTGTCTGGAAAAAAATAATTCGTACAAGTAATAGGTGTTAAAGCTGATCCACTCTCAACTTTGTGCCGTATCCATTAGGGTATAGCCAGCTTTCACATGGGGAAAAGGTGGGCTTGTCTAAGCGAATGCACCTACAGGACATGTTATAAATCATTTACCGATGGAATGTAAAATATAGTTAACAAAATCACTCGTTGCTCCCATTTTGCCGCCTCTGGCTGCAACCATTGCCCTTTGTTGTCTGCCCCATAATGTGACTTTTTTCCCATTAATTTTCAGTTCTATTATTACAAACACATAATAATGATTCATGATAGACTTTGAATTTCATGTGATTACGGCTTTATACATCAAACACATCACTGTAGTCCGTTATTGAATGGTCATCAATTCTGAAGAACAGAATATTACCAACTTGATCATTCGTATACGGCAATCTTTTCAGTTTGTGAAAACGCCATCAGTCTGGATTATATAATGCTATCAGTGTAGATAATAAAATGCAAAAGTATTACTAAATAATGAAGGGATTTATCAACAATGCGCACAGCCATCCTTTCATAAGGAGAAAATAAATTTAATATAGCTCCCTTTACCTCTTTTGGATAATTATTACGAGTGAAAACTGATACCTAAAGAAAGTTTGAACTTAGTTTTCAGTAATAATATTGATGATAATAACAACAATAATAATGATGATAATGATAATACTGATAATGATAATAATAATAATAATATATATAATAATAATAATAATAATAATGATGATAATAATAATAATAATAATAATAATAATAATAATAGTAGTAGTAGTAGTAGTAGTAGTGATAATAATAATAATCATAATCATAATAATCATAATAATAATAACAATAACAATGATGATAATAATAATTATAATAATAATAATAATAACAATAAAAATAATAATGATGATAATGATAATAACAATAACAATAATAATTATTGCCTTTCTAGAGCGCGTAAAAGATATACACTATTCAGTGATGCCTGCATCTAAGAATTGAGTGCGGCTAGAAGAAACGGGATACAAATCTAACCCGTGAACGAGGCATTTGAAAGATAGTCTCACCGTCTCACTAATAAACATTAAATATTTGTATACTATTTTCGGGGTCCCCCCCCCCCCCCCCCCCCCATTATATTCCAGTGGCACGTGGCGTCTTCCCGGGTACGCATGCTAGGATCACGTGACAAGATGAGAACAAAGTAGAGCTGACTGAAACGTGAGGCATTAACGTTAGACGATAAATTTATGCATAATACACTGCAGTGACAGATTTGGACAATTTGATGGCACACACATTATTGGCACACACCGGTCTACCCCACATAGTTGCCAGAGTTGGCATAATTATGCTTTTTTGCACTGTTCTGACCCTTCGAGCATGTAGCATTATGCCGAGAATTTTTTTACACAGTGTGGCATAATTTTTGAGATTTTTTTCTTCTTCTCTTTTTTCTTTTTTTTTTTCTTTTTTTCTATCTTTTTTTCTATTTTTTTTTTGCTTTTCATAGAATTTTGGAGTAAAAAGACACCAAAATACGTCTCAATCGGTCCAACATTTGGCACAACTTAGCACAAATTTTCGTTGCTCCCTAACATAATTAATTTCTGTCGCTAAGTCACACTGCTACCCGGTATACATGTAACAAACATAAATTTGATTGTTATTAGCTGACCACGCGTTTTCTGATGCAACTTGCGTGACATGAAGAGGACAAAGTAGACCTGACTGAAACGTGCGTGACGCATTAACGTTTCACAATAAACTTATGCACAATATACTAGAACTGGCACAGCCACAGGTTTAGAAAATTTGATTGGCACACACCGGTACCCGGTATTATAACAAACATAAATTTGATTGTTATTAGCTCATTACGCTCAGTCGCGTTTTGCTTCAATTGTAAACATGATGAAGATGTCTCATTATGATAATCAGTGTGACCCGAATTATATTAGGATCAACAGACGAAAAATGAACCTAATAATCTTTCTGCTAATATTTGATAGGTCATATATCGGGCCATTCTTGGTCGTTGCACTCGCATCATGGAGTGTGCATGCGTATAGACGCATCTACACATGCATGAATCTCATGCATGCATCTTCTTTTTTCTGTCATGTGTGGCGCCGGTAACATCTCACATGCCTTTAACCGAGGAGCTTTCACAGATCCTTGCTTTAACACGCATCGTCTGCGATTATCAATGTATCAGTTATTATGAGGAAAGGAAAGATATGAAGAAGAAGAAAAAAAAAAACGTGCACACTTTCCACGTGTACAAGGCTTTGAAAAATAAATGACAAGATATTGTATTTCATTATGTCTACAATTATCAATTTTGTCTGGAGGCAGACTTGAGATACAATTTATTTCATCATCGAGAGCAGAGGCGTAGCGTGGGTTCATGTATCAAGGGGCACTGGCATCATTGGGTCGTGGGGGGGGGGGCACTGATCTTACTATAGGTGCACGAAAGGCAAATTTACGTGGCCATCGAATAGGGTCAGGATGTGGGGGGGGCTATAATCTTCTTTTCTTTTCGTTTCGCCATGTGATTGGGGGGCATACCCCCGTAGCTACGCCATCGATCGAGAGACCCAATTTGCCGTCGTGTTCGAGATCAATGTATACCTAACAGTACTCCCCCACTGAAATCTAATTGAGAGGGAAAAAAAACACTCTTCGTGATGAGTTTACGAATTTACAAGAGCGTAGAAGAAAGAAAAGTAGACAAACCTTTACATTATAATTATTTTTGAGAGATCACTGGGTCAACATTATGAGTGGTTCAGGAATAGCTACATCATGCTTACTATGGGAAAAAGACGGGTAAATTTGTAATGAACAATTCTTCGAAAAGCAAAAGGTTAATAGCCGTCTATAAAATCGGTCTGATGGCCTGGTTCTCCCTTAGATAAACAATATCGAATGGCACTACGATCAAAAGCCAATTAGGTCGTTACCTTTAACATAAAGTTACATTTTAATCATGCCGTAAATGTGTTCAACTGATACCAAAACTGATAAACAGAAACTTTGCAGGCATTTGGAGAAAGAAACAATAAGAGAAGAAAGCGGTTGATGAAGAAGCGAGAAAACGACAATAATAATAATAATAACAATAATAATAAATTTCATTTATAAAGCGCCTTTTCATCAGATACAAAACGCATGTAACAGATAAACAAAGAAAGAAAACAGTATCATATACGAATAGCATTGTGTAAGTACAAACAAAGAGAAATATTAAGAAAAAAGACAAATTAGAAGAGATGTGTTTTCAGACACTTCTTAAATAACAAGAGAATTCTTTAATGCAGAAGGCAGGGAGTTCCGGGTTTTGGCGGCGATAATTCAAAAAGCCCTGTCACCTATCTGTTTACTGGTTCGAGGGAGGGTAAGCGTATTACTATAGTGGCCGAGCGTGTGTTGTAGTACATGGATGTGTGCATGGAGTAGATCAGATTAGTATACTGGGGCTTGACTATATATATTGACACATTTGTAAGTGAGAGTTAAGGTCTTATATTTGATACGATTATTAACACGAAGCCAATGAAGATCATTTATGAGTGGGGAGACATGGACAAAATAATTAAGGTTTACAATGGATGAGCTTTGCTGCTTTATTTTGGAGTTGAAGGGAGTTAAGATCTTTAACGATATACCATTGAGAAGTGAACTACAATAGACGAGACAAAACAAGAGGGCTGACGGCTGCATGACAAGAATCTTTCTTATTCTACTGATGTTGGAAATAGAGAGAGAATATGAGAGATAAATAGAAAAAGACAGATAGAGAGAGAGAGGGGGGGAGAGGGGGGGGGGGAGAGAGAGAGGTGGGGGGGGGGCTTTTATTCCTTAACAAAGCGTCCACTATTGCAGTTGAGAGTAAAATCATATTTTTACCCAATTATTCTTCAAACTAATTTTACATTTTTCAAAAGTTTCTGATGACCACTGCAACCACTGTGTATATACTAGTATACTATAGTCCTTCATGCGAAAAAAACTGTTTCTATTTCAATCCTCAACCAATCGACCAACCACATTTTCATTAAAAAAACGTCATAAATCTACGATTGATATATCATTACATTTTATTATAGTATTATACAAGACGTCCTTTCCAAGATTGCTCCCTCTGCATGTAAACTGTAAAGAAGTTGAATTGTAAAGTTCCCCCTTTTCGCTCTTAGACATGGTTGCCGGTTGACTTGAACCATGATGTAAATAGTCGACCAGCTAGGTATAGCAAACTGAACTACCGACCAGGGTCATCTAATATTATGTGGTTGGTGCATTGCGTATGGGTTTGCATGGGCGGGTTCCCCCTTTTAAAGGAAAATCTTTTAAAAGAAAAATCATGTTGAACCCCCCCCCCCCCAAAAAAAAAATAAATAAAAAAATAAATAAATTAATTAATTAAATAAATAGATAAATAAATAATAGAGCTAGTCTGGATAGGCTGCCTGGACGTTTGAAACGATAATTTAGTTGGAGGGAAGGAATCATGTGGAGAAACAAAAATCGCGGTTTACTAACATTTCGGCCCCATCTTTTTCTCACAATCCTGGATCCGCCTCTGGGTATGTGACATAATTAAAAACTATACTATGGATGTGACGTAATCTTGTGATATATAGACTGCTTAATATTTCTACAGGTAGGTACTTATTAAAACATGTGTCTCAAGAGAGAAAATGTAGGAGGGAAGGCACCAAATTGGTATACCAAATTAACATCGATAGTCTAAGTATATAGAGAATAAGATCATGCGATTCGTTCTAATTTGATTTAATCCGATCACCAAATATGATTCAAAGATATTATCCTGGAAAAGTTTTCACAATTTCTTCTGAAGTATTATTATGTAAAAATAACATTATAAGCAAGCAAGCAGCACCAACAACAACAAAAATAGCGCTTTCATCTTATACAAAGTTACACGATACGGCATGATGTTAATCGTAAGAATTTCAAACACGTGATATACAGGGGTGAATAGGAACAAAAATGATTGGAGGAGTGTCTCCAGAGATGATGCCGACCCCCTTTCTTCCTTCTTTTATTCATTTTGCTTAATGAAACAATGAAAATGGTCTTATTCAGTATACTGGGAAAAAATATTTTGTCATAGGAAGCTTTTCAAATTTTTGTTCCTATGCACCCCGTTTTACGAATACTGGTATTTATTTCGCTAACAGTGGCAACTGACACCCTCACAATATTTTTGTATACCTAAAAAGGTTATCTTTTCAAGCATTTTCATTTTTCTCAGTATAGGGCAGAGGGCTGCTCCCTTCCCCTCTGTGCCGGCTGAATTCGACTAGTACTAATCAATACCAGCTTTACTGATCGCCTTGGCAAAAGGTGTGAATAATGTTAGTGAAAAAAAAATCACATTGAGGATTCATGTTATTAATTCTCTTTGTCTATCCGTCATCTGTCCGGAAACAAGACTCACTTCCCACTCGAATAGCACAGGTGATGTCTGCTACGTCATCCGACCCAGAATAAAATGAATACAAAAATGGCCGAAAATCGAACTTTAAAGGGAACGGCGTAGAATTGTTTGACTTAAATTACCGTATATAGAAAGAGTATATATACGTTGGAACAGAATGATGTGCTATAGTTAGAAGGAGCATCATATCATCTTTAGAATGGGGTTGGGGATGGGGTGGGAGGAATGCATCAAAAGTATAGTAAACACCCCGTGGTTATACTGCAAGTTATAAATTATTGTGAGAAACTGCCCCTGCCTCCAGGTTCAATGCCCCTGTTAACATGGACACAGTTAAAAAAATTCAGTGAAGGCCCATTCGGGATGGGGATGGATTACGTTATTATTTTGAGATCAGTTTTGAACGATCATTACTAATGGACATCATTATAATTATATTTATTATAATTATATTCATTACACGTTCTTATTATATCTTCATATAGAGGCCCTGCAGGAGATCCATCGGTGAGAGGTCGGGAAAAGGACACATAGTGGAGAGAGAGAGAGACAGAGAGAGAGGGGGAGAGGGAGAGAGGGGGAGAGAGAGGGAGAGAGAGAGGGAGAGAGAGAGGGATAGAGAGGGGGAGAGAGGGAGAGAGAGGGAGAGAGAGGGAGAGAGAGGGAGAGAGAGGGAGAGAGAGAGGGATAGAGAGGGAGAGAGAGGGAGAGAGAGGGAGAGAGAGGGAGAGAGAGGGAGAGAGAGGGATGGCAAGAATTCGAGAGAAACGAGAGAGATGTGAGATATAGAGACATTCTAGGAAGAGGGAAAGGAATCGGGGGAGAGAGGGGGGGGGGAGGGTGGGAGACAAAGAATGGGTAGAGAACAAGAAAGGGAGAGGGAGAGAGAAACAGAGAAAGATGGAGGGAATGTTAATTAAAATTTTAATTTCCGCTATGCGATACGACCCGATCGTTGCAATACTTGGTTTTGTCCGAAATGAGGGCAATTATGTAAAAGCTGCATTATTCGTGAAACCTTGAGCAAACACAAGTCTCTTGCCATCATGCAGCTGTGTCTGGTAGTGTAAGGAAAACACATGAGGTATCGAATGGAGGGCAATGCGTAGGAGACCGCTCCTCTTCTCCCCACAGGAAAAAACATCCCACAATATTCAACGTTTTTGCGAATTAATGAAATAATAAAAATTATAGTAAAAAGTGCCCAGAAAAATACTCCATGAACGCTATTTTCATAAATAACATTTAAAAAAAAATTAATTTATGTATTTATTCACGAATATTTATACAGAGTGGCCTGAATCAGCATAAAAACAAAACAAACAGGCAAACAGACAAAAATAACATAACATAACAAATAACATAACATAGTATAAAACAGAAAATTTTCGGGGATAATGGCAAGATACAAAACACTTAAAATTGAAAACAAGCTGGTTTTCCTCAGGGCTCTGTTTGGTTACAATTAAAAACGATGCTATATTTGGACAGATTAAAAATAGATCAAAGTATATAAAAGTTCAATTGAAAACGGATTAAAGAACATTGCAAGCCTACTTTCAAGCAATACATTGGCATTGTAAAGTGACAGTAAGGAAATGTTCAGCGCGCCTACATTTTCTATACGCTTATTTTTTTCCATTTCATTCACCGTCTTCATTAACACTATACTAATGAACACGAAATAAATAATACTGAAGATAATGCCGTGACCGGGATAGGATTATTAACATCGCAATAGTAATGTCAATGGTTTATTTGATGGTTCAGTATTATAATCAGGCCCACGTGTACTGGCGTCGGAAGTAGGACTTTTAACACTGTCCAATTTACGAGGAGTGTTAACAAACAAAGGAAATAAATATTGACCAATCCGATATCAATTTCATAATTCAATACACTGTCGATCGACCAATGTGTGAGTTTATGGTAACGATCCTCGTATACAGTTTGAACGGCTGATTTACCCAGCTGACATCTGCACTAATCACAAGCATCACGGGTTTTGTGTAGTTTGAGAAGAAAAAAAAAGTGATGAGGAAATGTCAGGGACTGTTGGTGTGTCGTTTGAAGATTTTTTAGTGTAAAATTCTTATGCATGTATTCATAATGTTCGTAAGTCTATATACAGGCCTCCACTCACTGTCACTGGCGTCCATTCTGGTGAGATTTATTCCACTCCGAATAATCGCAGAATTCAAAGGATAGTAGTGTATGTTTAGAAATATTGCTTGCCTTCAACACCCCCCCCCCCCCCCCGCTCCTGAAAATGAAATATATATAAATACAAGAAGATTACGCTTTTTTTTTTTTCTTTTTTTTTGCTAGTCAGAAAATGTTCTGAATTGTGCCCCCCCCCCCCTCCCTCTTTACAAAATCATGGATCCGCCCCTGCCTCTGGAGAAGTGAAGATGGTCCACACATCTTGTGTACGGGCTTAGAATCCGGTGATAGCGTATTGAAGTATTAACGGAATAAGCTATATAAGTGTAAGCATTATTATGCATTTCTAATTCTTACATTATTTTTTTCTTCATGATCGTGTGACACTTATCACATCATAAACACCCGTGATACATTAGCCACAAACGTTACTGCGTTGAAAAGGATGATTAATCATGGGTTAAATTAATTCCTTGATTCGAATACAAAGTCATACCGACAACATGCACTCTTTCTTTTTGAAAGCTTTCATCTTACAAAGCTACACGATATGGCATGAGGATACAATTTCAAAAACATGATATAGCGGTATCTGTTTCGTCAATTGTGGGGACTGACAACCGTTACTATAAACATATCAAATGAAAAGGATCAGTAATGGCTGAAGTACTTTCCCTCCCATATGTCCATAAACATGAACTGAGACTTGAAATTGGTTTTCCATGACAAGGAACTTGAGTGGTACGTATATTACGTTTGAGAGAGCAATGAATCTGAGGTCGACACTGTTGGTGTTGACGATGATGATGATGATGACGAGAAAAATCATTCTCAATTTAAACGACGTTGAGAAAGATCTGCATGCTTGAAATGCCTATGCCATTGATATGATCAGGAAACACAAGCAAGCAAGCATCACACTCAAGATATAGAAATCGCAAAACCAGTTGAGTTAAATATTACAACCATTCGAATTCCTGAGTATACATAACACGAACACCAACTGAAAAATAAGTAAAAATATTCATTATACAGTATATTGGACCACAACAATATGTGGTAATTATTTTGGACCAAAGATTGCGGTCAATCGATTATGTCCGACCACTAATATTTTGGTCAAAATAACGAATTCAATTGGTGGTTATTTTTTACTAAGCTTTCGGTCGAAATCGACAAATCAGTTTCTAATACAACAAACACAAACACGGAAATATCACGGTCTCACTGTATGACAAACAAAAATGGCTAAATAATAGAGAAATTAACTTACAAGACCAATATCACTTCTGCCCAGTTAATTAGGAATGCGACTCCCTTCCCAATCACTCACCGATTGGAGTATTAAACGCCAAGCCGTGGTGAGTAATATCGCGATATTAAAGATCACATTAATGCAGCTATCGTTCTCCGTATCACTAAATACAACTTTAACGGCTGCATGTTTATCACTACTAATTACTAAGTAGGTTAAGACTTTTCACGGGTTGTGCGTGTGAGATTTAATTTGCAGAGGAAATGCTGGCCGGAAGACTCTTCAAACGAGCCCCAGCGTATATTCTCTATACTTTCTCTTCTTAACCGTGGTCTTTCTTCGCCTTTGAAATGAAAACTGAACTGCGTGTTATTAAGCTAGGAATTGAATCGTAAACAATCGAAAGAAAGCAATTATTGTTGAACTGAAGTTTTTTTTTAATTAATTGTATTGAAACCGATGCAATTTTATGGTCATGAATGATAGAGGCCAAAAGCCCAATCGCTAATCATTAAGTATTTGGTAATCCAGACAATTAGCCATTTACACATTACAATACAATATACTTCAAAATGATTAATTAATGTACATTTCGATTAAATCGAATGAACAATAACTGGTGGACAGCATGGCAAAATTAAATACTTTGAGAAGAAGGGGGTCGGATTAAAAGCAATACTGAGAAAGGAATTACTGAATCCGCAAGAATTTTATATAAAATGGTCTCTCTCTCTCTCTCTCTCTCTCTCTCTCTCTCTCCTATTGTTTTTTCTTTCCTCCTCCAAAATCCATTCATTTAGGGAGAAAATGAGAAATGACTTGGAGCATATAATGCATAACGCATATGGCCCTGACACAATATACCTTTCACAACAAGTTTCGCAATAAAATATCATTGTACCAGCAATTTATTTTGTTATTATGGTTGTTATCTTTATACCGGCAATATACCAGTATAGGCATGATAGGGAAACATTCCTCTATTTAAATGGAAGTACAACCAAAAAATATCGTATTGTACAGAGCGATCAAGAACAAAACAGTTTTATTCTGAATAGCACATGCACAATCAATCTTTCCATGAGCCTTCATTTTCCAGTATGTCGAATTCATATACAAACACAATGGTCCAGTGCGATAACGAGGTGATAAATATGATTTATGGACAAGGAAATTTATATCATTTTCGTTTCGCCTCCTTCATTCCAAATAACGTGATTGTACTTTGTTATATACTGTGACCGTGAGCATACGGAAGATAATCAAAACTACAATACGTGATAATCTTTTATTCCCACTCGCCATCTTGAAATTATCATGTAAAAAACATTTCAGCATGGCGTCTCTATCAAATCAGCCAAAATTAATGTACAGTAAATGAAGTCATTTTGCCCAAGGCGTCTATGGACTGTTTACAGAAACTCCCTGGGCACTTTAGTAAACACGATTTGCACGATTTTCCTATATACATTGTATAATAATTTTTTTAACGGTGTAGGGGTCCCAGATGGGGCACATGGTCCCCGGGGATGTATTGTTATAATGATATTGAAAGTAGAGAGGGACCCCACTGGGCATACAATGTAGAATCACCGAGGTATAGTTTTATCAAGCGATTACAACTGATCCGTAAGGAGTTGTACTTTTCATGACAACGACCACGAATGAATACACAAGTATGGAATTATAATTGTATGAGCGTTCATCTGTATTATAGCGCGCTTATGCAATCTGTTGTAGTGGAGTCTGTCAGCTTTTTTTTTTTAATTATCAGACCAATTATACAAGGAAAACTGCACAAGTTATTTAAGAAATGTCATATTACAAAACTTCAATAGGCATGTTGCACACTTCACTTGGTTCCATCTGAACAAATATATCTGTCTCAAGTAAATAAAATTTACAATGAAAGTCAAAGTAACTTGCACTATTTCTTTCTAGAATGTTGTCTATATGCGTATATTAAGGTGAATAATATCTAAGTAAATTTAAGGCAACTTTCATGTCAGTGATTTATATAGTGTAAAGAGGGATAGATTATCTTTCCTCAGCAATGCTGTTTATTTAGGCTCCCCACATTTTACATTTTTCTTCTTTTCGCCAGTCGTTCATAATAATGTCTATCGAAACTTTCTATTTACTGTGCATTGTACTTAATTTGAGTTCATTATCCGTATGTTTTGAAGTTGACAAATATACTTGTAAAATCGTTTTTGTAAAAATTGTTTTTGATGTAAAAGTGGAACAAATAAACTTCAAACTTCAAACTCTAACAACAAAATGTCATAAAGATGGAGTTGGGTACCGGTTATAGGCGATGGCACTGTGAAAGAAACTGCCTAGAAAACCTTTTGGGAAAGTTGACGAGTGGCTCGATCTGCCTCGAAAAATTACGGTGAATAAGCACTGCTCACAGATATGGATATAAGAGACTACACACACACACACACAAAACACATCAGAATTTGGTCCTTAGTTATGAACTATTTCCAGTCATATATTATATGAGGGTATTCCAAGAGCCTTCTTTTTATGAGGCATTGCTTCTATGATATGCTTCCACGTAGGAATAACAAGAAAGGGAAAGCCTATATACGAATTCTTTTCACCTTTACCAGACCAGAACGCAGTTAGTCTCTTTAAGCAGTTACTCATAAAGCGGTCTCCAATTCATGACAGGAACCTAGGGAAACCCACAAACTACACACGCATTAACTACCAAAATAAAAATCCAGACTTTCTTTATGTACACGATGATGTCACTGATAACAAAGCGAAAAGCACCTCTGACTGCATGTCCCCCTCCGCAAAAAAGGGTGGCACGTTTCTCTATAGCCGATTAGATAAATAGTCACGATTCTAAGCTGCAGTAATGTAAAATGCGATGAGGACAAAAAAAGTGGATTACAGGACGTGCTCTAAATTTTATTTTGTTTTCCAATGGTTTAGTAAATCCTTTAACATTTTTATTCTACATTGAAAATCTCAGTTAATATAAACAGCCTTTTGCAAATCGTCCATATCCAATATTCTACACGCGAACAGTTTCCAATTATTGGAAATTCAGTTCTCCAATCATTTTAAATTTTGATTCTACACTGAAGATTTCAATCAATGGGAACAGGTTTTGAAATAATCCTCTATATCCACTGGACGATCACAATCATGATACTGTATCATTACTATTGTTATTAATATTATTATTATTATTATTATTATTATTATTATCATTATTATTATTATTATTATTATTATTATTATTATTAGTTATTATTATTAGTTATTATTATTATTATTATTATTATTATTATTATTATTATTATTATTATTATTATTATTATTATTATTATTATTATTATTATTATTATTATTATTATTATTATTATTATTATTATTATTAATATCAATACTACTCTTGCCATTACTACATGTACACGGTTATTATTATTATTATTATTATTATTATTATTATCATTATTATCATCATTATTATCATTATCATCATCATTATTATTATCAATACTACTCTTGCCATTACTACATGTACACGGTCTTTAATGTTGCATGTCAAAATATTGCGTGCAACATCCTGCATCGTGGTATATTTTCTCAAGATAGTCCTCAGAGTGCTTCGACATCGCTCTTGAGAGCATTCCATTCATGCCTCGTCATGCAGAGATGATGTGAAGTCGTGCTAAACAAAGAAAAACCCTGCACGACATTCCAGATTAATGTTCCAGGAGTATAGCTGGAGATGCGGAGACGAGGGGGGTTGGGGCAGTGGCGTATCCAACTCACAACGGAGCCGGCTCCCTCCTGTTTCAAATCCCAGCATTAAAAAAATATATGTACCGTACACTAGCAGTGTGTCTACTTGTTTGTGTGGGCGTCAAGGGGGGGGGGGCTGCCCCATTCCATCCTCCCCCCTCCTCTCCAAAGTGGGTCCCGCTTCCCCCTGTTTATCAATTTATGGGTACGCCAAGAGGGAGATGAAGGCAAAATTCATGTGTACATTGTACAATGACTACTTGATTGTGAAGAGAACATTCGGCAAATAAAGGCAAATCTCTTAAACTTCAAAATGGGAAATGAAGAGCGGTCAAGACTTCACAATCCAGAGAGTGCTGCGAGTCAATTATTTTTATTTGAATTCCTTGGAGATATGATATATCGGCGGCTCCTGTTAGTCAATTCTCCTAACCCTATACTTATTGGAAGGAGGTCAGTCTCAAAAGACATAAGTTTCGTTTGCAATGTCCTCCTTTCAAATGACCTTTCAGCAAGTTCCTTGAACACGTTGAAAGGGGCGTCACGTATCATTTCATATTCTGTATCTGCACTGCATTAAGCCCACTGCACACTATACGATCGGTCTACAATCCTAATTTGAAAGAAAATGTTACAGCATTAGATATAAACAGTTGAACACATAAAATATGTTTGATTGAGGTTCTAAATAGTTACATAGATAGTAAAATCGAAATTACGGCCTATAACGAGCCTTCTAGTTGAAGAAAAGGCCAAATCGGCTCCGAATCGTAGTGACATGAGAGCAGTCCTGCGATTGTCTACGATTTAAGACTGATTTGGCCCTTATTCCGGATTTAAGGCTGACATCGCACCTAATTCCTATGTTGAGTATTCATATCATTGTTCAGAACCTGAATCAGGTAGCTTTCACCTGTTAAAATGCTGTATTTAATGCTATTGCGATTTATTTCCAAAATCGGATCGTATCAATCGTATAGTGCGCGGTGGGCTTTACATGTTTACTAACCTTATATACCCCAGTTTACACCAACGAGACCGACACCATATCGACAACAGACTGAGCAAAGAATCACATTACCGCGGATGGCAAAGATGTTGTCCGTGATCGGTCGGATTGGATTCAGTCTAGCGGTATGACTGAGGTGCATGTATATGCTTACGAATTGTCACCTTGGACCAAGAATACCGATCATTGTTTAAGATAAAGAGGAGTTCCAATCAATGCTCTGCTCGGTAACTTGGTCAAGGTTTATTGTACTGTTGTGCAAGGTCATCTGTGCGATTACAAGCACATTAATTGATACTGAATACGCAAGAGGACGTGACTCCTTCAAATGGTAAATGCGGTAATCGAACTATTTTAATGACAAAATCAATTGAGCAAAAGTGGGAACAACTGTGAAATACAAGCACCGATTAATTTGTTTCTCGAACCCAATATTAACGTATTTAGAAAAATAGATAGACAAAGTGAGTAAATTTCTCTTTTAAAAAGGGTTCTCGTCGATGATTTCTTATTATAGAAACTTTTTAAGTTCCAAAGCTTAAGCTTGGGGCACATTTGAAATATTTTCTTTTTTTCGCATGAAAATGTCACAATATACACACGTTTAATGTGTTATTTGCTAATTGCTATGTTGAAAAGATGCCCTGGCCCCCACCGATCCTCGAGGTATCTAGGGAAGTAGATAACGTTGGCCTCTCCAATCAATTTGCAAGTGCAAGCCAACCTTCCAATAGTCCCCCTTCCCCATGCCAATGTTGGCCTGATTACCCCCACTTATCATGCGTCCCCACTTGTCAGGATGGAGAAGGAAGTCCGGGGCCTTTAAGCTAGATGACAGAGTCAATTTATTTTTTAAGAGTATTAATAATTTTTGTTCAATAAACAGCGTGATATGAGTTATGACAAGTTTACCCTGACCTATGAATACTCTGACCTGGTTCAAAGGGAGATTTTTTTTTTTTTTTTTTTCATTTTCGCCACCTGCCTTATATTCCATATTTTCTTTTGTTAATCGATGATATGCCAGAACGACTTCGGGAAGCGGTATTGTATCAAGTATCAATATTGTGTTTATGATTTGTTCTTCAAATAGTATTTGATAATGAGCATCAAGTATCCTGACCCTCATATTGTTCATTTATTTACAAAGCTTATTTTATTCTGTCTGGAGGCAGAAAACCCAATAAAAGAACTTTTGCTATCAAAATTAATCGTCAGTTGCCTTCTTTATAATAGAAGCAGTCTTCAGTGAAATTAGAAGATTTTTGAATTCATAGTTAATGCTAAAACCACCGACGTTTCAAAGGATTAATTTTTTTCAGGAAACCCAACAGGAACTTCCAGATAATATTTAATTTGTGGGCTTTGACTAAAATGACCATCCATATCATTCGGTGGAACATCTCTCTCTATCTCTCTCTCTCTCTCTCTCTCTCTCTCTCTCTCTCTCTCTCTCTCTCTCTCTCCAAAAGAAATTTACATTCCTTCCAATGAAAATCGAAAAACAAGGGGGGAGAGGCAAATTTTCTCTCGTGTACGTGTACACTAAACTTTTTGACTGAAAGTTCTAAATATATACCTTTCCACTGGTTGGTTTTGTGCACAATTCATTCACTTTCAGTTTTACTGACTAAAGACATCAACCCATTTTTCTGCTGTATTCTATCCATGCCATTATACGTTCATTTCAACAAATTAGAACATCGAGAAAATAATCTTAATCTCATAATTCTACTTTCCAGCTCCTTTTCTTTGTTAAATGGGGACCTAACTCGACAAGCCTCGCTTTTAATAGGTTCCCCCACAAGTGTATATACTGTATGCGTTTATTACCTCTACTGGAAGATGTTTATTATACTGAGCTGTTATTATGTATTATCCTTTGTATTATGCCATTTGATTTATATACTTATATTTTGCTTTCTCATGTACAAATGTTAACCGATCGTGGAAACAAATCAAATCAAATCAAATCAAATCAAATCAAGCCCAATGAATTGTTATCATTATCACTGTGGTCATTTTCATCTACATAATATTGATTTATATAACAATGTATCCCAGGAACAAAGGCCTATGATGACTGAGAAGCACCAAAAACATAATAAATCTGGAAAACAATACTATCACGAAGACGTTAAGTCTTTTGTGAAGCAATATATCTAGCAAAATGATATGTTGACTTCCCGTTCTGTGAAGCAATAAATTTAGAAAAATGAAATGTTGACTTTTTCAATGTCACATTTAACTCATATTTTATGTTGTGTGAAGTATACATGTGTATGAATTTACTCTTCTCTTTCCTTAATATTATCATTATTATCCTTAAATTACATTTGTTATTATTAATAATGCTATCGTAATTATTACTATTATTATCATCATTATCATTATCATTAATAATGTAGTAGTAGTAGTAGTAGTAGTAGTAGTAGTAGTAGTAGTAGTAGTATAGTAGTAGGAGTAGCTGCAAGTTTTATATCTTAATCTTGTTTCTACTATAAATATAGAAAAAGTCGGATATATACTATCAGGATTTTTTTTTTACATCTAGTGTATTGAATTTTCATTAATTTTTTTCCCAGTGACAGACTCAATTCAGAACCTTATCGAGTCGTCCTTTGTCTTGTTTTGTTTTGTTTTTTGTTTGTTTTTGTCATCAGCATGATCAGTGGCCAGCATGCATTATGCTTATAGGACGAAATAAGTTACTGTTGTTATATACTATTTCGGACAACCCTTGTGGTTGCCAAGAGCACCCATAGTGAAAGAGCATATGCAATAATTTTTTTTTTTTTTTTTTTTTTTTTTTTTATTTGAGAAGTGATTGGTCATACTGTGTCCGTATAACGGATAGTGGTATGCTTGGCATGGCTCCAGCCATTTTTTTTTTTTTTTTTTTTTTTTTTAATTGTCGAGAAATTCTGCTTTGTGTTTTGAAATCACCAATTCCCAGCTGACGGAATTATACAAAAGCGGAAAAAAACAACACAGTAAACTACCCTTTCGGAAAAGTACATCGGTCCATGCAGATCCTGAGGAATTAACAGGAAAACCTTGCGAATGATATGTCATCACTCATCACAACTTTACGCTTCCATTATCGTTACAATATGAGTGCATAGTACAAACACTATTGTTTTATTTATTCAGAAGAACCGGAGGATGTGTGTTCATGAAAAGCCTGCTTTTTCACATTAACACGGAAAATGAAGTCCTTGGTGTGTTTTAGTACAACGAACGAAGTTCGAGTTTAAATTTATTTCACACTAAAAATTTAAATGATTTGTATTTAACGTGAAGAAAAAACAAAACACTTTGGATACCTAATAAACTCGTAACAGAAAAAATGAATACGTCTAATAAATTGAGAGAAATGCTTTAAAACCGGAACAATCATAGGCAATATATCACATCCCCCGTAAGTCGCAATATATTAACACCATATCTGTAATATATGTTCTCTTTCACACTAACAAACGTGGCTGCAATGCATAGTCAGACACCAAGACTGAGCTATTTTTATACGTCGTGATACTCGCCAGCACGTGTTCAGACGGCTAAAAATAAAACTCAGCATGTCTGCTAAATCTGTTACTTGTCTTAATATAAAGAAAATGTGCTATACAACAATGCTTTCTTCATGTAACAAATATGGATGTAGTCATTACTATCACTTTTTTTTTTCAAATAAAGAAGGCTACCTTGTCAATACATGAATAGGGAACTCACTGCAACCAAGCTCGTGTATTAGGCCAACATGATAGTGTATCTTCAAAAAAATATATAAGTGATAATGAGAGGTAAAGTAGTAAGCACGCTAATTTTGCCGAGTGAAGCCTAGCCACAAGAAACTGCAACAAAACCTTAATGAAAGTATGTCATTTATCTTCTAACACACCACCAAGAAAAAACGGCTCTTACAAAACAGATTAATAATGGAGATAAATAATCTGATATATAACCCCCCCCCCCAAAAAAAAAAAAAAAAAAAAAAAAAACATAACAAAAGTCCCAGCGCTATAACCGCTATAGGCCAAAAAAGAACGATACTAATATTTTTCTATGGGTATACATTACAAAAAGCCTGTTGAGAGGCAAAATGCATTTTTATTCACATCCCTTTAAAGTAGAGTTATCGCTCTTCTGGCTCTCAGTGTGATCTTTGTAGGCCTATCATTAATTTTTTTAAATATTGCATGGATTTTCTTTCAGAGTTCATTGAAATATGCAGGAAAGTCTGGGTCATCCCTTTTGTTTTACTTTGGTATTTATTCCAGTATTCTGAGACCTTTATCAGTGGAATCGGTGGAAAAGCGACTCGGCTATCTGTCTCTTTTCCACATGACGTTGAAAGCGGAAGGAAGATGGCACTTATAAGTGTCCTATTCCAATTCCTTTGCAAGTAATTGAATAAGTGAGTGGAAGAAAGGGCTAAAGTCCATAACAACAATTTTTTTTTTTTAGTTAACAAGAAAAAAGAATGTTTTCATCTTGATGAAATGAATAATGAATGTTTCATGTCTCAGTGATTCCATGAAGATGAAAACATTCTTTCTTTCAAACTTATCTGGAAATATCAAATTTTCTTAAAGGAGAATGAAACCCTGGGGAAAAAATCAATTTTAATGAAAAGAGAGGATAGAGAGAAGCAATTTTAAAAAAGTTCCATCAAAATCGGTTACGAAATAAGAAAGTTATGAAAGTTTGAAAAGTCTCAATTTACTTTCTATGGCGATCCTCAAATTGGCAATGTTGCTTCAAAGTGACAGGTTTAGAAGTACAACTCTCCATATGTTTTATACACAAAATTTAATATTTTCTCCATTATCTCTAAAGATGCTGCTTGTCTTTTTGTGAACTCAACATATGTTGTGTCAAATACATTTTCCCATGATATATATCTTGAGCTAAGAAGGAGACAAGCTGCACCTTCTTTCTTTCTTTCTTCTTTCATTCTCCTTTAATAAGTGCAAAAAGACTGTTTTGATGGACTTGGGTCCTCCTTCTTCTCATGTATATATGTTTTCCAGCATGTCACACAGATCCTTGCAGCATTTCACGACAACTTCCTCCACCGTTCACTAGGTGTATGTTACGGAGGAAATTAGATTGGGAGCCAGGCATTGTTTTTGCCATCGCAAGGAACACAAAATAATGTTCGTGTGGTTTCTGATACTAATCCTTACAGCGTAGCCCCTGGCGTAGCCAAGGGTCTGTGGTGCCCCTCCTCCCTCTTCAACATATAAGGGTTTTCAAGCTTTTATCGGCGCATTTAAAATTCTGTCCTCATATTCGAAGATTGTTTTTGGAAAATATGCGCCCGTTATTTGGTTAATTTGTATTCAGTTGGTTCATACATTTCCTTAGGCTACCCCCCCCCCCCCCCAGATAAAGTGCTGGCTATACGTCAGTGAAACTAATCGTTTACATCTTCAAGTATCTTAGCTTCACTAACAATGTATGTAAGGGCGTTAAGTGTAGATTTCCGTTCATGATACCCTTTATTAAAGCCACAACCGATAAAATAACACAAAGGAACAGTTTGAGAAGATGAAGCTTCTCTACATGATTCCAACGTATTGACGTCAAAATGAGCACTAAATCACAATGTACGTTATGACCATAACGCTTCTACATAATGTGCATCTTGGTCCCGTCTTTATCACATTTCGAGAAATTACACGTTCTGTGGCAAAAAAGGCGTCGACATTAGCAGTTAGCCGACTAAAAATCATGTTACTTTACCACTAACTGACTATCTGTACAACGTGAAAACTATAAGAGTTGATATCAAGTTATTCTGCAACTATATTGATATCACGACAGGCAAGTGAAATTTAATATTCCTCCAATTCAACAACATCTATGAGTTCGAATCATATCCTGTAAAAGTTCAGCCCCAGTTGTTATTTCATTTATCATGTTCATGGCCTTCATCGTGACTATATAATTACAGACAACAAAATGCCATGCACACGGAATATTTGCATGACTCATTGTCTATTTAGATATACAGTTTCAAACACAAATTAATTACGATATACTAACGTAGCTCCATGCTCTAATAATACCAATCATGCTAATCAAATGATACTATTTATTGGTACATAGGACTATAAAACCACAACGATGATTTAGCAAACAATATTTTGATCTGTCCATTATAATTATAAACATAATTTGTTATTGGTAATACCTTTTATTGTATCTTCTCGTTTCATTGTATTCTTGTTTTGTTTTGAAGACGAGGCCTTCCGTACAATGATCAATTTTCTTCGGGGGTGGAGTCACTTAGCAAATTTGTCATGTAATCTATTTCTAAACTGATGCACATGTTGATTGGATGGTGAAGGGTATCTTATAACCAGTGTCAGCTTCCAATAGGGACCCCACATATATTTCTACATGTTATTTTCTTTGAGTATTCCTTACTAATTGTGTTACAAATTTTTTAAATTTCACTTTTTGAGGCTGATAAGTCAGACGGGAAAGGGTCTATCTTAACGTGTAAGGCAAAAATGATATCACACTATCATTAATATACAAAATAGATACTTACAATAGGAGATATGAAAATGCTGAGAGACTCTCTCCATTTTCTCGAGTTCGATTTCTCTAAATACCTTTGGGCCATGTTGACAACTTTGATATGGGAATGTCCTCTGTCGCTTAGATGATTCCTTTAGTTAACACAGGTATTAACGACGAAATTTGATGTGGACTGTCAGTTAAGTATGCATCGTAAAAACAAGATTGTGGATCGGAAACGGAGGTATAGCTCCCAAGCAAATCACAGCGACTTGATTGAGGAAATGACAACAAAATTATCGAAGTTTTCCGGAAAGCTTAAAATAGTTATTTATGCAAATTTGTCCTCTTTCCAGAACATCGATATTTTGTTCGTGATTTCTTATCACGTGTGACTGAATCCTGGGGGAAATTGTTAACAAAAGAAAAGTTTATGTATCACTGAGTGACTTCCAAACAAACTTTTGCAGCAGCGTGATATAACTCTTCATTCAACACGAGATGCGTTCATGCAATTCTCACGGTCCTGTTGTGTTCACACAATTGTGCCGAAATACTGGACCGTGACAACACCGTGATATTCAGCTTCGTATGACCTTTTCTGGGATGACATTCACAACATAAGAAGAAAAATTGTGTGTGATGGAAAATTGTAAATTAGAGCAAAATGAATAATGTGTAGACGAGACGACAAAACGGTGTTGCTCCCCTGCTGCTGGCGCCGAGACTTGTGTGAAGTACATGTATATACGGTTTGCTGGCGTGCAGGTATACGATAAAATCATTTTGATAGCTCCCTAGACTACTTCTTTGATTCACCGCCCTCTCCGGTGACGTCACATATACACTGTCCAATCGTGTTCCGTTATTGACATGATATACTTTTGTAACGGTGTATGAGCACTTATTGCTTTATTATTCGTCATGAAAAAATAAATTTAAAAAAATTTCCCTCTGTTTGGGACATTTTACTGTCATCCTATTTCAAACTGTATGTATAGTCCTACTCAGTGGCGTAGCTAGGATTTTTTACAAGGGGGCAAATTCTGCTTGAAGGGAGACCCGTATATTTCTATATTTTTCTATATACTCTGCCCCCCCTGCCCCCCCCCCCCTCAGCTACGCTAGTGGTCCTACTCTTTGCTTTGTCAGGTTTGTTCAAAGACTCAAAGAAACATGTCTATGGAAAAACTACGGTAAGTCGTGATCTATTCTCAGTTCACGCGTGGGTGTTGCTTTTTTATTGGTAAACCCAAAGGGGATCATGAACGGGTGCCCCTATTTATAGTTCCTCTAACTCTCAAAGCCGAAGCGTAGTCCCCCCCCCCCCCTCCTCTTTACAAAATCCTATAAGTAGGACACTGTTATTCGAGGTGGATTATTCTCTCCCGAGTCTTTTTGTAAATATTCAGCTAAGAAACCAATGATAAAAGACAGAACATACCCCGCATATATTTATGGAACTTTATACCCACCATGTTTGAAGTAATATTTGTTTGGTAAATGAAATGAAAAAAAGTCACTGAACATAACAGAGTGAGAGATTATTAAGATGTTCACATATTATCTTTCTGAAATATCTAACTTTCATTTTCATAGTCGACATGATATAGGCCCAACCACTCATATAACATATTCAGGACAAAATATAAGGCTACAACTTATATATTTTTTTCTTTTCAAATTAATAGCTGATTTACATTTTCTTTTCCACATTATAAAGGCTATGTGATGCCTACTCTGCATAATTATAATTTATAGTAAGGCCTACTCAATGACAAAACATCTAATTTTCTCTCGTTTCCTAATCTCATTGACTAATCTTAAAGGAAAATGAAACCCTGGGGAAAAAAATAAATTTTAATGAAAAGAGAGGATAGAGAGAAGCAATTTAAAAAGAGTTCCATCAAAATCGGTTAAGAAATGAGAAAGTTATGAAAGTTTGAAAAGTCTCAATTTACTTTCTATGGGGATCCTCAAATTGGCAATGTTGCTTCAAAGTGACAGCTCTAGTAGTACAACTCCATATGTTTTGTACACAAAATTTAATATTTTCTCCATTATTTCTAAAGATGCTGCTTGTCTTTTTGTGAACTCAACATATGTTGTGTCAAATACATTTTTTTCATGATATATCTTGAGCTAAGAAGGAGACAAGCTGCACCTTGAGAGATAATGGGGAAGATATGAAATGTTGTGTACAAAACTTATGGAGAGTACTACTAAAGCTGTCACTTTTGAGCAACATTGATAATTTAAGGATCGCCATAGAAAGTAAATTGAGACTTTTCAAACTTTCATAACTTTCTCATTTCTTAACCAATTTTGATGGAACTTTTTTTAAATTGCTTCTCTCTATCCTCTCTTCTCATTAATATTGATTTTCCCCAGCGTTTCATTCTCCTTTAAATGTTGCAAATAAGCGTTCGGAAAACAAATAAAAATCATTGTTTTTTTCCTAAGCTCAGAGTGGTGAGTATACTGTTTTCATTCAAATTTTGAGAGGCAGAAGGAACGAATGTAAACTATATATCCATCCAGATCATACCAGATATTGATAATAATAATAATACTAATGTTCTGGATTTATATAGCTATTAATACATCTATTATGATGTCTCTGTAAGCGCTTTAAAGATATTTTATTAATCACCACAGTCCTAAAACAACTTAACAAAAAGCCCTTTTTTTTTTTTTTTTACAAGTGGGAATTGGTAAGAATGGTTGATGTATTCTAAAAGTTAGTGAATAAAACGTACTCTGGGGTACATTTCAACATGGCCCAGTGATCATGTTTTTCAAAGTCGTTCTTATGTCATGTTATTTTTTTTTTCTTCTTTCTTTCTTTTGTGTTCAGAGTCTTTCTACTTCTATTTCGTGAGTGGTACCACATGGCGCTGATCTAACGTACCTGTTACGGTTCAATATACGAAGCCTTTTTTTGAAAAGGGGATATGTTTTTTCATTCACCGAAGTAATGTGAGCACGAGGGGAAATCTCTCTTCAAACATGAAAGAGTACAGACGAGAGACACATGGGCAATTTCAATTCACCTGCCAAAAAAATCATAAAATTTAAGATAACATCAGCAATATTTATGCCAACGGGTTGTATTTAGTATCAAACAAAAGAGCTTAACATGCCCTTGCATTTGATTGGTATATCGACAGGATTCAAGTATATATACAGGAGCGGCGCGCCCGGGGCGGGGGGGGGGGCACAGTGCCCCCTCACTTTTCGAAGTACCCCATCAAAAGTGCCCTTTTTATTTTTGAAAAATGCCCCTTTCTCTCTGATAAGTGCCCTTATTACTATCAAAAGTGCTCCTTTTTTCTTTCTAATACGTGCCCTTTTCCTCCTTCTAATAAGTTCCCCTTTTCACATCTGATAATTGGCTTTTTATCTCTAATAAGTACCTTTTTCTCCTTCTGATAAATGCAATTTTACATGGCATAGGTGCCTATTTTTCTTTCTTATAAGTACCATTTTCCCCTTCTAATAAGTGTCCCTTTTCAAATATAATGATTGCCCCCCTTTCTCCCTATTATGTGCTATTTTCTCCCTTGATAAGTGCATTTTTAATTCTGATAGGTGCCCCTTTTTCCCTTCTGATAAGTGTCCTTTTCCTATCTGATATAAGCTCTTTCTCTCTTCTCATAACCCTTTTCATATCTTATAAGTGCCCCTTTCCACCTCTGACAAGCACCCTTTCCTCTTCTCAAAAAAGTGCCCCCTTTTACTTTTTTTCCCCATCTGTTTCTTACAAAAAAAGAGGCATATCTAGCTTCAAAGAATCGGTGCGGCTTTGTAGTAACAAGTACCCCTGTACTAAAACTACAATGTAAGGCAGTGGAACTGGAGGCAAGAGGGGCACAATGCCCCTCACTCGAATGTGCCCATAATTTGCACCAAGTACAAGGGCAATATTTTCTGAAAATTTTCCCCAAATTAAGTCTCTAACTACTCGCTCGCTCTTATAGTATGCAATGAAAACAAGCAGATCGCATAAAGTATGATGATATCGATGTAATCATGGTAATCCTTAAGAAAAGCGACAGGGTTAATGAAGTGGCGTATCTAGGTATTCTGGCGCCCGGGGCAAACTATCAAATCTACGCCCCCCCCCCCCCCACCATGCCCAAACTCAGATTAATGAGCGTTTTTGATTTAGAAATGATGGTGAAAATGATTTTGATGCACATAACCCGGGGTTGTTAGCCCAAATTTGATGAGTAATTGTATAACCGAGGGAGCAACGCGACCGCGCGGCAGATTTTTTTCCCCCTTTTCACCCCTCAAAGTGAAATTTCTTATGTATTTTACCTTTACAAAAAAAGAATCCAAGGGAATACAGCGACCTAGCAATGGATTTTTTTTTAATTTGGAACATTCCTAGTTGGGGGCGCAAATTAAATGAAAACCCTGAAGAAATATATTTGAGGAATTTAGTAAGGCAATTGCAAGGCAAATTTATGATTGCTTTCGAATATTCTATACTTTGAAAGTGCTTTTTATGCACTTATATCCCATCCGGGGCGCAAAATTTAACAAACTCCTTATGCGAGGGGGGGGGGGGCAAAGCAACTAGAGACAATTAATGGTAAATACTTTAAAAACGCCATTTATATGTTATATGTTGCTTTATTGTCCATATAAGGAAATTCGTCTTGTTTACATGCATTTACAAATGAAAATTTGGGGCGCGAAATAGCTAGATCTTGAACATAATTATGCGAGGGAGCAAAGCATTGATAAAGAAATTTTTCGCATTTCAAACCCTATAAAACACCATTTCTTACGTATTTTGTCCTTGACTAGGGCGCAAATAACCCTCAAAGACCATATAATTTCTTGTATTTCTCTCCCTTTTCTTTCTCTCTTTTGCGTTTATTGCGCCCCCCCTTCAAGTGCCGCCCGGGCAAGTGCCCCCTCTGCCCCCCCCCCCCGTAGATACGCCACTGGGTTAATGAACGAATTAAAAGATCATTAGGCATTCCCACCCAAATTTATTTGCTGTTGTCATTTTCATTATATCGCTGTAAATAATGCACAACCATGATAACCCGAGGACTTCAGCATTAGAAAAAAGTCTGAAAAGTTTTGCTAGCTCGCTTCGCTCGCTCGCACATGAATCATTAGAACATTACACACAAATGCTAATTTGGGAACCTGAAGCAGTGTCCAGAACCACAATGAAAAGGAAGAAGATGAAGTTGATTACGTATTCATGTCACAAAATTAATGGTCCCTGTTTTTGTTTTGTGTTCACCCTTTGTAGGTGCCCCTTTTTTCTCCCAAAGTGCCCCTTTTGGCTAGTGTCTTCCCCCCCCCCCCCCCACTTTGAAAGACGCTCTTCCGCCCCTGTATATTTAGGTGTGATTTTTTTTCGGAAAAAAATTCACTTTGGGAAAAAATGTGGCGATAATATTGGTCAAAATATCTTATCTGTAAGTCTCCTTATTTCACACTACAAGCATTTCAGATTTGAATTTTTCGGTTGCAAATTGTGATCAATGGATCTAATACTACTGATAAACAGGAGGCTGGCATGACCCATTGAACATCATAAAGCAAAGTTATAGGGGTTTTAGCGGACAAAAGCTTCATGTCCGTTATGCCACTTTTTAGCTCTGAGAAGAAAAAATTAATGTATAGTCTAATCGTTTTACAATAATATGATTATATAAGCTTCTGTCATGGGCGGAAATATGCAACAAATACTTTTCATCAATAACAATAAGTCGTCCCCCCCCCCCCCTGATGAATAGAATTGTGTAACACATCTCAGCCACAGTCTTCTGTTTTAAAATACCTCAATGACACTCATTGAACCCCCAAAGTCAAAGATCTTCAAAAATATTCACAGGAGTGAAAAATCCTTGTCCATTTTGTGTCATGTCCGTTACAGTTACAAAGAGTTCATTTTCTCTTCAACGGTTATTCAGTGGAATATTGTAAAATTTGCCTTATTATTGTCTCTGATAGTCAAACGCGTGTCTGACTCACTTACTGAAATATGCTTCAGGACTCTTGATTTTCCTTAACAATCTCTTCATTAAAGGAGAATGAAACACTGGGGGAAAATTAATTTTAATGAAAAGAGAGGATGTAGAGAAGCATTTTTTTTAAATTCCATCAAAATCGGTTACGTAATGAGAAAGTTATGAAAGTTTGAAAAGTCTCAATTTACTTACTATAGCGATCCTCAAATTGGCAATGTTGCTCAAAAGTGACAGCTTTAGTATTACAACTCTCCATAAGTTTTGTACACAAAATTTCATATCTTCCCCATTATCTCTCAAGGTGCAGCTTGTCTCCTTCTTAGCTCAAGATATATCATGGAAAAATGTATTTGACACAACATATGTCGAGTTCATAAAAAAAAGCAAGCAGCATCTTTAGAGATAATGAAGAAAATATGAAATTTTGAGTACAAAACATATTGAGAGTTGTACTGCTAAACCCGCCATTTTGAAGCATCATTACCAATTTGAGGATCGTCATTAAAAGTAAATAGAGACGTTTCAAACTTTCATAACTTTTTCATTTCGTAACCGATTCTGATGGAACTTTTTAAAATTGCTTCTCTCTATCCTCTCTTTTCATTAAAATGGATATTTCCCCAGGGTTTCATTCTCCTTTAACCAAAAATAAGTCTGAATGTCAGCGGAATTAAACAGGGTACGATCGCACCCAACGCACCGCCTTCTAATTAACTTGCCTCTCTTAGGACATTAACACAAAGAAATATTATGGGAATGAGAAGAACAGGGGAGCGTTTCATCAAGCGTTTTGTCAGTGATTTTTACCGACAAATTTGCTCTCAGCCAATCAGATGCAAGGATTTCAGTAGCTTATAACAGTTGTCGGATAAAAATCACTGACAAAACGCTTGATGAAACGCTCCCCAGAACAAACTATGATTGGGAACAGAAATAAGAATAACGATTGGAATGAAGACTGTGTTCAATATTCAATACTCTAAATCGACTATATGAGTCGCTTATTCAATTTATGATTTTTATTTTAATACATGGCTATTCAGATGTGATAACTCCTTGCTTATACCAAGGAGTTCTGTGATAACTCCTTGCTTATACAAACTGCATGCACGGGTCATCACTGGTCGTTTGTCAATCACTTATGAGGATCAAAGTACCAAAATATTTCAAGCTAAGCAAAAAAAAAAGGACATGATCCCAAAACCAAAACAAGAACAAAAACCAAAAAATAATTAATTAAAAGATGGGTCATAAGAGTCTCCCTAAACAGAATTTAAAGTCCTCAATAGCACAATAAAGAACTCTTCGCCACTTCAAAAATGCTCTTTCATTTTCACTTGTAGAGCATTATACAGAGACCCATGACTTTTTTTGTTGTTGTTGTTTTGATAAAACTCGCTATAGATAAAGAATTATGTATTATAACTGTAATCATTGATAAGACTTATTGATATAATTGAATCGAAATTTTTTTTAAAATAATTTTTCCAATAATGATGAGCATACGGTTTTGGTTACTTTATAAACATGATTATGGAGTATTATGAGCTTCACTCTCCGGATAATATCTAATCGAAATTGTCATTAAACCGATTCCCTTCATCACATGTTGCTTAATTCGATGAAGAGTTTTTGGAGCTTTCATTAGTTTCAGAATCACTTTATTCGCTAACATAGCATTACTATTTTCACTCCTTGTCTGCATGCCTTCTTTGTTTGTTCTGATGCAAAAGAGCCTATAAGCTGTATGAAAGAAGAAAAAAAAAATACAATAAATCAAACCATGCAGGTGTGTAGCTCCTGATAGAATTTGAAATTCTTTCTGTGAAACTGTGCATATCATGGAATTGGAATCTGATCTGTTCACTGTTTTCAATTTTGTGGTATTATTATGTTTTAAACAAATTGAACCATACAGAGTTTAAAGTTGCTCTGACAGAAAGAGGAAAAATCAGAGAAGCAGACTGGTGAAAGTTTGAACGAAATCGGACAAGCAATAAGAAAGTTATGTATTTTTGAAAGTTGTAATCACTATATACACATATTTCAAACTGGCCGAATAGGTAATATCACTGCGATGTAGAAGCGGGCAACCCCCATTTTCTTTTACACACAGAATGACTAAAATGTCGTGTTTTTTTTTTTTTTTAATGTATTACTCAGTAGGATCTTTTTCTTTCATGAGGACCTATAACAATTTTTCAAACAGCCATAACTTTTTTCTTCAGCCCCCCCCCCCCCCCCATCATTGCAACAAATATTCACACAGCGTTTTCTAAAAAAAACCCAGGAGGGTTAATCATGCGTTATACAAACCACTGGAATGGGGAAATAAGTTAATTGATGTATTTCTTGCATAAGCATCGATTAAGAAATGATTACCATGAATTACTGACTAATTCCTCATGACTTTCATGTTTATACTTTCAGTGTCTGTCATCAATGACAACAAATTTGTTATGAACAGCAGTGGTGCTCTCTTGTTCAATACCAGTGACAGATCCAGGATTCTCTTGGGGGGGGGGGCAAAAATCAGCAAAAATATCTGACAAGCAAAAAAAAGGGGGTGTGTCACATTTCCAGGTGCCTTTTGTGGTCTAAAGCTGCTCCCGGGAGGGGACACTTTTTTTCAAAGTGTACAGAACTTACAGTCTACCAGATTGAGTTTCGCAGTGGGCACGTGCCCCCCCCCCCCCCCGATGCGCCTCTCGGTGTGTATGAAAATCTATACAGAGTCACAAACTGTACAATAATTCATATTTTTATACTATGTTATTTCTTTCTTCCAGAAACAATATAAAAACTGCTTATTTGCAAAATGATGTTGTTTCGATTATTTTTTTTCCCATTTTATTTATATGATTTATTGAATCAAAATAATTAACATGCAATGATTAGAGGGGGAATAAATACATATATAAAAACATAAAGAAAGTTTGCAGAATAAATTATACAAAAAAGTAATGCTCTTTGAAATATAACAAAATGCAGTTCAGTATCTAAAACATATTGATTCGGAATCAGAATTATCATTATGCAGACGTCAAAAGCTGAACTGTTTTGGTTTCTATTCAATTAACATCAAAACAAACATACATGGAGCCCGGTCGGGAAGGAAATGCTGTTTATAGAAGTTACATGCTCATTTTAAATCGGTTGAACGAAGGCGGTATGTATGTATGTATGTCATTACACAATATTATTACTGATAACTGGTTTTATTGCTGTTGCTTTGTTCAGTGGAAATTAACTTCACCATATATAGCCCTTTATTGGCTATTTCCGGAACCAATTTCTTCTATACATTAATCATTGTTTTCAAATCTATGATATATTTCATATTGTATGAAAATGATATGAATTATGGTTTCATATGCGGTATGCGTGAAGAGAGAATCAAACAAACGTTTAAGCAATTAAGTGCCTGTGTGTCTGAGCTCTCGATATTAACTATGATCAAATTTACATATCGACTCAGGAAGAAACAGAGGGAAAAAATATGATAAATGATTATATTACAGACATGTTAGAACCATCATCAATCTGCATGTTGCTTCTTTGAAGTTTGACGGTCGACCACAATGAGATAATAGGGGTAAATTAACAAAATCAATAGATGAGTTTGACCATGATTACAAACCAACTTATTGTAATTCTATTATGTCTCTTGATGAATAGGCTTCATCCTTTATTACTCAAGCGGTCATAACAACATGCAGACAATTTGGGTTTTTTTTTTTTTTAATGAACAATAATATGAATTGATTTCGTACGACTACTGCGTAAGTATGTAAGTGTTCAGTAATACTG
The DNA here is from genome assembly GCA_025618425.1 of Heliocidaris tuberculata. Classification (NCBI taxonomy): domain Eukaryota; kingdom Metazoa; phylum Echinodermata; class Echinoidea; order Camarodonta; family Echinometridae; genus Heliocidaris; species Heliocidaris tuberculata. The sequence continues at coordinate 46,926,197 of CM046832.1, forward strand.
TCATAGTAATCTAAATTTCCTCTTGTCTGATCATGTTGACTGCATGGGCATAACCTATTCATTAATAAAGTTATGAGTAAGGACTTTTTCGTTTTTACAATAATATACATTGATTTCGTACGACTACTGCGTATGCATATAAGTGTTCAGTAATATTGTCATAGTAATCTATATTTCCGCTTGTCTGATCATGTTGACTGTATATTCATAACCTATTCATTAATTAAGTTATGAGTTAGTCTTGTGTTGTTGTTTTTTCTTTGCTGCTCTCTCACACCCAAAGAACCGATTTCGTGCAGTTTTCTTAATTCCACCATGACGGCCATCCAAGGCCTTATGCACCAAAGTTTGCGAAACTATAAGCCTTAGTATCAAAACTTAAAGTTTTCAGTGTCAAAAACTAAGTTTTAATATCATATTAAAACTTAATCTTAATATCAAAACCAAGTTTTAGTATCCAATAAAAATGCAAATAATTACTAACTTGGTTCAATGCAGGTTTTAAGACGGTAATTACGATCTTCAAGTTACGAATTAGTATAGGTCTGTAATCTATACTCTCCCTCACTATACTCTGATAGCATCATCATGCTTCCTATAGGCCTACCGTGATGCTTCATCACGCAAGGTCTCCGTTTATGACTCGAACTTGAATTCATCGAAATTCGGGAAAAAATCATTTAAAAATCACACACAGTAATCAAGGAAAGGAGACTTACTACACTGTCTTGGAAGAAGGAAAATCCAAATGAGATAAATGACATTCTGAAACACATCCAGCATGTCCAAGTTCCTCTTCGTGTTGATGAACAGTGGAGAGCACGTTGTTTGACGAGAACTGATGATTGCTTATGTAGTCTGCCAATGCATACTCTTTTCTAAATACACGTTATTTTACAAAGACAGCACCGAAGTGAACACTTTCTCACACAGGCGCGCCGGAAGCAGTTTGGGATGGGGGGGGGGGGGGGGGGCTCTCACCTTTCAAGGGCTCATATCTTCTCACCCCTAAAAAAACACACACGCTTTCCTACCCTCTCACAACAATACAGACGCACGTACACACCTTTCGGAATATTTCGCTATTAAACACGTCTAATACAAAACCTCCACTACGTTAAAGTTAAAAGTTTGAATGCTTTATCTGTCTTCTGATCTCCATGCACGAAAAATTAATACAAAAGCTTACAATTACGTAATAAAGCAATCAAGCTTTACACGATTTTTACTCCTTTACTACTGATTTTTTTTTTTTTTTTAATGGGGGGGGGGGGGCTTTTTGGGGGGGCGAAAATGCATTTTGCCCCCACACTTTTTCGTTTGGGGGGCGACCGCCCCCCTGCCCACCCCCCCCCCCCCACTGCCGGCGCCAATGTTCTCACAAACGTTTACCATCAGACTACCTAAACATTAATCCGAACCATGCGTTAGATGTATTCCTTATCTAATCTTGGCCTTTGTATCCTTTCCGATACAGTTCTTTCGTTAATCACATTTTTAAAAATCAGGTCTGCGTTACAAGAAAACTAATGACATTGAACCCGACTCCAGAAACCGTAGCAGACGACACGACGGGCTAAACCATTTTTCTTTGTTAGACTACGGGACACATGTGTTTTTACAGTTGCTGTGAACAAAGGAACGCCTGGTTTTGTGCTATGGCTCATTGGATGCTGAAAGTGGTGTTTTTCAACGTTGATAGCAAAATCTAATCATCTAATGCTTGCACGCAATAATGAACAGCCATTATATACTAAAATGATAATAAAATTGAATTTAATTAAACATAATCATGTGTATTAGGAATCAACTGAACTCATAACTAAAAATGTATAAAAATCATTCTCCTTGATTAAAAAAAAATGCTTAAACACATAGGTTTATTAACTTTAGAGAAAAATAAGCCGACCCCTCCCCCATCACTGAAACAAATATCTACACAGCATTTGTGGAAAACCAGGAAGGTTAATAATGAATGCCCTTTAGACGATAGGCGCTGTTATACCAAGACCCTATGGATTTTCGCTATTTTCAGTTATTTATATACTGTACCCTCCCCGCCTTCAGACAATCCTGGATCCGCCTTTGATAAATTGCGTGTGGGTCAGTACAAAATAATAATGACCGAGTCTAGTCCAGACAAGACATCTTTTTGTGAATTTCCAATTAAGTCCTCCTTACTTTTCTTTGCGGTAAACACCGCGTGATTACATGTTTGTTGTTGTTTTTTCTACCACTTTGCGGTTATCAAGCAACGATTCATCTAAGAAGCGTCATTGTTTCAAAGACATCTTTTTATTCTTCTATTGCAAACAGGACACGCTTTGTTTAAAACTAGCCGGGTAGTCTGCCGGGAGTTTTCTCCATGCTCATCTTCTCTTGCCTAGCAATTGGGGCAAATCCAGGAGGAGAGGCACGATGTCTGTCTGGACACGCCCCCTTTTTTTTTTCTTTCTTTTTTTCCCTTGTCATCATTTGTGAAATAGACCCAGCCCCTTTTTTTTGCTTGATAACCACCCCCTTTTTTTTTAATTGGATCCTTTTTTTTCAATTTGGGAATTGGACCCCTTCCTTTTTTATACAAAATCCTGGGGGGTGTTTCATAAAGCTGTTCGTAAAGTTATACGCATGACTTTATGAACGACTTGAATATGAAGTGCCAGATAGGATGCCCAAAGTTTTTCCTGATGTTTTAGCAAAGTGTGACTGTATTTCCAATAACCTCAATTAAATTATTGCAAAAAATATACTTTGCATTAAAAATATTTGTCATAATAAGAATGTTAATCTACATCTGCACAGTTCAACTTTAGTTGATGCAGTTAAAAATGATTGAGCATCCCATTTGGCTTGTCATATTTAAGTCATTCGTAAAGTCATAAGTAACTTTACGAACAGCTTTATAAAACACCCCCCTGGAGCCGCTCCTGCTAACGATGATGTGATTTCTGAATCATTAATTTGAATGCTTTGTCTCTGGCTCCTTATTCACCGTTTTCCGAGTGGTATTATTGTCTTAAAGATTGTCATTGTCCAAGCGGTATCGCTTTCCATGTATATGATTTTTCATGGGGCCGCGGAACCGTGGGCTGGGGGCTGCACCCCCACCTTTTTTAGTAGACACGTTTCATAAAACCTCGGAAAAAAGGGTTCGAAAATTGTCATTAATGAGTGAAATGAAATCCTCCCCCCCCCCCCACACTTTCAAAAACGCACCAAATTCATAATATCAGGATAGAAATTATTTCACGGTATTCCTTTTTCTATAGCTAGAGAGCGCTTGTTGTTGGAGAAGGTTATTTGTCCCGAGCCTGATATGGATGGGACTGTTGTCATAAGGAGTGTATTATCAGCATGCATGATCCAGGGAAATGTAACTAGTTACATTTCCCTGCATGATCAAAGAGATAACTCCTTGGTATTATTAGATCACTAAAACGCATAGGCATACGAGGCGGGTGGGGGGGGGGGGGGTGCATACTGGGGGCTGTATTCCCCTGAGGATTAAAGTTCCAATATTCGGACAACCACCGCTTCATTTTCAGGCAGCCGGATACCCGAACGTCCTCATATTATTTGGACAGTGAGGGTGAGGTGCCCGAATATATAATTTCACTGCAAAAATGTGTCAAAATCGCGCTCTCTCGCAAAAAGATCAGTTTAGCCTATATGCTAAAGCAAACCAAACCAAAAATCAGGCAAAATTAATGTAAATTTACCTTCTCGCCTATAAGCTAATAGTACCGGGGGGGGGGGGGGGGGGGTTCATAAGGATGTTCGTAAAGTTATTACACATGACTTTACGAATGACTTAAATATGACAAGCCAAATGGGATGCTCAATCATTTTTAACTGCATCAACTAAAGTTGAACTGTGCAGATGTAGATTAACATTCTTATTATAACAAACATTTTTAATGCAAAATATTTTTGCCATAATTTAATTTAGGTTATTGGAAAAACGGTCACACTTTGTTAAAACATCAGGAAAAACTTTGGGCATCCTATCTGGCACTTCATAGTCAAGTCATTCGTAAAGTCATGCGTAACTTTACGAACAGTTTTACAATTTCAATTTAAAGACATTTATTTCCAACTTTTCAATATACAAAGTAATAAATAAGCAAAAATAATGTACATGTATTTTTAACAAAATATATGACAAAATAATACACTAATGTGTATGAAACACCCCCCAGGTATGATTCCTAAGATACTATGAAATCAAAATTAAACCGCAATACCGCATAGATCTATATCCCCAGGCCCCATAAATCTTAGGAATAGGAATATGCATGATTAGTTATTTCATTATTTTCTTCATTCTGTCTTTTCTAATAAAGGCGGTCCCTGTAGTGGTTATAGAACAATGTTCATATTAGAGGACCCTGCACATGCCAAAACAACAACAACAATAAAAAATAAAGTAAGGTACACTAAAACAGGGGCGGATCCAGGATTATGTAAAAGAGGGGGCACAATGGCGAAAAAGTGCACAACCAAGAGGGCAATTTATAATGGTTGTGTACTTAAGATATGCCAGTTGGGTTTCAAAGAGGGGGCACGGGCCGGTTTTCCCCCTACGTAGATCCGCCACTGCACCAAAATAAACACAACAAACAAACAACAAAATAAGCAAAGTAACTAGTATTTGACAACTACCTCTAATTGCACATGATTTGGAGTGGAGTTATTAGACCACTGGCGTAAGAAACGAGGACCAACAGACCCTCGGTGCCACAGAACTCCTCACCGCTACATAGGTGGCAGCATTGTCATTTTCAATAAATTTGAATTGATCTTCACCAATGATCAACGTGGTTCAGAAAATTTAGTCTTCATTATAGTATGAGAATCGCTCACTATTACAGTTTGCCAAATCTATTAGCCTGCTGAACATCCATAATTGCAGGAAAATCTGAATAAATGATAAGCAAATTTATACGGTTTAGATAAAACCTCACTTTAACTACGTTTTAATTTTAATGTAGATTTTGTTTTCCATTAATTTTGTGATCTTTTTCAGTATCAATGGCTGCTCAGAAGAGATGCATTCCATTGTGATGCGGAGTATGATGATTGGGCCTACTTTTGATCATCATTTGAATAAACAAAATAGACGCCCGTAATGCAACCCGAATAAAGTGATACTGCAACACAGGCAGGCCCCATTCCCTGATTTCAAAGAAAACTATATAAGGCCTACTGTAGGCCTACACATGTGAAATTTTCTATTTGTTTGTCAGAGAATTTTGGATGTGTTCCCCTCACTTTGGAAGGGAGATTTCCGCCCATGCGTAGATCGATCTACATGTAAAATTTCGGTGAATGAAAACGCACTCCCCCCCCCCCTCCCCCCCCTCCCCCCCCCCCCCCCCCCCACCGAGGGCATTGAAATTTGTACTCATGAAACTCAATATAAGGTATCATTTCTATCGTTCAAGGAAAATCTTTTTGACACTCAAAATAGAACCTGTTATAGACATTTCAAACCTACAATGAAGTGTGAGAAGAACAGGCGCCCCCCCCCCCCCCCCCCCGATGCTTTTCATGCTCGATATGATTAACGTAGCGCCGCATACATGACGCCTTTCTAATTCTTTTCAAACTTTCAAAGATACCGTAAGCAAATGGCAGAAATTTAAAACGTTTGACCGCGGGATGTGGCTTGTGTTCCGTTATATCACTTTTGCCTGTGAATTTCTTGTGTTTCTGATCATCTTGGACATTGTTGCAGTCCTTTATTTCTTTGAGTTGTTCTGAACTGTTATAATCAGTTGAGTAAGTTGAATGAAAATGTTGTGTTTAGTGCATTAAAACTAAGTTAAAAGTGTTCTGCGCGGGTGCTCTTGACTGAAACTGAAAGTTTCAGTTTCAGTCTTCGGTCCCAAATATGTGTTATTATGTTGTGGTTGTCATGTTTGTGGACAGTTTGCATTTTGTAAGTGTAACATATTTGATATCTTTGAACTTCAAACGTTTAAGGACACTTGAATTAGGTCGAATTTAATGAGAAGCTAATGATACACAGCATAGACATGATACTTGATAGAATTAAGAGTGCTTAACTTAACCATGTTAACTCTTAAGACTTAAGTTAAGTGTTTATAAATCATCACTCAGTCATGGGCCCTTACCTATGTGGGACTGTGTCCAACATTCACTGTTGCAGCAGTCAAAAACAGACAACAAAATTGCTCTAAGCAAGATTTAATTTTCTTAAATTTGCTAATTACCTGATTCATGGACTCTTCAACTCTTACTGTGCCACAAATTAGGGGATTCAGAATTGAAAGTGAAATTTTGGCCATCTTAGCATCCGTACCCAGACGGAAGTTAGTACCGCCTAGCGGGGTCGGGCTAACTCGGCACTAGGGCGAACTCGGCACTACGGGAAAAGTGAGGCCGAGTTAGCCCGGAGGGTTTAAATCGATCATGAAATACCAATCCGTAAGGTTTTGTTGTGATTACTAGCTAAGAATATGTTTATTAACCATTCTTTTTGATAGAATTGTATGAAATACTCACTTTGAAGATAATCTTGCAATTTTCTTGAGTTAACATGATATAAAAGTGAATTTCTATGCAGTTTAATCACACGATACTACTCCGAATCGCCGTGCATAGGCCGTAGCCATGCACTGTGTTTGCTACGGTATTCGGAGCGATGAGTCGGACACACATTTTGCAAAACTGCAAATTACTGGAAAACTCGGTAAATTTGTTTTTATCCATCATGAATTTGGAACTAATTAACATATAATGAGTTGTTATGTTTCAGACATGATTAAGATCTACGGAATTTTGCAGTAATTCATTCATCAAAATATGTCTCCAGATACGAGTCCGAGTAACAAACACAGTCACTGAGTCAGTGAATGCAACGCACGGCGATTGCGAATATATGCGAGCTGTGAGTGATTAAACTGCCCAAAATGTCACTTTAAATTGATATTAGCTCAATAAAATTGCAAGATTATCTTCAAAGTAAGTATTTCATACAATTCTATCAAAAGAATGTTTAAAAAACGTATTCTTAGCTAGTATTTAGTAATCAAAACAAAAACCTTACGGATTGGTATTTCATGATCGATTCAACCTCTCCGGGCTAACTCGGCCTCGCATTTACGGTTGGGCCGACTTCGCCCTAGAGCCAAGTTAGCCCGGATTCCGCCTAGCTTACTGAAAAAAAGGTAGGCTGCTAAAAGGCTTGTCTCGCCTATTGTGCGAGTTGGAATGACTGACCGCACATTCACAAAGACATAGAATTTCTGTCGAGCTTCTGCCGTCAATTGCTCGTGGTCTAGTGGTTAAGACGACGGGTCAGAGGCTTCTCTCTACACTGATGCAGTGTTGCGGGTTTGACACCCGCTCAGGTCTTACCTGATTTTCTTTTTCACTTATGAAATTGACAACAATAGCGTTTATTCCGTTAAATATGAGCATGATTTCAACAATAACAAATAAGAAACTTGACTAAATATTCACTTTGTCAGGCGGATTTAATGGCGGTTGGGTACGGATGCTAAGTTGGCCCATTCTAAATAATTATTTTCCTCTCATGTATGAATGATCTACCCTGGAAAAAGGCCTGATACACACAAAAGCTATTGAAGCCTATTCACCCATAAAAGCTAGTCTGGGGTACAAGGTTATCTTCAGATAAGCTTGTACATGTATAAGTGATAACTCATGTCCAACAGAACTCCAATTGTAGATTTAGTTTTTTCAGGGTTACACCATGTAATTCTTTCAAGGAATAAGAGCCCTGAAAAGGGTTGGTGAGCTCCGCTAAGAGCTCTGTGGTTCTCGACGTTTCGATCAGTATGCTCTGATCGTCATCATTCTCCTGATGACGATCAGAGCATACTGATCGAAACGTCGAGAACCACAGAGCTCTTAGCGGAGCTCACCAGCCCTTTTCAGGGCTCTTATTCCTTGAAAGAATTACATGGTGTAACCCTGAAAAACTAAATCTACAATTCAGTTTCTCCACCATGAAAGTGTCACTGACACTTCACTAAAGAACTCCAAGTAACATGATTAAGATCCACTCCCATTTTTACATGAAACTGAAAGATCCACTTATACATGTACAAGCTTATCTGAAGATAACCTTGTACTCCAGACTAGCTTTTACGAGTGAATAGGCTTCAATAGCTTTTGTGTGTATCAGCAGGCCTTTTTCCAGTCTAGATCATTCATACATGAGAGGAAAATAATTATTTAAAATTTCACTTTCAATTCTGAATCTCCAAATTTGTGGCACAGTAAGAGTTGAAGAGTCCCTGAATCAGGTAATCCAGCAAATTTAAGAAAATTAAATCTTGCTTAGAGCAATTTTGTTGTCTGTTTTTGACTGCTGCAACAGTGAATGTTGGACACAGGCAAGAGCCTATGAGTGTGAAAGATCATGATCTAGAATTTTGACATAGTAATTAGAAAGCTAGACTAACTTATAGTTATAAAGTTATAGACATATGTTTTTTTAATAGTTTTATTTAAAGGGCAATCCAACCTTTGTAAAAAGCTGATTTGTGTGAAAGGAGAAAAATAAGAGAAACGGGGTGGTGAAAGACAAAGAATTTATGAAAAGTGAGATGACTTCATCAAATCTCAAATTGGCAATTTGGTGAATCAATTGTGATGTATTCATGGTCAACTCTCCCATTTGTTGTACACTTGTACACCAAAGTATCATTAAATTCCAGTTTTCTCATGAGTGCCTTTTCCCTTGGGGCAGTACTCAAAGTATATTGTAGATAGCATTTCCTCCAAAAAGAAAAAGATCCTAGATCTAGATCTACTACATTGTAAGTTATACATTTTGAAAAATTGACATTTTAGACATTTTATGTGTTGGAGAAAATGGGAAAGCTGACCACCGCTACATCATAGTGACCGTACCGATATGGCCAATTTGAAATTCCCATATGTATAGTGATTACAACTTTTTAAAAATCTTATCTTTCTTATTGCTTGTGTGATTTTTGTTCAAACTTTCAAACAATCTGCTTCTATGATTTTTCTGCTTTCACACAAATCAAATTATTACAAAGAGGTTGGATTGCCCTTTAATTTAAATCTAAAAAGTTATGTCTAACTTTAGATTTCAATTCAATTCAATTCAATTTCGGTTTTATTGGCAATAAATCACATGACAAAAGTCAAAAGACCAATACTGTCATATTTACAATGAAAAATCAACATTTGCATATATATAACATATAAATATGGAATTTATATTAACTTATGTATGAAAATATTGTACAGTTAAAAAGGGTCAACGGACAAGCTAATAAAAGTTACATATCATGAATAAACCATTCAAACAGGACATTAATTTGATCAATAATGAAATGAAATGAAAAATCGGTTACAGAGAAAAATTATGCTAAAAAGTGATAACTGTAACAATATGCAATAGCAGTAATGGCATCCAGAGTCTTACAGTGCTTGAAAATTATAATCTTTAAAAAAGTGTGTATGCTGGTTCTAATACTTAACCCCCCCCCCCAAAAAAAAAAAAAAAAAGAGAAGAAACAACCTCAAATTACATAAAAACCATATTGATATAGTCAAATATATAGGTGTAATGGGGAAAAATACAAAAAAATATGATTTTAAATGATAAATACTGTAAAAAGAGCTGACCATTTCATATGCAATGTATCATTTACTTAATATTGCTTTAATTATGAATACATATTATTTGAGAGTAAAACATACATGTATGAGTAAAACATGAACAAAATCAATACAAAGGAATCAAGAGTTCATACATATTGCACATGAAAGATTAGAATTACATAGCATTACATTACATAGCAGAATTCAAAAGTTGGACAAAGTGAGGTATTGGAGATTGTTTGTATCTAGAAAGTTATGTCTCGAGATGCTCAGGCTGCTTGATTTGCCTCTCCTGCAAATTTTTTTTTGCAAATCACTTCTCTTCTGAGCTGATTGCAGTGCAGTCACTTCTGATATTTCCAGGGTAATCCAAGGGCCAAGGATAAAATAAAAAATTGTGTCCAAAATTACTGATGAACTTTTTGTTGATATTTTTGTGACACGTCTTCTTTTTTTTTTAACTAAAAAAAATTGAAATGATTTAGACCTCTAGATGTACTTACAATTAGCCCTTGGCCTTGCAAACATTTTGTTTACCATGTCACTCATGAAGTGCAAAGTAGATTGAAGGGAGAAAGAAGTCTCTTGAGTCTTGTGCATTGATTGTGAAACACAAGTTTGTTCAGTAGTTAGTTGTGTTACTGTGTAAAATTGCATGCTTTGACATTTGACAACGACTTCGTGTGTAGTAAAATGTTTTTACCATATTTAATTACAAATTGCATCTCTCTCTCTCTCTCTCTCTCTCTCTCTATTTTAAAGCCCATCATGTTGAGAGCAGGACTTGGGAGTGCTGCCACTCCTGTAACAAAGAAGACTCTGAAACGCAAGACAGAGAATCAGTCAGCTAATAAAGCTCTGCTATGGTTTTGCATCAACTTCTTTTTGGCTGTTTTCTTTTTCCTTGAAATGTGAGCTGATACAATTTTCTTTCAGTTAAATATAAAAAAAATTGTACTATGAAGATCAAAATATAAAAAAAATTGTACTATGAAGATTAAAATATAAAAAAAATTGTGCTATGAAGATCAAAATATAAAAAAAATTGTACTATGAAGATCAAAATATAAATGACAGCCTAGGGCTTAAACTCAACTGTTGTGTATACAGTGTGTCAAAAGGAATTGATGGGGGGGGGGGGGGGGAGCAGATCAGCTTATTGTGGGTCATATCCTTATCTGATAAGATTAGGTTTAAATACCAACTAATCTAAAATCTTTGCTTTGCAAGAACTATTGCACCATTTTTTAGTCTTTATTACGTCATGTACTTAAAGCTTTGACTTAGAACTGCAATCAGTTTTATTCAAAGATTTACATTGTAGTTATGTTAACTAAAACTTGTGCAGGTACATGTATGATATAATTGATATTACTTTTACAGTTTGAAGTATTAGAGAATTTTTGTTTTCATCAAAATATTACATGTAGAGAATTTATGTTTTCATTCTTTCATTTCTAAAGGAATGTGTAATGAAATAAGTCTTTACAATATGACAAACATAACTTCTCTTCTATTAGTTACATTTCTGGCCTGTAATGTGCTACATCAAGTACATGTACTATGTTTACAATAGCTAATATGATGATGACTTTCACAATTCTGATATTCACAGGACATTCAGCTCTACAACAGATTTCTTTGACCTGAGTCATCCCTCTGTGTGGTATGTGACATGTGCATTCACCGTCCTCTTCACGTTCAACTCCCTGGTGGATCTATGGCGCTACGTCATACCTACTCTGCAGGGTATGAGACATCCTATCACCTTGTCACCCATGGAGAAGGACATGCTTGGAGTCCAAGACAATGGTAGGAACCCTCTGCAGTGTTTGTTTGAGTTGATGGCATGTTGTGTGTGTGGGGATGTGTGGAGGCTTCTGAAGCAGAAAATTGAAAGCAATAGGGCTCTGCCGCATCCCATGGGGGTGATTTGTGAGAACCAAAGCAAATCTGCAGGTAGAAAGAAAAGTATGCATTGACAAAATTTATTAGGTCTAAATGAGGAAAATGTGGTCTTATTGCATCCCAGACAGGTGGGAGGACCAAAACAACTTAGGAGATTGGAATAGAATTGTGTTGTATGAAAACACTTAAAAATCAGACATTGCTTTTTGTGAAAAATGAGACAAATAATGAAAAGATCTTCATGCGTATTGTTCTAGAAATCACAACTTATCAAATGAGATAATGATTGTAATCACTGTACTGTCATCAAAATATTCATCACCTTGTGTCCTTTTGTAACATCCCCTCTGTCAGACAAAAAAAAAATCAAAGTATTCTAAAAAGAAATACATACAAGAACATTTTACCAGTAATATATCTTGAACATATGTGTAAGAAAGTTTTTTAAATAGTTTTTAGAATCTCCTTATATGATAGATACAAATGAAGTGTTATTTTTATAAAAAGTATAAAATAATGTCTATTGTAATATATGTAAATGTATATGTTTGTAGTACTATCTGCAATGAAGGATCGTATCTCTTATTCTATCTTTGCAGCTGTTGGCTTTAAGATGTCCCGTCATAGGATCGCATCAGCTCCAGCCAACCTCTGTGGCTCACACCACTCCCCGTCATCATCATCTTCCTCTGTGAAGCCTGCCAGTCATTACCTCTACTCCTTCCCAACCAGTGCAAGTCCTGGGGCTAGTCCATCCATGATGGGTGCATACGGGACCCCCAAGCTGACTCCAAACAGTACCTACAAGGGCCAGTACTCACCAGGGGCTTCCCCATCCTCCCAGGGGAGCTTCCTCTCACTCACTGGACATTCTTTCAATCAGGTAGGGCGTCAAATGCTTTTCACACTTGATTTTCTCAACCCGTAGTGTCCTTAACCCAAGACTATTTTAAAAAGTCTTTTCTCACTTGAATTTCTAGTCCTTTACTGTTTTCCTCACCTGGGCTAAGAAAATTCATGCTGTTTACACTCAAAATTTTACTATTTGGATAGTTTATGAATATTTATACAGCTTTGGCCCTTCACCTTGACCATTAACCCTGGACTACATGTATTTCGATATCTGTTCTCACAGAGCTCTTAGCACCACAGTTCAATGTTTAAGCCACCACCCTCCTCCCCCCCCCCCCTCCCCCGCAAAAAAAAATAAATAAAAAAAATGTAGTGGTGCCAACCCCATTTTTTTATATTTCTTAGTGAAAAACTATTTTTTGAATTCTGTTTGATCAAAATTTGATTTTGGCAACACAAACTCCAAGAGCCAATAATCATCACCATTCTGTTTTTTGTATCTTTTTATACACTATTTCCATTTCAGACTCCAGGGAGCACCCCTCACACTCCAGCCGTGTCCTCCTCAGTCCTGTTCAGAGATACCAGTGGAAGTGGAGGAAGCCTTCTCAGACCCAGGCACAAATCATCCCCTGCCAGGCATTCTCCATGTAAGACAGTCTGCCAGAAACCTGAAACTTTCGCTTGGAAGAAACATGGTCCAGATTCATGAAAGTTTCGTGCCACAAAATAGATTAAAATCGACGCGTTATAGCACTTTATTTTTGCAATTTGTGAAAGTCTCATTTTCGATTTGCAAATGCTTCATGTCACAAAAAGTTTCTGGTTTTACAGTATTAGATCAGGGGGCGTTTCATCAAAGGACTTGTCAGATATTTTATCCGACAAATTTGCTCTCAGCCAATCAGATGCAAGGATTTCAGTAGCTTATAACAGTTGTCAAATAAAATATCCGACAACTTCCTTTCATGAAACGCCCCCCAGTTTGCCCAAAAAAAACTGTTGCAAATCCAAGGCAAATCATAGCCAGCATTATCTAATTTTTTATTAGAAGATAATTTTTTTTTTTCAGTGATCTCATGCAATATATTCAGAGATGTTTTTGACAAGATCTGACATTTGAACATCCATCTAGAAACAATAAATGTAGCTCAACCCCCTTGAGCTGCCTTTTATAGAGTGTAGACTGAAAAGAAGGAAGCAAAGTGTAAAAATATTGATGATGACATAATTGTGGATATCTGAGATTTTATATTTTACCATGTGCAGTAGTAAAGAAAAAAGGAAAATGAAGGGAATTAATTTGTCTAAATATTAGTTGATAGATGTAAGATATAAATAGCAAGGAACAATTGTGTTGAATCAGCTGTGTAATATCCTTCTTTTGAGGGAAAAATAGTGTAGCAATTTCATCTTTCTCACTTTTTTATTTGTCTGTAATCTCATTTTTGTTTTCCTCTAGTAATGTCACCAGAAGCAGTAATTTCTGATGAAGCGTCATTACGAAGCTATTTGTCCTCATACGAAGAGAAGGAAAAGAGGAATATGATGGGTAAGGAAATACACAAATTTAAGTGTTTTTTTTTGTAAACATAATGTTTTGCGTTTTTGGTGACATTGTATTTGAATTTAGTTTGTCATGCTGACACACTGAAGTGGTGAGGAAGAAATATATTTTTCATGTTATCAGTGTAATTATAAATTAGCACTTTTGCTGTAAGTATGGACCCTGACAGTGGGGTCACATTTTGAGATCATGATGGAGGTGGCATTGTGTCTTGTGAAGACTGTCAGTGAATAAATATTTAAGTCAGAAAATGACTTAAGGAATGGGCAGCCAGGCCTGCTGTATGTGCACATGGTTTTCTGCAGGTTCCATGTAAGCAGTTTGTTGACTGCATTTTATACTCTATCACTCATTGTAGTTAATGTATTGGAACAGTCCTTGATTTTGTTTTTCTTTTCATCTGCTGTTAAATTTGTGTAGGTGTTATTTCATTTCTCATCAATGCTTTTCAGGGTCTATTGCTTTATTTAGTTTATTGTATCAATATAATAAAACAGTTCTTTTAGTTTGCTTGCTTTCTACTGGTAAAATGAAGGCATTGTTTTTGTTGAAGTCAGGCAAATGTCAAAAATACTCTTTCACCAACCTTGTAAGCACTGCAATATAATGTGAACAATACACCAGTCTTGAAGCACGTAGTCGTAACATTTGTATTAGTTTAGTTCATTTCAGTTCAATGCTCCCTTGTGGAGTGGAGAATGTGCACTATAAATGCAGAATCGTAACTGGAATCAATGATCGGGGTAATAATACAGTGTAAAGCACTTTGATCATTTACTAACTGGAAAGGTGCCATATAAATGCAGGTATTATTATAATAAATGGTTTATTAAAAAACTGTTTAGCATTACAGAGACTGAATTGCACATGTTTACAATAATCAAGACACAATATCATTGTAAATCGCAGAAACTATAAAACATACAAAATAGAATGTAAAAGCCGATATAACAAGTTACAGTACATCGATAAAACTATAGGTTGTAGAATTATAAAACATGCACATTAAAAATATATTGTGAAAAAAACCATACACCATACTAAATAACAATAACAGAGAAATACAGTGAGGAAGAAAGAGAAAATGAGAATGATAATAGAGATATTACATGTAAAAGAGAAACAGAACAAGGGAGAAACATAGAAAGATATATATATATACTGGTAAAGAGATATACATATATATACTCATGTACAGTACAGTAAAATAAGAGAACAAAGTTGATGAAATTATGTGATATAACTTATTTTTATGGACCGTCTAACTTCAGGAATGCCAGACCAATCACCAAACAGTAGCCCCTCCTTCTGGGCTTACAACCGTTCTGCTGCAGACTTCAACTATCTCTTGGGCAAGTACCAGTACCAGCTGGCTAGCAGGTCGCCCCAGTCCCCAGCCACTGGACGGGGCAAGGATGACCAGGACTATCCATCCACATACGGAGCTGAGGAGGCCTGGGAGAAATTGGAAGTGGACCGAGAGACGCTTGACCGCTGGATTGCCAATCTAAGACAGGTTTGGATTTTTTGTTTGTTTTTTTGTTTTTTTTTCTTAATGGTTTTTCCTCCGGATGTTCTTTTTATGTCTGGGATTGCTTACATTATTGTAGTTTTTGGATATTTGAGAGTAATATGCAAATTCAGATTAACTCTGCCAATCACATCATATAGTGTTGAATTCATTTTCAGTCATTCACTTTGTGTACCTCTTTCTTCTCTGCTTTTATTATTTAGAGGGTTCATTTTTCAAATTTATTTTATCTTTCTTTCTGTTACTGTTTTGTAGTAATATATCCTCATTTAAACATATCAACAGGTTAATTAATGAAGTTAATGATAAAGTTTCTTCCCTTCTACCTTCATGTTTTTGTTTGACCATGTAAAAACATACTTCAAGGCCTCCAATACATAATTGCATTGAATAATGTTGAATAAAACCCCTTTATTTGGTGATTGTTTTGCTTCTTTTAAATCATCTGCAGTGGTTGAGCCAGACAGTGTTGGTTCCTATCATGAAGGAGATAGACAACGTCAACAAAACTCTGCAGAGGCTTGGCCATGGCGACCTTCAAATAGGAGGTATGTGCACATAGAGATTTTCTATTCAGTTTAATGAAATTCCGTTCAATTCTGTCAGTTTATTGGCCATAAACAATTTATGGAAATTTCTTTTGTTTACTTGTATGATCCATAAATATTCACAGATAGTAGATAAAATGATCATACAATCAATACAATTACTGATGTTAACTAATATTGAACAACAAAAATGCATATGAGGCACATGATTTCTAGTTTCCTTACCATTTAATTGATGTTTTAAAAAACTAAACTTACCTATTAAAGAGTATGCATAATGGAAAGAAGAGAGTATTACTTAATAAGTAGAAGAATAGAAGAGGATATAATTCAGTATGACAATTGTGATCTCGGTAGTTCATTTATGTATTTTGTTGCTTTAAGTAGGTGCCATACGTCGGGGTCTGCCAGTATTATTAGGAAATCATTTTATACAAATCTGTACAAAGAAAGGGAAATTAGAAAAGATTAGAAAAGTGCAATGATTTTTTCAGGTTTTAAGTTGTGAAATATGAGACATTACTAGGGGAATAAGTGCAAATCATTGATATCATTGTGTTGTGGCATGAGTGTGAGATTCATTGTCATTGTCCATTGGTAATATTTTAGTCTTTTCTTTCTAAATTGTATGGCAGATACCAGTATATCAGCTCTTCGTCAGGTAGCCATTCTCAAAAGCCAGCATGTACCTTCCCTCAACGTGCTACTATCCTACGTAGATATATCATCCAATCAAGAATACATTATACAGAGATACAGAGGTGAGTTCAAGTTTTGTTCTCCATGAAAGAAAAAAAATGCTTTCATGCAGAAATGTTTTCAAAAGACAATTTTGAGTATTTGCAGTTAAACTTCATTTCATAAAAACATACATGTATTTAAAATAATTGAGGATTGTAATTGAATAATAATTAAGTGATTTATTTAGGTTTAGGCAAGCCACATGTCAATGAAATGTAAAAAACTTCTTGAAATTTGCCCACACGGATATGTACACATGGAACAGTGTTGCAGCCACATGTAAATGAAATGGAGAAAATTGGCTGAAAAGTGCATACCTTGAAATTTGCCCACACAGATATGTACACATGGAACAGTGTTGCAGGTAGACAATGTACATAGTCTAAACACGATTTGCCTTGTTTAAGTAGTTTGTTTCTCCGGAAATACACATTTTATTTCAGAATCATTTGGCAAATGCTGTTTATGAATAAATATGTTGTGATAGTGTTGCTGCATTCTATTTCAACTTTTTTGTTTTGTTTTATTGTTAAAGATTTCAGATTATCTTTAATGTTTCAATGTGGAAGAACAGGCTACTCTTCTTCTACAATTATTACCCCCTTCCCTCCACAATTGTTCATATCTACAGATTCTTTCTTCAAATTTTTTGTCTGTAATTTCTATAATTTTTATAATTTTATTTTTTTATCTTCCATTGTCTTTGCTGTAGATCTTGCCAGAGGAGGTTACATCTGTGAGTTTCGCTGGGACCAAGGTGGAGAATACAAGAATCGTAAATGGCAGAAGGACTTACCTACAGACTGTGTGGTGAGTCTCAAGATATTGGCACATATTCATACAAGCATACTGACTTTAGTTCAGGTTTAAAGGTAAAGTTGAGTTCTGGTCATTCCATTACATTTTGAAAGAAACTGTCTAAAAGCAACTGGGAAAGGTTAATTATGTCTGCATAAGAATTGGAGTAAAATGTGAGGTTTTGGTATCATCAAAATGATAAGAAATTGACCCATTCTCGCTGAAAAGCACATGCACTGCACACAGAAATGGGTACATGGGACTGCACACACACGTTGCATGAATGTTCGGAACGAACATTCCAGCTATTTCTCATGATATTTCGAATATGAGGGCATTTGAGGAGTGATACTTTTCAGGGGACATTTCTTTTATGTCATACTCCCAAACTGGCATAAAAGGAATGAGAAAGCTCACAAATTATTTTTCCCTTTTCCCAGAACTCAACCTTCTCTTTAAATGGTTAGAATTAGTCCACTGATGTATTGAGTGCCAAGTGTCAAACTCAACATGTAAAAATTATTGTAATTCTGTAACTAAACAAAAAAAAATTTCATGCCAACTTTTAATCAATATCTAATTTTAATGTTATGACTGGATCCATTTTGTTCCAGAATTACAGTAATTTGGAAAGAATAAAAAGCTTGACACTTAGCACTCCATAAAGTATTGGACTTAAAACCGGGTTTGACTTGGTTTATCTTTATGAATTCGAGCCTCTCTCTCTAAAAGAAATTGCTTGATAGTGAACAAAATTTTGGAAGCTTTATGATGAAAGAAATCTAGTTTTTTAATAATGCGGTGGATGAAGTGAGTTACTTTGTTTGAAACTTTGACCCATGATATCATGTGTTACTCTTAACAGCTTGTACTCCATGCCCTGTGTACCTACTTGGATTCTTGCCTTCCGCCCCACCCTAAACATCCAGATGGCAAGATCTTCACTGATCAGTACTTCATGAAGATGCCTGACAAACCAGGTAGGTACAATTACACAGGATTTTATCTTCATGAGGTTTCCAAATTTTCTTTTGTTGACTGAAAAAGTGGTTGTTTACTAGTCAGTCAGATATTGTGTTTGATTTGGGATACTAGTGATCCATCTCAGATTTGAAGCATTAAGTTATTTGTATATTTTATATCAATAATGGTATGCTCCTCGGAATGATGTTTGTTCGAAAAGAACGTGACTGTTACCGGCAGCCCTAGTTTCATTTCAAGTGTTACAGCATGGTTCGTTTAAATTGGTTGTAGAGACTTGTTAATCAGTCTTGTATCCTTGGAATTATTTTTAGATCTGAAGAAGGAGAATTTGCTGCTCTTCCAATCCAAGATCAACCCACCCCACTACAAGGTTATACTAGGTGATGATACGTGGGATCTTCCAAAGGTCAGTTCAGTACGATTCATTTCTCTCACATAGTTAATAAGTATTGTTACATACATAATGATGACTTAAAAGCTCTTGAACATATGCCACAGAAAACCGCCACAAAAATATTGCAACGTTTTTTTTGTATGTTAAATGAATGGCAAGTGTGGATGCAACAAAGGTACTACATGTACTCACTCACCTGTGTTTTATAAAATACAAAAATGTGAAGTGCAGTACGATTTAAAAAAAAAAATGTTTTTGGGGCAGGTTTACCGCGTCATATTTGAAAGAGCTTTAAGATCCTAATCAAAGGTTGGTTGAGAGTGGATGTGTGACCAGGAATTTATTTTTTCTAATGTGTAATCAATCATCAGAAAGTGCTAATGACGGGTAGGCGGTTAAAAATCCAGATCTAGCTCTGTCAGTAGACTCTAGATGTATGGACATTGGTATGAGCATAATTCATCAAATGATAATTATCATTGTCACCGTTTTATATATATAAAACAAATACTACACATTTTGTTTGGGCATTGGTATAATTACCCACCTTTTAAAAATGGTTCAAACATCCTTGCCTTGGATGTTGGACTGTTCTGAGGTACCTTACAATAAAAGCTTAGAAGCTTATAATTAAAATCTTCACTGATGCATATTATTTGTATACTATTCTCTCCCCTTAAAGGGTTTAGAAATGGCTAAAATATCCCCAAAAATAAACATCGAATTACAAGCGCGGTACCGCGTTGACAGTTCACACACGTGTAAACAGTGTGTGCGAACTGCTGTGCGCCGTTGAGCCGGGAGCGTCGGGGTAGGTGGTCCTTAGCGAGGGTATAAGGTAACCGTTGATATTCGATCATTTGAATTATTTTACTGAAAATCACCGGAAATCATGAATAGAATACCGGATTATCTCACTCATGTATCTTTTTATGCAAGCCGAACAATATGAGACTGATTTTGAGCAGTTTCATGCCAACTTTCATTTTGCTACCACTACTGTTTATTACCTTTAAGTGGTGATTTTATTGTAGCTTTCCCTGTGTTAAGCCTTATTCACAGATGACAAGTTTTGTTCTTTTTTCAACATACAGGGAAGAAACAACATGTTCCAAGCTATCCTGCTGTTCCTTCATCACATCAAAACCAAGGAGAATGGAATGCTGGGGTTAGTAGAGATATCTATATAGTGCATTTTTTTTTTTATCCCCTGTTTAATTTAAAATTTGTTATCTTGTGTCTACTATTCCTAAGTGTTGCTGCAAGAAGGGTAATGAACATTACAGTGCTTGGACTTTCACTGGCTTCAAAGTCTATTTCACTCATGCTTCCCAACCGATGAAGTTCAAGTACAAGGGGAACTGAATCTGCTAATGATATTCCTATGATGTCATGCATTGATGCTATCAAATTGACTTTCATTCTTATGCTCTGTCTAACCTGTATAATTTTTATTGATGTGCCAAAGCTTGCATGATGCTTTATGTACATATTGTTAGTTGGAGGTTAAATTCAATTTCTTCTCAATTGTGTGTTGAACTGAAAGAATTAAAATTTAAGAATACATCCAATGGTCCCTCTGAAGCTCACTGATAAACATTGACAACATTTACTACATTATAACTGATGACAGCAAATAACACTTTCTTTTCTTGTCTCTTTTTTCCCCAAATTTTCAGGAGGGTCAACCTTGGTCTATCAGGGGTCAACATACTGTGGGTGATTGACAGCTGAGATAGACCAATCACAGTGAGGGAAGGAGAGAAAGTAGGTGGAGCTTCCTGACTACTAATACCTAAAACAGTGATGAAAAGAGTATGAGACTGACAAAACCTTGGCTGTATTTGTTTTTGAAGATATACTTAACCGTTTGCCTACGGGAACTGGATGATTCCTGTATTAAGCCTATGTGAATGAGAGAATTCAGTAGTCGACGGGTTAATGGAATGAACAGAG
This sequence comes from Heliocidaris tuberculata, assembly GCA_025618425.1. Lineage (NCBI taxonomy): Eukaryota > Metazoa > Echinodermata > Echinoidea > Camarodonta > Echinometridae > Heliocidaris > Heliocidaris tuberculata. Next base: position 46,947,106 of record CM046832.1, read on the forward strand.
CTTTAGATATGCTGTTGGAGCAATTTTTATTTGACCATATGGATGAGAAAAGGATGATGAAGGGAGCCTCTGAAGTTAATTTTGATGTAAGAAACAAACATTAGAGACAAAATGAATAAATAGAAGAAAACAAGGGTGAAAATAATGATGAGAATCTTGATGATAAGGGTTTCCATTACCAGCAAAATTTGCTTAAATTTGTGGACCAAGCAGACTGATGACAGTACAATGTAATATGAAATATACAGATTTCATCAGAAAATAATGCAGAAACTAAATAGAAACAATAGAAAACTGCAGGACTACAGTTAGAAGTATATTTCTTGTCTCATTGTGACCCCTACAGAATGTCTTTTTTTTTTTTTTTTTTTTTTTTTTTTGGATGGAACTTTTCAGACATTATGCTTGTTATAATTTAATTTCCATTATTTTTCCAGGGTTCTCACTATATACATTTATAGGGCGTGCAATCGTTTTGGGGTTATGTTTTGAGGCTTACTTAGGAATACAACTCTCTTCCTTACCCATGCCATCTGAGCCCCTGTATTTTGATAAAGATCATTTTCAGTGCTATGAGTTATTGTCCCCATAAAGTTATTGCCATTGATCTGAATTCCAAACAAATACATATAATACATAGCGTGCCTTCTATCCCTATAGAAATTATTCCCGCCCAAACATTGTTCAGTTAAATCTTTGTTTGGGTATAATGACTTGCCTGAAATAATATTGTTATTTTATTTCACAAAAGTTTGAACAAGGGCATTAATCGGTATTATGTCACCCAAGTTTACCACTTTAAGAGCTCCACATTCAGATTAAGACTTCAAAAGTATTGTTGAATTTGTGCATGAAATTTTATTGCTTTCAGAAAAAAGTGAAAAACTGCTTCATTTTACAATTCTATCATTAAGCCCAATTTTCATTGAATGCAGGAATGTGAGATGTGGTCATGTGGTCCATATTCACCTCAAAAATTTTTGCTCAGTGGAGGAAATTGACAAGAAACATTGTCTAGATACATGTAGGTTCTGATAGTTGAGTTGTGTTCTTCATATAGCTTTTCCACATTTGTCATTTGTTTGTAATTTATTCGACAAATTTTGGTGTGGCTCAAAACCCTGACTGTCATAATAAAATTTCCATGTTTTATGACTTGGCACCATAACTGTGGGTGCATTGTGTATTCAGGTTATTTGAGTTAAGTCATCCATATACAACTGTTACCTGTGTAGGTGAAAACACAAAAAAAGCTTTGTCTAAAATTCATAAATGCGTTATTCTTATGAACCCAAGGGCATTATGCCAGCTCAGCACTTGGGCCAATTTGGCATTGCATGGCTATTACTAGTTGGTTCCAAGAGTTGAAGTGCAAGCTACACACCGGACCTTTACTGAAATAGCCATAAACTTCACGTTTTATAGAATTCCACCTCGTGACATTTTCAACATTACCTCTTCAGTAACTGTTTTACACAGTCTGGTCAAATAATCTTGGATGTGGGTGCTTTAAAACTTGTAGTCAGTGCAAACATTCAAGCAAGTATTGGCAGTCAATTCAGGTCTCTTGGCTAACTTGGCCACAATTTTCCACCGAGTCCAAGTTGGTCCAGGTGCTGAGTTAGCCTGGTTCCAAATCCTAGTAGGGACTTAAGTCAAATTTTGCTCAAGTATGTTGTATGTATATCAGCATGAAAGGATGAAAATCAATCATATATTGGACTCCAGAGTAACAAAAGATTTTGTAGGCTAAAACTTTTACTACAGTGACCTGAGAATCATTCATGTGGAGGCCTGAACTGTTTAAATTTGGGAAGAGGGTCAAATATCAAAAGTCACAGTGTCTTAAAGGGTCTTGGAAACCTTGTCACAGCATCTGAGCATCAAAGAGTTTGTGAAAAGATATGTGTGGATATATTCATTCTTCATTTGTTGTGAGAGATCAGTGTGAATCTCTGTCTCTAAGTGGTAAATCTTGGCAAATTGATACAGTACATACGTATTACTTAACCATATTTTGTTATTGGAATAGGGGCCTTTCTTATAAACAGTTGCCATTGATCCGAATCGATCGCAATTTAGAATTAATTGCAACTGTGTACTCCAGAGATAAGAGTTGCGATTAATTTTAAGTTGCGATCGATTCGAATCATTTGCAACTCTTTATAAGATGAGCCCTTGAATTAAATTTGTGAATCTCTCAAAATCCATATTTGAGAGATTCACATTGACAGTGGAATATTCATTAGAATTTATTTTATTCAGTGTAAAAATATTATATGATTATCAATTTCTCCAATGAACTTTCATGATTAAATTCATGAATCTATTTTTTTCACCCCAATTTAACATGAATTGTAAAATAATGGCCTATATATCATTGCAGGTTTTATGAACAGACATATTGATTTGCGTAGTGCAAAATCGTTGTTCAGAGAAAATTGCATATTCTATATTTTCAGATACATGTAATTTATTTAGTGCCTTTTCTTACACTCAGCTTTTGTGAACAGTACAAATGGGGTGCAGGGTTCACCGTCAGCTTGTATACCCTGATTTCAATATGCATCCATTTAGGGGTACCTTCAGTTTTTTCATTCATGCATATCTTGCGTTCGGTGATGTAAAATGTAGAGATAAGGTGGAGTTTTGAAATCATTCTTAGATAGTTACAAAATAGCTATTTCTGAAATTTTGACCAAAAGTGCTCAATACGTTGGTTCGTAAGACTCACGACGATACAGTGGAACCTCGCTATAAAGAACACTGCTGTAACAAACTCTGGTTATAACAAGGTAATATTCCTGGTCCCACTCCCTTGTATTTTATTGGGTTTTTTTAGTCCTGATACAAGGTTTCAATATAACGAGGGAATTTTCTTGGTCACAAGGAGTTTTTTTTTATAACAAGGTTTCCCTGTACTCTCTTTTGGTCAATGATGATAATTATGTAGAGGTGCCAAAAAGTACAATGAGTTTTTTTCTTTGAAGATTTGCTTCTGTCAGGGATGAATTATCAACTCTAAAACGCCCGTTTCCAACAATATAATTGCAAATATAGATCCTCCCCCCCCCCCCCTTTAGATTTGATGACATAAACATAATGAAATTAATAGAAGTAAAGATGTATTTATTGCATTATATACAAATATGTCTCCTGTTGAGAACCAAAAGGGCGTTAACCCATATAACACAGAGTTAACGGCCTTCTGGCTCTCAACAGATGATATACTAATGAACGTTACTTATCTTTTCAAAGTTTTGTCAATGTGGAAAGTCCAAGCTATTTCGTCCCCTACATTACCGCCTACATAGAAGATTCTAGTATTTCTGATAATTACATCAAGTTGATGTTAATTGTCATAACAAATCAAAATCAGTACAAGTCATTGGTTAATGGTTGAATAGAGTTAACAGAGACATCTGCCAAGCACCAATGATTAGTGTTTATTGCATGCAATTTCAGTTTGTTATGACAATTAGCAGTGTTTTCCTGAACATGAAAGATAACATAGTTTTCAGATTACGGCCCCTGGGCCCTTATTCATAAAACCGTACTAGGCCTAGTTGGCAACTAGCTTAGATTTTATGAATATGGGCCCAAATACCTTGGACATGCTTAAAAAAATATGTGCCTTCTTTGATGTTTGTGCTTGTTCATGTATTGTATATTTCATATTTGTGCATCGTAAGAAAATAAATCTCGTGATATTATACAGAAGGTTTTTTTTTAAATCTTGTTTTGATTGTATTTTAGGGAGGGGTGTCACAAGCAAGCCAATAATTTTATGTCATATTGTTTCATTTATGTACTTTGACTTAATTGCAGCTCGGTTGATATTATGTACGAAAATGATGCCACTGTTTATGTCGACCATAGATTGAAAGATTAGTGAAAGAGCACATGTGAACGGATGTGAAAAGTCATAAAAAACGGGAACAGATCGTAAAAGAGAGATTTTCGCATGGTATAAATTTTCATTTATGCAAACTTTATTGATCATGTGAATGTTTTGAGGGAAAGGGAGGAAATGGGAAAAAAAGTTTGTTATCGATGGAAAACAAAAATCTGATGCAATAATGAAATAATCTTAAAATTGGAAAATGATAATTATGGAAACTGTTTTTCACTGTAGTTACATGTATAGATGTTAGGGGTAGTAGGGGTTTTAAGGTAGGTGTGATTCAGGTGATCTGACATTTTTCCAGTGACTTTGCTGCGGGCTTTTACTTCGTCAAAGATAACAGGTCGGGATAAAGGTTGGGATTGCGTTTTAGGTTGGGTATGGGGTGAGGGGTCGAGTTAGTTACAGTCCTGGGTCCAGAATTAAAGTTAGGAATTCGGTTAGTGTAGGATAGAACGTTGACCATTGTCGCCAGAGTATGTGTCCTGGAACTCCTTCATGGTTCCATAGTTTAACCCTTTCAGGACAGGAATTATTTAAGGACTAAATTGATCACATTCTGTTCTTCAAATTGGTAACAATAATATTTTCTTTTAGTGCTACATAGTTCGAATAACTTGTAATGTCTTTGAAAATAATATACATGGTTAAGAATTTGCTGTAAAGTTTTAAAAATTGCCAATTTTGTTGAAAAAAACAATGATTTTGAACCTCTCAATGTGTTGCCAATTTAAGGATCTCAAAGTTTTTAAAATTCCTGACAACAAACGCAATATGGTCATGCAATAAAAATGGACATAGTGTGTGTAGAAAATTTTGCTCTTTCTATTCATGCATCAGGTATATTTTTTAGAGCTCCGAGTCAAAAGTTATTGAGCCAAACCACAAAATGTGGTCAATTGTCTTGAAAGGGTTAATGAACACGATAAAAACTACTTTCGAAAAATCAAATGAAGGCAATTTCAATAGCCCTGTCTATCACCTTTAGAAATGTGCGAACATTACAATGGCGTATCACGTAATCCGAACCTGATTTCTATGGGCAGGACAATAGGCCTTTGAAATTGCCCTTGAGTTTATTTTTCGAAAGTAGTTTTTATCGTGTTAATGATGATCATGACCTATAAAATTCTGCTATTATCCCGTGAGTAAAAAAAAAAGGGGATGTAAAAAATCATAAAAAGTGTGGCAGAGGACACAGAATGTGATGTGCTGCATATCAAAGTTGATCCGATTTGACCCGGTTCGACCATGACTAATGGACAGCATTCAAAACAAATAGGCGGTATGTTGTGTGGACGTAGGAAATGCACAATTAAACCTTCGCCACACACCTGTCTACAGCGATTGTTTGGAGCGATGGCGAATCTGCTCCATGTTCCGATGCCAAAGAGGGCCTCCCTTTTGATGGAAGGATAGGATTAACTCCGGGATGCGGGAATTCGAAAGTTGCGTCATTTGGTTAATCCTTTTCAGTGATGTTGCTAAGTGGAGCGTTTTGGGCTAAATTAAGATGATGATTGTGTGGTTATCCCTTTTGTCTTTTAATACGTTTGATCTCTGTTGACAGACATATTACACATAGTAATTCATTCCAGTTGAGGAAGATGCATGCATATACTTAGTTACATTCCCCAGCATATACCATAGGTGTTTTTTATGTAATCCCTCAAATCTATATAAGTGGGAACACGTCCAGGATATTTTTGTTCTGCAAAATTTGCCCCATAAAATTAGTTGTATGTTATATAGGACATCTTTTTCTTATGCATTGTTGGTGTGGAAATGTGAAAATGTGTAGCGATCTTTCATGTCGGGTATCGTGGCTAAACATTCGATTTAGATGATGACTGCCTACCAAAGAAAGACAATGTGGATGAAGAAAGAGTTCATTTGATAGTAAGTCCAAAGTGTTTACATTACTGGAGGGTAAGAAAAGGGGAAATATATGAGGAAAAAAAAAAAAAAAAAAAAAAAAAAAAAAAGTGCATTTAGTGAGATAGAGAGAGAGAGAGAGAGAGAGGGGGGGGGGGCAAAGGACAGGGAGTGTAAATGTTTGAAATAGATTTGAAGGGGATGTTCCTGTTGAAAAGAAAACAAACACTACAAATTGAAACAATATTTGTATGATTACCGGTACGTACATTCCATTAACAACATATCCACTAATTGAAAAGAAAAAATGTTCTGTTTGATACACATGTATATGAGAACTTAATAACGCGATACAATCTGTGATGTTGTCTCCACATGGCAGAGACGGATATCCCCTTTTTTTCTTGTTTTTCTGTCAGATTTTTTTTTCTTCATGCAGGGAATTGGACCCTCTTACAAAATCCTGGATCCACCCCTGTAGAGATATATTATGTGAGAAAAAAACAAGGAAAAATATATGAGAAAGAAAATTGTGAAGATTTCTAGAGGAACTGAGAATCAATTCAGTCAGTATGAGACATCTCACTTCAAGGCCTTTTGTCAACGAAAACGATGAGTTAATAATGATCACTGACAACCGGATTTGTCAATCATTTATTGCTATACTCTGTAAACAATTTGCGTTCCTAATATCCCTATAATTGATACACGTTGCTACCACTAATCTCTTTGTATGAATTCGGAAGTTAGGATTAGTCTGCGTTTGCGATGTGATATGGATTATGATTCGCAAACCCATTTCAAGTCCATATTTATATTTTCTTTTTTTTTTGTTTGTTAATGCTTAACCACGTGCTTTTTGGTTCCTCTTACTTACAAGCAAGGTAAGCCTATTGATAAATGGCTGTCAATTTAAAGATAAAGTTTAGTTCTGGTCATGCGATTTCATTGTGAAAGGTTAATTGATTGTGTCGTAAATGAGAATTATTGTATATTATGAGGTCTCGGAATGATATAATTGGCTTCGGTCCGCTTCCTGGAAATCGAAAACAGTGAAAGGCTGCACGCACATATAGAAACACAAACATGTATCAACATGTAATCCCCAAATTAAAACTGTTTCGAGAAATATTTTGAATAATAATGCATTTCTTAGAGCAATCATTTTATGTGACACGCTATTATAATAAATTATTCTTCCACCTATATGGAAAAAAGGAAGAAAGAGAAATTTTCAAAATTGATTTTTCACCTTTTAATACCAGAACTCGAATTTCTCTTTATTCTCTTTAAAGTTTTAAAGGTTTCGTTGGTATGTTATATACACACATGCATGTGTATGCATTTCCAATTGATCCCCAATGTAGAGCCGAATGGATCTCTTTAATCTTCGGCTTCATTTTTTCCAGATTTTATCGCAATTTCGATGAAACGAAATTATGAAATGCAATAGAATATTTGGTATGACGCATTAGCTTGAACGGAAAAAAGCTTTGTCATAGAAATCAGATGTCTCTCCTCTGCTCTGTAATATCCGGAGTTGTCAATAATTATCGACAGTATTCCGATTTTGAAAAATGGAAATGACTGTATTAAGTTAAAAATAATTATAGCACATGAAATATATCATCAATCTACATAGATCTAGCAGAGCATCTAAAGCTTTGATGCTTTCTTTTCCATCGACGATCAAAATGGACCTCCTGTCTTAAGTAGTGCCCAGATATCAGCTTAGATCACTCTTTCAACTTTTTTTCCCCAAGGAAGGGAAATCATGCGGTAAAACGCTAAACACCTAGGAGACTATGATTAATATTGAACCGTGGACCTAACACAGCTCGACGTCTAATTGGGTGTAATTTCACGATTTCAAGTATTACATTTTTGCAAATCATTGTAGTAAGACTTCAGATATTAAAGAAAGAATGAGTATATGGAACCAGGAACTTCAGGCACACAAGGGTCTATCCTGGATCCAGTGCAACTAATTGACGTCTTTAATTTGGCGCTTTTTTGATGGTGGCGACAAACTGGTGCCTACCGTATACCGGAGCGCCCAGTAACTTGCTCTAATAATAAGTTTCTCAGTGAACGCTGTGGCCCAGGTACGATCCCTTGTGAAGGGCAAAATATTCATTTAACAATTTTTCTCGGGTGGTGATTTCTGGTCATGACGTGGGGGGGGGGGGGGGGGGGGGGGGTGGGGGGGTGGGGGGAGAGATTGGCGACCGAGTGGGAAATTAGGGTCGGTCGGTGGGGGTACATCCTACGCCCCCCCCCCCCCCGAGTAAGGAGACTTTGCATGATGAAGTATAAAAACTTCGCGTTCTAGCAACGCCCTTAATGGTTTTCTTGAAAGCATCATTAAGACAATTTTCGTAACACTCTGAATTTCGAGGGACGACTCCCTTGAACATTTTTTCAGAAAGAGAGGCGTCCCCCGCCTCCCCATCTAATGGCTGATCCTGCATTTCGCAGTAAAGGCCATATTGCCTCTTTATATAGTTTTGTAAACACACAATAGAATGTTTGCATTTGATATTCACTTTTATAGATCTTCTACAACCGTTCAAAGAGCGAGAAGATTTTCAAGCACTTCAGAGCCTTAACAGTGGGTAGCGTCCTAAACTCATTTTGTACCATACAACATGTACAATATTACTCATTTCTTCAAATTTCTGGGGGACGATTTGATCCCCCCCCCCCCACCCCCGAAAAAGGTCCGGGGGCGTGTCTCCCGGCTACTAGTAGCCTCCGGGATTGCCGCTACTGCTTGGCAATGTTGTCTAATTGGTTTGCATTCCCCCCCCCCCCCCGCCCCCCCCCCCAAGATATCACTACTCTGCCACTGCATAAATAAAATGGAATGTATAGTGGACATGGTCTTCCCAGCGGAAAAAACAACAAGAAGCAAACAAAAACAAAAAACCTTTATTCAAAATTAGAAAATGGGTAAGGGGTCAGGTCCATGCCCGACGCCGACCTACTCAGGCCATCTACCTCATAGGATGTTCTAAATTAAGTGATTTGTCATCATAGAATCCAGGGTTATGTCACTCCTATAGTATCGTCACAACCTCTTATTGTTGTATCAAAAAGATATACTGCTCTTCACCATATATCTCTATTATTTAAATGTTTCTTGAATTTTGTAATTTTAAAAATTCCATCCCTGTGTCATTATCCTTTTAAATTTGTAATTGTAGTGTTATTCTCTTAGATTATCATTCCTTTTTTTCATTTTAAATGCAATTAATTTCTGCCTTTTCCCCCCGCTGGTTTTGTCATAATTGATAAAGACTTTCCAATTATATAAGAAAAAAAAAATCTTTCTTTTGAACAATACAGGTAAGACGAAAATGAAAATCCAGGCACCACAACATGCGACAATAACCATTTTCCTTATTCTATTAGAGAGAGAGAGAGAGAGAGAGGGGGTGGGGGGGGGGGGGGGGAGAAGAGAGCTGACAATGCGCATGATTTTGGCATATTGTCAGAAATTAAAATTCTTTACTGTGTTGCTCTTCTCTTTCAGTTCATTGTATCCCTTTGAATTTTTATTCTGATGACGGAAATCCTTATAAACTGGGTTTAATTCTCGCTGTAGGTAAAACTGAAAAGACACAGGGCTAACGGAAGGGAAGGACATTAGATTTGAGATTAGAGAGATGAACAGTGACACTGATATGAGCTGAGACATGGAATGTGGACATGGACTGAGAAATTCTAAAAGTGTGGCGGGTTTGAGCATGCAAACGAGCATATTGTTGCCTACTACAGAAATATAATGAAATGTAACTACTCAAAAAGTGGGGGCTAAATCAAAAAGTGGGGGGGGGGAAAGAAGCCCCCCCCCCCCTCCAATCCTCCTCTCCATTGTTCATCGGCCCCTGACAGGGAGAGATCAGAGAGAGAGAGAGAGAGATAGAGAGAGAGAGAGAGAGAGAGAGAGAGAGAGAGAGAGAGAGAGAGGGAGAGAGAGAGAGAGAGAGAGAGGGGGGGAGAGAGAGAGAGAGAGGGAGAGAGAGAGAGAGAGAGGGGGGGGGGGGGGGGGGAGGGGGGGGGGGGGGGGGGGGGGAGAGAGAGAGAGAGAGAGAAGAAACAAAAGTAATACAAACAAACATAAAGAATACCCAAATAATGTATTTGAGGCCCCATGAAAATCTACGTGGGAGGCCGGGATTAACCAAGTCGATTCATAGGGAGTAAAAATGGATTTGTAGCAACTAAAAAGCAGCAGAAGCACATTGAACAACAGTGGGAAACATACCACATCCATTTATAGGAACAGATCAACAGCAGCAGCAGGGGGCTGGTAAAAGCATTTGGCATCAGCTCTGAACTGGATTAAAATTGGGATTAGTTAGATTTATCAGGAGAAAAGCCATAAAGGAAATACACTCATAATGAGACTGCGTGTGAATGATCACATAAAATGCATGTCTAGTAAAATAAAATCTGCCAGGCAGCGCAGGCTTGCTAGCTGATTTGTTAGTCCTGGATTATTCAGTGTTTTTTTTTTTTTTTTATTCATCAAGTAATGGTAATTAAGAAGGAAAGATCCAGCAGCAGCATTTCCTTTGTACTTCTGTCGAGACATTCTTTTGAAACATATTGTCTTTCAGTCAGGATTGATTAAGGGTCCTTGTACGTTGTAAACAATTATCGTTTAATTAAATTCTTCTCTTCTCGAGAAAAGAACACTTCAAGGGCCCACTTCACAGGTTCACTTTCAATCTCTTGCATATTAATAAGAAATAATAGAATCAAGGACAAGTTAAATTGTTCTCTTACTCTCGAATTCAGGCCATTAGAACTTCACTTTAAAAATGTGTTCTCTTTTGATGACATACAAACACACACAGGGGCGGATTCATGGGGGTCCGTCCCCTCAACTAAAAAAAAAAAAAATAAAAGGAGAATTTTCGATAACACACACACACCCTAAAACACTGACAACCATTTTAGTTTGCTTGTCAGAGAGTTTTGGAACAAAAACACACCCCCAAACGCTGATGACGCATTTTTTTTTTCAGAAAATTTTCTGAATATTGGACCCCCCTCCTTCACAAAATCCTAGATCTGCACACACACCCACACACGCGCACACACACACACACACACACACCAACACACCTACCCACCCACGAATACACCCACACTAATACATTCCAAGTGAAGCAACTTCACACTTTACAAGTTACTCACATACAGGATATCTTTTGTCTTTCTCAAAATCCTAAGTACTAACTAGATCACAGGTTCTGTGTTGTTATACAGTGTGAAAATTTTATGCAATATAAGCACAATTTACCTCTTCCAAAACTAAAAGAAAATAAAAGAAAGAAAAACAAAAGACAATATTTTTTACTGTGTTTTGTATTAGTTGTATCATGTAAAAGCATCTCCATTTGTGTGTTGAGAGCCAGAAGGGCATTAAACAATTGTACATGGAGTTAATGCCCTTCTGGCCCCTAAGCAGACATGTAAACCCTCTCTTCCATTCATACTTTATAGCACTCTCACATTCTCTCCCAAATCCACCAGCATTAAACATGTACTGGCACTATACAATTCAATGCATAATTCATTTTATTATTAAAATCATTTTATATCTCTCTGATCATACAAAATATATATTGCAGAAAAGGG
>CM046832.1:46959036-47009036 GCA_025618425.1 Heliocidaris tuberculata
TTACTCATAAAGCGGTCTCCAATTCATGACAGGAACCTAGCGAAACCCACAAACTACACACGCATTAACTACCAAATAAAAATCCAGACTTTCTTTATGTACACGATGATGTTCACTGATAACAAAGCGAAAAGCACCTCTGACTGCATGTCCCCCTCCGCAAAAAAAAGAGTGGCACGTTCTCTATAGCCGATTAGATAAATAGTCACGATTCTAAGCTGCAGTAATGTAGGTAAAAGCGATGAGGACAAAAAAAAGTGGATTACAGGACGTGCTCTAAATTTTATTTTGTTTTCCAATGGTTTAGTAAATCCTTTAACATTTTTATTCTACATTGAAAATCTCAGTTAATATAAACAGCCTTTTGCAAATCGTCCATATCCAATATTCTACACGCGAACAGTTTCCAATTATTGGAAATTCAGTTCTCCAATCATTTTAAATTTTGATTCTACACTGAAGATTTCAATCAATGGGAACAGGTTTTGAAATAATCCTCTATATCCACTGGACGATCACAATCATGATACTGTATCATTACTATTGTTATTAATATTATTATTATTATTATTATTATTATTAACATTATTATTATTATTATTATTATTATTATTATTATTTTTTATTATTATTATTAGTTATTATTATTATTATTATTTTATTATTATTATTATTATAATATTATTATTATTATTATTATTATTATTATTATTATTATTATAAATATTATTATTATTATTATTATTATTATTATTATTATTAATATCAATACTACTCTTGCCATTACTACATGTACACGGTTATTATTATTATTATTATTATTATTATTATTATCATTATTATCATCATTATTATCATTATCATCATTATTATTATCAATACTACTCTTGCCATTACTACATGTACACGGTCTTTAATGTTGCATGTCAAAATATTGCGTGCAACATCCTGCATCGTGGTATATTTTCTCAAGATAGTCCTCAGAGTGCTTTCGACATCGCTCTTGAGAGCATTCCATTCATGCCTCGTCATGCAGAGATGATGTGAAGTCGTGCTAAACAAAGAAAAACCCTGCACGACATTCCAGATTAATGTTCCAGGAGTATAGCTGGAGATGCGGAGACGAGGGGGTTGGGGCAGTGGCGTATCCAACTCACAACGGAGCCGGCTCCCTCCTGTTTCAAATCCCAGCATTAAAAAAATATATGTACCGTACACTAGCAGTGTGTCTACTTGTTTGTGTGGGCGTCAAGGGGGGGGGGCTGCCCCATTCCATCCTCCCCCCCCCCCTCCTCTCCAAAGTGGTCCCGCTTCCCCCTGTTTATCAATTTATGGGTACGCCAAGAGGGAGATGAAGGCAAAATTCATGTGTACATTGTACAATGACTACTTGATTGTGAAGAGAACATTCGGCAAATAAAGGCAAATCTCTTAAACTTCAAAATGGGAAATGAAGAGCGGTCAAGACTTCACAATCCAGAGAGTGCTGCGAGTCAATTATTTTTATTTGAATTCCTTGGAGATTTTCTTATGATATATCGGCGGCTCCTGTTAGTCAATTCTCCTAACCCTATACTTATTGGAAGGAGGTCAGTCTCAAAAGACATAAGTTTCGTTTGCAATGTCCTCCTTTCAAATGACCTTTCAGCAAGTTCCTTGAACACGTTGAAAGGGGCGTCACGTATCATTTCATATTTAAGCCCACTGCACACTATACGATCGGTCTACAATCCTAATTTGAAAGAAAATGTTACAGCATTAGATATAAACAGTTGAACACATAAAATATGTTTGATTGAGGTTCTAAATAGTTACATAGATAGTAAAATCGAAATTACGGCCTATAACGAGCCTTCTAGTTGAAGAAAAGGCCAAATCGGCTCCGAATCGTAGTGACATGAGAGCAGTCCTGCGATTGTCTACGACTTAAGACTGATTTGGCCCTTATTCCGGATTTAAGGCTGACATCGCACTATGTTGAGTATTCATATCATTGTTCAGAACCTGAATCAGGTAGCTTTCACCTGTTAAAATGCTGTATTTAATGCTATTGCGATTTATTTCCAAAATCGGATCGTATAGTCAATCGTATAGTGCGCGGTGGGCTTTACATGTTTACTAACCTTATACCCCAGTTTACACCAACGAGACCGACACCCCATCGACAACAGACCGAGCAAAGAATCACCTTACCGCGAATGGCAAAGATGTTGTCCGTGATCGGTCGGATTGGATTCAGTCTAGCGGTATGACTGAGGTGCATGTATATGCTTACGAATTGTCACCTTGGACCAAGAATACCGATCATTGTTTAAGATAAAGAGGAGTTCCAATCAATGCTCTACTCGGTAACTTGGTCAAGGTTTATTGTACTGTTGTGCAAGGTCATCTGTGTGATTACAAGCACATTAATTGATACTGAATACGCAAGAGGACGTGACTCCTTCAAATGGTAAATGCGGTAATCGAACTATTTTAATGACAAAATCAATTGAGAACGTATTAATTGTTTGCTTAGGCTAAATGAGCAAAAGTGGGAACAACTGTGAAATACAATTAATTTGTTTCTCGAACCCAATATTAACGTATTTAGAAAAATAGATAGACAAAGTGAGTAAATTTCTCTTTTAAAAAGGGTTCTCGTCGATGATTTCTTATTATAGAAACTTTTTAAGTTCCAAAGCTTAAGCTTGGGGCACATTTGAAATATTTTCTTTTTTTCGCATGAAAATGTCACAATATACACACGTTTAATGTGTTATTTGCTAATTGCTATGTTGAAAAGATGCCCTGGCCCCCACCGATCCTCGAGGTATCTAGGGAAGTAGATAACGTTGGCCTCTCCAATCAATTTGCAAGTGCAAGCCAACCTTCCAATAGTCCCCTTCCCCATGCCAATGTTGGCCTGATTACCCCCACTTATCATGCGTCCCCACTTGTCAGGATGGAGAAGGAAGTCCGGGGCCTTTAAGCTAGATGACAGAGTCAATTTATTTTTTTTAAGAGTATTAATAATTTTTGTTCAATAAACAGCGTGATATGAGTTATGACAAGTTTACCCTGACCCATGAATACTCTGACCTGGTTCAAAGGGAGATTTTTAATATTTTTTTTTTTCATTTTCGCCACCTGCCTTATATTCCATATTTTCTTTTGTTAATCGATGATATGCCAGAACGACTTCGGGAAGCGGTATTTTATCAAGTATCAATATTGTGTTTATGATTTGTTCTTCAAATAGTATTTGATAATGAGCATCAAGTATCCTGACCCTCATATTGTTCATTTATTTACAAAGCTTATTTTATTCTGTCTGGAGGCAGAAAACCCAATAAAAGAACTTTTGCTATCAAAATTAATCGTCAGTTGCCTTCTTTATAATAGAAGCAGTCTTCAGTGAAATTAGAAGATTTTTGAATTCATAGTTAATGCTAAAACCACCGACGTTTCAAAGGATTAATTTCTTTCAGGAAACCCAGCAGGAACTTCCAGATAATATTCAATTTGTGGGCTTTGACTAAAATGACCATCCATATCTCTCTCTCTCTCTCTCTCTCTCTCTCTCTCTCTCTCTCTCTCTTTCTCCAAAAGAAATTTACATTCCTTCCAATGAAAATCGAAAAACAAGGGGGGAGAGGCAAATTTCTCTCGTGTACGTGTACACTAAACTTTTTGACTGAAAGTTCTAAATATATACCTTTCCACTGGTTGGTTTTGTGCACAATTCATTCACTCGCAGTTTTACTGACTAAAGACATCAACCCATTTTTCTGCTGTATTCTATCCATGCCATTATACGTTCATTTCAACAAATTAGAACATCGAGAAAATAATCTTAATCTCATAATTCTACTTTCCAGCTCCTTTTCTTTCTTAAATGGGGACCTAACTCGACAAGCCTCGCTTTTAATAGGTTCCCCACAAGTGTATATACTGTATGCGTTTATTACCTCTACTGGAAGATGTTTATTATACTGAGCTGTTATTATGTATTATCCTTTGTATTATGCCATTTGATTTATATACTTATATTTTGCTTTCTCATGTACAAATGTTAACCGATCGTGGAAACAAATCAAATCAAATCAAATCAAATCAAATCAAGCCCAATGAATTGTTATCATTATCACTGTGGTCATTTTCATCTACATAATATTGATTTATATAACAATGTATCCCAGGAACAAAGGCCTATGATGACTGAGAAGCACCAAAAACATAATAAATCTGGAAAACAATACTATCACGAAGACGTTAAGTCTTTTGTGAAGCAATATATCTAGCAAAATGATATGTTGACTTCCCGTTCTGTGAAGCAATAAATTTAGAAAAATGAAATGTTGACTTTTAATGTCACATTTAACTCATATTTTATGTTGTGTGAAGTATACATGTGTATGAATTTACTCTTCTCTTTCCTTAATATTATCATTATTATCCTTAAATTACATTTGTTATTATTAATAATGCTATTGTAATTATTACTATTATTATTACATCATTATCATTATCATTATTAATGTAGTAGTAGTAGTAGTAGTAGTAGTAGTAGTAGTAGTAGTAGTAGTAGTAGTAGTAGTAGTAGTAGTAGTAGTAGTAGTAGTGTTATAGTAGTAGGAGTCGCTGCAAGTTTTATATCTATATTAAAGTGAATCTTGTTTCTACTATAAATATAGAAAAAGTCGGATATATACTATCATGAATTTTTTTTTCCCAGTGACAGACTCAATTCAGAACCTTATCGAGTCATCCTTTGTCTTGTTTTGTTTTGTTTTTTGTTTGTTTTTGTCATCAGCATGATCAGTGGCCAGCATGCATTATGCTTATAGGACGAAATAAGTTACTGTTGTTATATACTATTTCGGACAACCCTTGTGGTTGCCAAGAGCACCCATAGTGAAAGAGCATATGCAATAATTTTTTTTATTTTTTTTTATTTTTTTTATTTGAGAAGTGATTGGTCATACTGTGTCCGTATAACGGATAGTGGTATGCTTGGCATGGCTCCAGCCATTTTTTTTTTTTTTTTTTTTTTTTTTTATTGTCGAGAAATTCTGCTTTGTGTTTTGAAATCACCAATTCCCAGCTGATGGAATTATACAAAAGCGGAAAAAAACAACACAGAAAACTACCCTTTCGGAAAAGTACATCGGTCCATGCAGATCCTGAGGAATTAACAGGAAAACCTTGCGAATGATATGTCATCACTCATCACAACTTTACGCTTCCATTATCGTTACAATATGAGTGCATAGTACAAACACTATTGTTTTATTTATTCAGAAGAACCGGAGGATGTGTGTTCATGAAAAGCCTGCTTTTTCACATTAACACGGAAAATGAAGTCCTTGGTGTGTTTTAGTACAACGAACGAAGTTCGAGTTTAAATTTATTTCACACTAAAAATTTAAATGATTTGTATTTAACGTGAAGAAAAAACAAAACACTTTGGATACCTCATAAACTCGTAACAGAAAAAATGAATACGTCTAATAAATTGAGAGAAATGCTTTAAAACCGGAACAATCATAGGCAATATATCACATCCCCCGTAAGTCGCAATATATTAACACCATATCTGTAATATATGTTCTCTTTCACACTAACAAACGTGGCTGCAATGCATAGTTAGACACCAAGACTGAGCTATTTTTATACGTCGTGATACTCGCCAGCACGTGTTCAGACGGCTAAAAATAAAACTCAGCATGTCTGCTAAATCTGTTACTTGTCTTAATATAAAGAAAATGTGCTATACACCAATGCTTTCTTCATGTAACAAATATGGATGTAGTCATTACTATCACTTTTTTTTTCTTCAAATAAAGAAGGCTACCTTGTCAATACATGAATAGGGAACTCACTTCAACCAAGCTCGTGTATTAGGCCAACATGATAGTGTATCTTCAAAAAAATATATAAGTGATAATGAGAGGTAAAGTAGTAAGCACGCTAATTTTGCCGAGTGAAGCCTAGCCACAAGAAACTGCAACAAAACCTTAATGAAAGTATGTCATTTATCTTCTAACACACCACCAAGAAAAAACGGCTCTTACAAAACAGATTAATAATGGAGATAAATAATCTGATATATAACCCCCCCCCCCAAAAAAAAAAAAAAAAAAAAAAAAAAACATAACAAAAGCCCCAGCGCTATAACCGCTATAGGCCAAAAAAAGAACGATACTGATATTTTTCTATGGATATACATTACAAAAAGCCTGTTGAGAGGCAAAATGCATTTTTATTCACATCCCTTTAAAGTAGAGTTATCGCTCTTCTGGCTCTCAGTGTGATCTTTGTAGGCCTATCATTAATGTTTTAATATTGCATGGATTTTCTTTCAGAGTTCATTGAAATATGCAGGAAAGTCTGGGTCATCCCTTTTGTTTTACTTTGGTATTTATTCCAGTATTCTGAGACCTTTATCAGTGGAATCGGTGGAAAAGCGACTCGGCTATCTGTCTCTTTTCCACATGACGTTGAAAGCGGAAGGAAGATGGCACTTATAAGTGTCCTATTCCAATTCCTTTGCAAGTAATTGAATAAGTGAGTGGAAGAAAGGGCTAAAGTCCATAACAACAATTTTTTTTTTTTAGTTAACAAGAAAAAAGAATTTCGTTTGGGAGGCAAAATATTTTCATCTTGATGAAATGAATAATGAATGTTTCATGTCTCAGTGATTCCATGAAGATGAAACATTCTTTCTTTCAAACTTATCTGGAAATATCAAATTTTCTTAAAGGAGAATGAAACCCTGGGGAAAATCAATTTTAATGAAAAGAGAGGATAGAGAGAAGCAATTTTAAAAAAGTTCCATCAAAATCGGTTACGAAATAAGAAAGTTATGAAAGTTTGAAAAGTCTCAATTTACTTTCTATGGCGATCCTCAAATTGGCAATGTTGCTTCAAAGTGACAGGTTTAGAAGTACAACTCTCCATATGTTTTATACACAAAATTTAATATTTTCTCCATTATCTCTAGAGATGCTGCTTGTCTTTTTGTGAACTCAACATATGTTGTGTCAAATACATTTTCCCATGATATATATCTTGAGCTAAGAAGGAGACAAGCTGCACCTTCTTTCTTTCTTTCTTCTTTCATTCTCCTTTAATAAGTGCAAAAAGACTGTTTTGATGGACTTGGGTCCTCCTTCTCCTCATGTATATATGTTTTCTAGCATGTCACACAGATCCTTGCAGCATTTCACGACAACTTCCTCCACCGTTCACTAGGTGTATGTTACGGAGGAAATTAGATTGGGAGCCAGGCATTGTTTTTGCCATCGCAAGGAACACAAAATAATGTTCGTGTGGTTTCTGATACTAATCCTTACAGCGTAGCCCCTGGCGTAGCCAAGGGTCTGTGGTGCCCCTCCTCCCTCTTCAACATATAAGAGTTTTCAAGCTTTTATCGGCGCATTTAAAATTCTGTCCTCATATTCGAAGTTTGTTTTTGGAAAATATGCGCCCGTTATTTGGTTATTTGTATTCAGTTGGTCCATACATTTGCTTAGGCTACCCCCCCCCCCCCCCCCAGATAAAGTGCTGGCTATACGTCAGTGAAACTAATCGTTTACATCTTCAAGTATCTTAGCTTCACTAACAATGTATGTAAGGGCGTTAAGTGTAGATTTCCGTTCATGATACCCTTTATTAAAGCCACAACCGATAAAATAACACAAAGAGAACAGTTTTGAGAAGAAGATCTCTACATGATTCTGTATGATTCAAACGTATTGACGTCAAAATGAGCACTAAATCACAATGTACGTTATGACCATAACGCTTCTACATAATGTGCATCTTGGTCCCGTCTTTATCACATTTCGAGAAATGACACGTTCTGTGGCAAAAAGGCGTCGACATTAGCAGTTAGCCGACTAAAAATCATGTTACTTTACCACTAACTGACTATCTGTACAACGTGAAAACTATAAGAGTTGATATCAAGTTATTCTGCAACTATATTGATATCACGACAGGCAAGTGAAATTTAATATCCCTCCAATTCAACAACATCTATGAGTTCGAATCATATCCTGTAAAAGTTCAGCCCTGGTTGTTATTTCATTTATCATGTTCATGGCCTTCATCGTGACTATATAATTACAGACAACAAAATGCCATGCACACGGAATATTTGCATGACTCATTGTCTATTTAGATATACAGTTTCAAACACAAATTAATTACGATATACTAACGTAGCTCCATGCTCTAATAATACCAATCATGCTAATCAAATGATACTATTTATTGGTACATAGGACTATAAAACCACAACGATGATTTAGCAAACAATATTTTGATCTGTCCATTATAATTATAAACATAATTTGTTATTGGTAATACCTTTTATTGTATCTTCTCGTTTCATTGTATTCTTGTTTAGTTTTGAAGACGAGGCCTTCCGTACAATGATCAATTTTCTTCGGGGGTGGAGTCACTTAGCAAATTTGTCATGTAATCTATTTCTAAACTGATGCACATGTTGATTGGATGGTGGAGGGTATCTTATAACCAGTGTCAGCTTCCAATAGGGACCATACTCCCCCACATATATTTCTACATGTTATTTTCTTTGAGTATTCCTTACTTATTGTGTTACAAATTTTTTAAATTTCACTTTTTGAGGCTGATAAGTCAGACGGGAAAGGGTCTATCTTAACGTGTACGGAAAAAATGATATCACACTATCATTAATATACAAAATAGATACTTACAATAGCGGGTATGTGAGGAGATATGAAAATGCTGAGAGACTCTCTCCATTTTCTCGAGTTCGATTTCTCTAAATACGTTTGGGCCATGTTGACAACTTTGATATGGGAATGTCCTCTGTCGCTTTAGATGATCCCTTTAGTTAACACAGGTATTAACGACGAAATTTGATGTGGACTGTCAGTTAAGTATGCATCGTAAAAAGAAGATTGTGGATCGGAAACGGAGGTATAGCTCCCAAGCAAATCACAGCGACTTGATTGAGGAAATGACAACAAAATTATCGACGTTTTCCGGAAAGCTTAAAATAGTTATTTATGCAAATTTGTCCTCTTTCCAGAACATCGATATTTTGTTCGTGATTTCTTATCACGTGTGACTGAATCCTGGGGGAAATTGTTAACAAAAGAAAAGTTTATGTATCACTGAGTGACTTCCAAACAAACTTTTGCAGCAGCGTGATAGATATAACTCTTCATTCAACACGAGATGCGTTCATGCAATTCTCACGGTCCTGTTGTGTTCACACAATTGTGCCGAAATACTGGACCGTGACAACACCGTGATATTCAGCTTCGTATGACCTTTTCTGGGATGACATTCACAACATAAGAAGAAAAATTGTGTGTGATGGAAAATTGTAAATTAGAGCAAAATGAATAATGTGTAGACGAGACGACAAAACGGTGTTGCTCCCCTGCTGCTGGCGCCGAGACTTGTGTGAAGTACATGTATATACGGTTTGCTGGCGTGCAGGTATACGATAAAATCATTTTGATAGCTCCCTAGACTACTTCTTTGATTCACCGCCCTCTCCGGTGACGTCACATATACACTGTCCAATCGTGTTCCGTTATTGACATGATATACTTTTGTAACGGTGTATGAGCACTTATTGCTTTATTATTCGTCATGAAAAAATAAATCAAAAAAAATTTCCCTCTGTTTGGGACATTTTACTGTCATCCTATTTCAAACTGTATGTATAGTCCTACTCAGTGGCGTAGCTAGGATTTTTTACAAGGGGGCAAATTCTGCTTGAAGGGAGACCCGTATATTTCTATATTTTTCTATATACTCTGCCCCCCTGCCCCCCCCCCCCCCTCAGCTACGCTAGTGGTCCTACTCTTTGCTTTGTCAGGTTTGTTCAAAGACTCAAAGAAACATGTCTATGGAAAAACTACGGTAAGTCGTGATCTATTCTCAGTTCACGCGTGGGTGTTGCTTTTTTATTGGTAAACCCAAAGGGGATCATGAACGGGTGCCCCTATTTATAGTTCCTCTAACTCTCAAAGCCGAAGCGTAGTCCCCCCCCCCCTCCTCTTTACAAAATCCTATAAGTAGGACACTGTTATTCGAGGTGGATTATTCTCTCCCGAGTCTTTTTGTAAATATTCAGCTAAGAAACCAATGATAAAAGACAGAACATACCCCGCATATATTTATGGAACTTTATACCCACCATGTTTGAAGTAATATTTGTTTGGTAAATGAAATGAAAAAAAGTCACTGAACATAACAGAGTGAGAGATTATTAAGATGTTCACATATTATCTTTCTGAAATATCTAACTTTCATTTTCATAGTCGACATGATATAGGCCCAACCACTCATATAACATATTCAGGACAAAATATAAGGCTACAACTTATATATTTTTTTCTTTTCAAATTAATAGCTGATTTACATTTTCTTTTCCACATTATAAAGGCTATGGTGCATAATTATAATTTATAGTAAGGCCTACTCAATGACAAAACATCTAATTTTCTCTCGTTTCCTAATCTCATTGACTAATCTTAAAGGAAAATGAAACCCTGGGGAAAAAAATAAATTTTAATGAAAAGAGAGGATAGAGAGAAGCAATTTAAAAAGAGTTCCATCAAAATCGGTTAAGAAATGAGAAAGTTATGAAAGTTTGAAAAGTCTCAATTTACTTTCTATGGGGATCCTCAAATTGGCAATGTTGCTTCAAAGTGACAGCTCTAGTAGTACAACTCCATATGTTTTGTACACAAAATTTAATATTTTCTCCATTATTTCTAAAGATGCTGCTTGTCTTTTTGTGAACTCAACATATGTTGTGTCAAATACATTTTTCCATGATATATCTTGAGCTAAGAAGGAGACAAGCTGCACCTTGAGAGATAATGGGGAAGATATGAAATGTTGTGTACAAAACTTATGGAGAGTACTACTAAAGCTGTCACTTTTGAGCAACATTGATAATTTAAGGATCGCCATAGAAAGTAAATTGAGACTTTTCAAACTTTCATAACTTTCTCATTTCTTAACCAATTTTGATGGAACTTTTTTTAAATTGCTTCTCTCTATCCTCTCTTCTCATTAATATTGATTTTCCCCAGCGTTTCATTCTCCTTTAAATGTTGCAAATAAGCGTTCGGAAAACAAATAAAAATCATTGTTTTTTTCCTAAGCTCAGAGTGGTGAGTATACTGTTTTCATTCAAATTTTGAGAGGCAGAAGGAACGAATGTAAACTATATATCCATCCAGATCATACCAGATATTGATAATAATAATAATACTAATGTTCTGGATTTATATAGCTATTAATACATCTATTATGATGTCTCTGTAAGCGCTTTAAAGATATTTTATTAATCACCACAGTCCTAAAACAACTTAACAAAAAGCCCTTTTTTTTTTTTTTTTTACAAGTGGGAATTGGTAAGAATGGTTGATGTATTCTAAAAGTTAGTGAATAAAACGTACCCTGGGGTACATTTCAACATGGCCCAGTGATCATGTTTTTCAAAGTCGTTCTTATGTCATGTTATTTTTTTTTTCTTCTTTCTTTCTTTTGTGTTCAGAGTCTTTCTACTTCTATTTCGTGAGTGGTACCACATGGCGCTGATCTAACGTACCTGTTACGGTTCAATATACGAAGCCTTTTTTTGAAAAGGGGATATGTTTTTTCATTCACCGAAGTAATGTGAGCACGAGGGGAAATCTCTCTTCAAACATGAAAGAGTACAGACGAGAGACACATCGGCAATTTCAATTCACCTGCCCCAAAAATCATAAAATTTAAGATAACATCAGCAATATTTATGCCAACGGGTTGTATTTAATATCAAACAAAAGAGCTTAACATGCCCTTGCATTTGATTGGTATATCGACAGGATTCAAGTATATATACAGGAGCGGCGCGCCCGGGGCGGGGGGGGGGCACAGTGCCCCCTCACTTTTCGAAGTACCCCATCAAAAGTGCCCTTTTTATTTTTGAAAAATGCCCCTTTCTCTCTGATAAGTGCCCTCTTTACTATCAAAAGTGCTCCTTTTTTCTTTCTAATACGTGCCCTTTTCCTCCTTCTAATAAGTTCCCCTTTTCACATCTGATAATTGGCTTTTTATCTCTAATAAGTACCTTTTTCTCCTTCTGATAAATGCAATTTTACATGGCATAGGTGCCTATTTTTCTTTCTTATAAGTACCATTTTCCCCTTCTAATAAGTGTCCCTTTTCAAATATAATGATTGCCCCCCTTTCTCCCTATTATGTGCTATTTTCTCCCTTGATAAGTGCATTTTTAATTCTGATAGGTGCCCCTTTTTCCCTTCTGATAAGTGCCCCCTCTTTACTTCTGATAAGTGTCCTTTTCCTATCTGATATAAGCTCTTTCCTCTTCTTATAATGACCCTTTTATATCTTATAAGTGCCCCTTTCCACCTCTGACAAGCACCCTTTCCTCTTCTCAAAAAAGTGCCCCCTTTTACTTTATTTTTTCCATCTGTTTCTTACAAAAAGAGGCATATCTAGCTTCAAAGAATCGGTGCGGCTTTATAACAAGTACCCATGTACTAAAACTACAATGTAAGGCAGTGGAACTGGAGGCAAGAGGGGCACAATGCCCCTCACTCGAATGTGCCCATAATTTTACACCAAGTATAAGGGCAATATTTTCTGAAAATTTTCCCCAAACTCGCTAACTACTCGCTCGCTCTTATAGTATGCAATGAAAACAAGCAGATCGCATAAAGTATGATGATATCGATGTAATCATGGTAATCCTTAAGAAAAGCGACAGGGTTAATGAAGTGGCGTATCTAGGTATTCTGGCGCCTGGGGCAAACTATCAAATCCCCCCCCCCCCCCCCCACCATGCCCAAACTCAGATTAATGAGCGTTTTTGATTTAGAAATGATGGTGAAAATGAGTTTTGATCTATATAACCCGGAGTTGTTAGCCCAAATGAGTTATTGTATAAGCGAGGGGGCAACGCGACCGCGCGGCAGATTTTTTTCCCTTTTCACCCCTCAAAGTGAAATTTCTTATGTATTTTACCTTTACAAAAAAAGAATCCAATGGAATACAGCGACCTAGCAATGGATTTTTTGGTAACATTCCTAGTTGGGGCGCAAATTAAATGAAAACCCCGAAGAAATATATTTGAGGAATT
The DNA here is from genome assembly GCA_025618425.1 of Heliocidaris tuberculata. Taxonomy (NCBI): domain Eukaryota; kingdom Metazoa; phylum Echinodermata; class Echinoidea; order Camarodonta; family Echinometridae; genus Heliocidaris; species Heliocidaris tuberculata. The sequence continues at coordinate 46,972,184 of CM046832.1, forward strand.
TAGTAAGGCAATTGCAAGGCAAATTTATGATTGCTTTCGAATATTCTATACTTTGAAAGTGCTTTTTATGCACTTATATCCCATCCGGGGCGCAAAATTTAACAAACTCCTTATGCGAGGGGGGGGGGGGCAAAGCAACTAGAGACAATTAATGGTAAATACTTTAAAAACGCCATTTATATGTTATATATTGCTTTATTGTCCATATAAGGAAATTCGTCTTGTTTACATGCATTTACAACTGAAAATTTTGGGGCGCGAAATAGCTAGATCTTGAACATAATTATGCAAGGGAGCAAAGCGACCGAGCTTAAGAAATTTTTCGCATTTCAAACCCTACAAACATCATTTCTTACGTATTTTGTCTTCGACTAGGGCGCAAAGAACCCTCAAAGACCATAACATTTCTTGTATTTCTCTCTCTTTTCTTTCTCTCTTTTGCGTTTATTGCCCCCCCCCTTCAAGTGCCGCCCGGGGCAAGTGCCCCCTCTGCCCCCCCCCCCCCCCGTAGATACGCCACTGGGTTAATGAACGAATTAAAAGATCATTAGGCATTCCCACCCAAATTTATTTGCTGTTGTCATTTTCATTATATCGCTGTAAATAATGCACAACCATGATAACCCGAGGACTTCAGCATTAGAAATCTGAAAGTCTGAAAAGTTTTGCTAGCTCGCTTCGCTCGCTCGCACATGAATCATTAGAACATTACACACAAATGCTAATTTGGGAACCTGAAGCAGTGTCCAGAACCACAATGAAAAGGAAGAAGATGAAGTTGATTACGTATTCATGTCACAAAATTAATGGTCCCTGTTTTTGTTTTGTGTTCACCCTTTGTAGGTGCCCCTTTTTTCTCCCAAAGTGCCCCTTTTGGCTAGTGTCTTCCCCCCCCCCCCCCACTTTGAAAGACGCTCCGCCGCCCCTGTATATTTAGGTGTGATTTTTTTTCGGAAAAAAATTAACTTTGGGAAAAAATGTGGCGATAATATTGGTCAAAATATCTTATCTGTAAGTCTCCTTATTTCACACTACAAGCATTTCAGATTTGAATTTTTTGGTTGCAAATTGTGATCAATGGATCTAATACTACTGATAAACAGGAGGCTGGCAAGACCCATTGAACATCATAAAGCAAAGTTATAGGGGTTTTAGCGGACAAAAGCTTCATGTCCGTTATGCCACTTTTTAGCTCTGAGAAGAAAAAATTAATGTATAGTCTAATCGTTTTACACTAATATGATTATATAAGCTTCTTTCATGGGCGGAAATATGCAACAAATACTTTTCATCAATAACAATAAGTCGTCCCCCCCCCCCCCTGATGAATAGAATTGTGTAACACATCTCAGCCACAGCCTTAAAATACCTCAATGACACTCATTGAACCCCCAAAGTCAAAGACCTTCAAAAATATTCACAGGAGTGAAAAATCCTTGTCCATTTTGTGTCATGTCCGTTACAGTTACAAAGAGTTCATTTTCTCTTCAACGGTTATTCAGTGGAATATTGTAAAATTTGCCTTATTATTTGTCTCTGATAGTCAAACGCGTGTCTGACTCACTTACTGAAATATGCTTCAGGACTCTTGATTTTCCTTAACAATCTCTTCATTAAAGGAGAATGAAACACTGGGGGAAAATCAATTTTAATGAAAAAAATTGGTTACGAAATGAGAAAGTTATGAAAGTTTGAAAAGTCTCAATTTACTTTCTATGGCGATCCTCAAATTGGCAATGTTGCTTCAAAGTGACAAGTTTAGTAGTACAACTCTCCGTATGTTTTGTACACAAAATTTCATATTTTCCCCATTATCTCTCAATGTGCAGCTTGTCTCCTTCTTAGCTCAAGATATGTGAAAATGTATTTGACACAACATATGTCGAGTTCATAAAAAAGCAAGCAGCATCTTTAGAGATAATGAAGAAAATATGAAATTTTGAGTACAAAACATATTGAGAGTTGTACTGCTAAACCCGCCATTTTGAAGCATCATTACCAATTTGAGGATCGTCATTAAAAGTAAATAGAGACGTTTCAAACTTTCATAACTTTTTCATTTCGTAACCGATTCTGATGGAACTTTTTAAAATTGCTTCTCTCTATCCTCTCTTTTCATTAAAATGGATATTTCCCCAGGGTTTCATTCTCCTTGAACCAAAATTAGTCTGAATGTCAGCGGAATTAAACAGGGTACGATCGCACCCAACGCACCGGCCTTCTAATTAACTTGCCTTTCTTAGGACATTAACACAAAGAAATATTATGGGAATGAGAAGAACAGGGGAGCGTTTCATCAAGCGTTTTGTCAGTGATTTTTACCGACAAATTTGCTCTCAGCCAATCAGATGCAAGGATTTCAGTAGCTTATAACAGTTGTCGGATAAAAATCACTGACAAAACGCTTGATGAAACGCTCCCCAGAACAAACTATGATTGGGAACAGAAATAAGAATAACGATTGGAATGAAGACTGTGTTCAATATTCAATACTCTAAATCGACTATATGAGTCGCTTATTCAATTTATGATTTTTATTTTAATACATGGCTATTCAGATGTGACTTATACCAAGGAGTTCTGTGATAACTCCTTGCTTATACAAACTGCATGCACGGGTCATCACTGGTCGTTTGTCAATCACTTATGAGGATCAAAGTACCAAAATATTTCAAGCTAAGCAAAAAAAAAAGGACATGATCCCAAAACCAAAACAAGAACAAAAACCAAAAAATAATTAATTAAAAGATGGGTCATAAGAGTCTCCCTAAACAGAATTTAAAGTCCTCAATAGCACAATAAAGAACTCTTCGCCACTTCAAAAATGCTCTTTCATTTTCACTTGTAGAGCATTATACAGAGACCCATGACTTTTTTTGTTGTTGTTGTTTTGGTAAAACTCGCTATAGATAAAGAATTATGTATTATAACTGTAATCATTGATAAGACTTATTGATATAATTGAATCGAAATTTTTTTTAAAATAATTTTTCCAATAATGATGAGCATACGGTTTTGGTTACTTTATAAACATGATTATGGAGTATTATAAGCTTCACTCTCCGGATAATATCTAATCGAAATTGTCATTAAACCGATTCCCTTCATCACATGTTGCTTAATTCGATGAAGAGTTTTTGGAGCTTTCATTAGTTTCAGAATCACTTTATTTCGCTAACATAGCATTACTATTTTCACTCCTTGTCTGCATGCCTTCTTTGTTTGTTCTGATGCAAAAGAGCCTATAAGCTGTATGAAAGAAGAAAAAAAAATACAATAAATCAAACCATGCAGGTGTGTAGCTCCTGATAGAATTTGAAATTCTTTCTGTGAAACTGTGCATATCATGGAATTGGAATCTGATCTGTTCACTGTTTTCAATTTTGTGGTATTATTATGTTTTAAACAAATTGAACCATACAGAGTTTAAAGTTGCTCTGACAGAAAGAGGAAAAATCAGAGAAGCAGACTGGTGAAAGTTTGAACGAAATCGGACAAGCAATAAGAAAGTTATGTATTTTTGAAAGTTGTAATCACTATATACACATATTTCAAACTGGCCGAATAGGTAATATCACTGCGATGTAGAAGCGGGCAACCCCCATTTTTTCTTACACACAGAATGACTAAAATGTCGTGTTTTTTTTTTTTAATGTATTAAATACTCAGTAGGATCTTTTTCTTTCATTAAGGACCTATAACAATTTTTCAAACAGCCATAACTTTTTTCTTCAGCCCCCCCCCCCCCCATCATTGCAACAAATATTCACACAGCGTTTTCTAAAAAAACCAGGAGGGTTAATCATGCGTTATACAAACCACTGGAATGGGGAAATAAGTTAATTGATGTATTTCTTGCATAAACATTGATTAAGAAATGATTAACATGAATTACTGACTAATTCCTCATGACTTTCATGTTTATACTTTCAGTGTCTGTCATCAATGACAACAAATTTGTTATGAACAGCAGTGGTGCTCTCTTGTTCAATACCAGTGACAGATCCAGGATTCTCTTGGGGGGGGGGGGGGCAAAAATCAGCAAAAATATCTGACAAGCAAAAAAAAAGGGGTGTGTCACATTTCCAGGTGCCTTTTGTGGTCTAAAGCTGCTCCCGGGAGGGGACACTTTTTTTCAAAGTGTACAGAACTTACAGTCTACCAGATTGAGTTTCGCAGTGGGCACGTGCCCCCCCCCCCCCCGATGCGCCTCTCGGTGTGTATGAAAATCTATACAGAGTCACAAACTTTACAATAATTCATATTTTTATACTATGTTATTTCTTTCTTCCAGAAACAATATAAAAACTGCTTATTTGCAAAATGATGTTGTTTCGATTATTTTTTTTCCCATTTTATTTATATGATTTATTGAATCAAAATAATTAACATGCAATGATTAGAGGGGGAATAAATACATATATAAAAACATAAAGAAAGTTTGCAGAATAAATTATACAAAAAAGTAATGCTCTTTGAAATATAACAAAATGCAGTTCAGTATCTAAAACATATTGATTCGGAATCAGAATGCGTAGGCTTAATTAGCATGACCAATTATCATTATGCAGACGTCAAAAGCTGAACTGTTTTGGTTTCTATTCAATTAACATCAAAACAAACATACATGGAGCCCGGTCGGGAAGGAAATGCTGTTTATAGAAGTTACATGCTCATTTTAAATCGGTTGAACGAAGGCGGTATGTATGTATGTATGTCATTACACAATATTATTACTGATAACTGGTTTTATTGCTGTTGCTTTGTTCAGTGGAAATTAACTTCACCATATATAGCCCTTTATTGGCTATTTCCGGAACCAATTTCTTCTATACATTAATCATTGTTTTCAAATCTATGATATATTTCATATTGTATGAAAATGATATGAATTATGGTTTCATATATACATGCGGTATGCGTGAAGAGAGAATCAAACAAACGATTAAGCAATTAAGTGCCTGTGTGTCTGAGCTCTCGATATTAACTATGATCAAATTTACATATCGACTTAGGAAGAAACAGAGGGAAAAAATATGATAAATGATTATATTACAGACATGTTAGAACCATCATCAATCTGCATGTTGCTTCTTTGAAGTTTGACGGTCGACCACAATGAGATAATAGGGGTAAATTAACAAAATCAATAGATGAGTTTGACCATGATTACAAACCAACTTATTGTAATTCTATTATGTCTCTTGATGAATAGGCTTCATCCTTTATTACTCAAGCGGTCATAACAACATGCAGACAATTTGGGTTTTTTTTTTTTTTAATGAACAATAATATGAATTGATTTCGTACGACTACTGCGTAAGTATGTAAGTGTTCAGTAATACTGTCATAGTAATCTAAATTTCCTCTTGTCTGATCATGTTGACTGCATGGGCATAACCTATTCATTAATAAAGTTATGAGTAAGGACTTTTTCGTTTTTACAATAATATACATTGATTTCGTACGACTACTGCTTATGCATATAAGTGTTCAGTAATATTGTCATAGTAATCTATATTTCCGCTTGTCTGATCATGTTGACTGTATATTCATAACCTATTCATTAATTAAGTTATGAGTTAGTCTTGTGTTGTTGTTTTTTCTTTGCTGCTCTCTCACACCCAAAGAACCGATTTCGTGCAGTTTTCTTAATTCCACCATGACGGCCATCCAAGGCCTTATGCACCAAAGTTTGCGAAACTATAAGCCTTAGTATCAAAACTTAAAGTTTTCAGTGTCAAAAACTAAGTTTTAATATCATATTAAAACTTAATCTTAATATCAAAACCAAGTTTTAGTATCCAATAAAAATGCAAATAATTACTAACTTGGTTCAATGCAGGTTTTAAGACGGTAATTACGATCTTCAAGTTACGAATTAGTATATAGGTCTGTAATCTATACTCTCCCTCACTATACTCTGATAGCATCATCATGCTTCCTATAGGCCTACCGTGATGCTTCATCATGCAAGGTCTCCGTTTATGACTCGAACTTGAATTCATCGAAATTCGGGAAAAAATCATTTAAAAATCACACACAGTAATCAAGGAAAGGAGACTTACTACACTGTCTTGGAAGAAGGAAAATCCAAATGAGATAAATGGCATTCTGAAACACATCCAGCATGTCCAAGTTCCTCTTCGTGTTGATGAACAGTGGAGAGCACGTTGTTTGACGAGAACTGATGATTGCTTATGTAGTCTGCCAATGCATACTCTTTTCTAAATACACGTTATTTTACAAAGACAGCACCGAAGTGAACACTTTCTCACACAGGCGCGCCGGAAGCAGTTTGGGATGGGGGGGGGGGGGGGGGGGGGGCTCTCACCTTTCAAGGGCTCATATCTTCTCACCCCTAAAAAAACACACACGCTTTCCTACCCTCTCACAACAATACAGACGCACGTACACACCTTTCGGAATATTTCGCTATTAAACACGTCTAATACAAAACCTCCACTACGTTAAAGTTAAAAGTTTGAATGCTTTATCTGTCTTCTGATCTCCATGCACGAAAAATTAATACAAAAGCTTACAATTACGTAATAAAGCAATCAAGCTTTACACGATTTTTACTCCTTTACTACTGATTTTTTTTTTTTTTTTAATGGGGGGGGGGCTTTTGGGGGGGCGAAAATGCATTTTGCCCCCACACTTTTTCGTTTGGGGGGCGACCGCCCCCCTGCCCACCCCCCCCCCCCCCCACTGCCGGCGCCAATGTTCTCACAAACGTTTACCATCAGACTACCTAAACATTAATCCGAACCATGCGTTAGATGTATTCCTTATCTAATCTTGGCGTTTGTATCCTTTCCGATACAGTTCTTTCGTTAATCACATTTTTAAAAATCAGGTCTGCGTTACAAGAAAACTAATGACATTGAACCCGACTCCAGAAACCGTAGCAGACGACACGACGGGCTAAACCATTTTTCTTTGTTAGACTACGGGACACATGTGTTTTTACAGTTGCTGTGAACAAAGGAACGCCTGGTTTTGTGCTATGGCTCATTGGATGCTGAAAGTGGTGTTTTTCAACGTTGATAGCAAAATCTAATCATCTAATGCTTGCACGCAATAATGAACAGCCATTATATACTAAAATGATAATAAAATTGAATTTAATTAAACATAATCATGTGTATTAGGAATCAACTGAACTCATAACTAAAAATGTATAAAAATCATTCTCCTTGATTAAAAAAAAATGCTTAAACACATAGGTTTATTAACTTTAGAGAAAAATAAGCCGACCCCTCCCCCATCACTGAAACAAATATCTACACAGCATTTGTGGAAAACCAGGAAGGTTAATAATGAATGCCCTTTAGACGATAGGCGCTGTTATACCAAGACCCTATGGATTTTCGCTATTTTCAGTTATTTATATACTGTACCCTCCCCGCCTTCAGACAATCCTGGATCCGCCTTTGATAAATTGCGTGTGGGTCAGTACAAAATAATAATGACCGAGTCTAGTCCAGACAAGACATCTTTTTGTGAATTTCCAATTAAGTCCTCCTTACTTTTCTTTGCGGTAAACACCGCGTGATTACATGTTTGTTATTGTTTTTTCTACCACTTTGCGGTTATCAAGCAACGATTCATCTAAGAAGCGTCATTGTTTCAAAGACATCTTTTTATTCTTCTATTGCAAACAGGACACGCTTTGTTTAAAACTAGCCGGGTAGTCTGCCGGGAGTTTTCTCCATGCTCATCTTCTCTTGCCTAGCAATTGGGGCAAATCCAGGAGGAGAGGCACGATGTCTGTGTGGACACGCCCCCTTTTTTTTCTTTCTTTTTTTCCCTTGTCATCATTTGTGAAATAGACCCAGCCCCTTTTTTTTGCTTGATAACCACCCCCTTTTTTTTTAATTGGATCCTTTTTTTTCAATTTGGGAATTGGACCCCTTCCTTTTTTATACAAAATCCTGGGGGGGGGGGGGGGGTGTTTCATAAAGCTGTTCGTAAAGTTACGCATGACTTTATGAACAACTTGAATATGAAGTGCCAGATAGGATGCCCAAAGTTTTTCCTGATGTTTTAGCAAAGTGTGACTGTATTTCCAATAACCTCAATTAAATTATTGCAAAAAATATACTTTGCATTAAAAATATTTGTCATAATAAGAATGTTAATCTACATCTGCACAGTTCAACTTTAGTTGATGCAGTTAAAAATGATTGAGCATCCCATTTGGCTTGTCATATTTAAGTCATTCGTAAAGTCATGCGTAACTTTACGAACAGCTTTATGAAACACCCCCCTGGAGCCGCTCCTGCTAACGATGATGTAATTTCTGAATCATTAATTTGAATGCTATGTCTCTGGCATTCACCGTTTTCCGAGTTGTATTATTGTCTTAAAGATTGTCATTGTCCAAGCGGTATCGCTTTCCATGTATATGATTTTTCATGGGGCCGCGGAACCGTGGGCTGGGGGCTGCACCCCCACCTTTTTTAGTAGACACGTTTCATAAAACCTCGGAAAAAAGGGTTCGAAAATTGTCATTAATGAGTGAAATGAAATCCTCCCCCCCCCCCCACACTTTCAAAAACGCACCGAATTAATAATATCAGGATAGAAATTATTTCACGGTATTCCTTTTTCTATAGCTAGAGAGCGCTTGTTGTTGGAGAAGGTTATTTGTCCCGAGCCTGATATGGATGGGACTGTTGTCATAAGGAGTGTATTATCAGCATGCATGATCCAGGGAAATGTAACTAGTTACATTTCCCTGCATGATCAAAGAGATAACTCCTTGGTATTATTAGATCACTAAAACGCATAGGCATACGAGGCGGGTGGGGGGGGGGGGGGGGGGCTGTATTCCCCTGAGGATTAAAGTTCCAATATTCGGACAACCACCGCTTCATTTTCAGGCAGCCGGATACCCGAACGTCCTCATATTATTTGGACAGTGAGGGTGAGGTGCCCGAATATATAATTTCACTGCAAAAATGTGTCAAAATCGCGCTCTCTCGCAAAAAGATCAGTTTAGCCTATATGCTAAAGCAAACCAAACCAAAAATCAGGCAAAATTAATGTAAATTTACCTTCTCGCCTATAAGCTAATAGTACCGGGGGGGGGGGGGGGGGGGGGGGGGGGGGGGGTTCATAAGGATGTTCGTAAAGTTATTACACATGACTTTACGAATGACTTAAATATGACAAGCCAAATGGGATGCTCAATCATTTTTAACTGCATCAACTAAAGTTGAACTGTGCAGATGTAGATTAACATTCTTATTATAACAAACATTTTTAATGCAAAATATTTTTGCCATAATTTAATTTAGGTTATTGGAAAAACGGTCACACTTTGTTAAAACATCAGGAAAAACTTTGGGCATCCTATCTGGCACTTCATAGTCAAGTCATTCGTAAAGTCATGCGTAACTTTACGAACAGTTTTACAATTTCAATTTAAAGACATTTATTTCCAACTTTTCAATATACAAAGTAATAAATGAGCAAAAACAATGTACATGTATTTTTAACAAAATATATGACAAAATAATACACTAATGTGTATGAAACACCCCCCAGGTATGATTCCTAAGATACTATGAAATCAAAATTAAACCGCAATACCGCATAGATCTATATCCCCAGGCCCCATAAATCTTAGGAATAGGAATATGCATGATTAGTTATTTCATTATTTTCTTCATTCTGTCTTTTCTAATAAAGGCGGTCCCTGTAGTGGTTATAGAACAATGTTCATATTAGAGGACCCTGCACATGCCAAAACAACAACAACAATAAAAAATAAAGTAAGGTACACTAAAACAGGGGCGGATCCAGGATTATGTAAAAGAGGGGGCACAATGGCGAAAAAGTGCACAACCAAGAGGGCAATTTATAATGGTTGTGTACTTAAGATATGCCAGTTGGGTTTCAAAGAGGGGGCACGGGCCGGTTTTCCCCCTACGTAGATCCGCCACTGCACCAAAATAAACACAACAAACAAACAACAAAATAAGCAAAGTAACTAGTATTTGACAACTACCTCTAATTGCACATGATTTGGAGTGGAGTTATTAGACCACTGGCGTAAGAAACGAGGACCAACAGACCCTCGGTGCCACAGAACTCCTCACCGCTACATAGGTGGCAGCATTGTCATTTTCAATAAATTTGAATTGATCTTCACCAATGATCACCGTGGTTCAGAAAATTTAGTCTTCATTATAGTATGAGAATCGCTCACTATTACAGTTTGCCAAATCTATTAGCCTGCTGAACATCCATAATTGCAGGAAAATCTGAATAAATGATAAGCAAATTTATACGGTTTAGATAAAACCTCACTTTAACTACGTTTTAATTTTAATTCAGATTTTGTTTTCCATTAATTTTGTGATCTTTTTCAGTATCAATGGCTGCTCAGAAGAGATGCATTCTATTGTGATGCGGAGTATGATGATTAGGCCTACTTTTGATCATCATTTGAATAAACAAAATAGACGCCCGTAATGCAACCCGAATAAAGTGATACTGCAACACAGGCAGGCCCCATTCCCTGATTTCAAAGAAAACTATATAAGGCCTACTGTAGGCCTACACATGTGAAATTTTCTATTTGTTTGTCAGAGAATTTTGGATGTGTTCCCCTCACTTTGGAAGGGAGATTTCCGCCCATGCGTAGATCGATCTACATGTAAAATTTCGGTGAATGAAAACGCACTCCCCCCCCCCCCCCCCCCCCCCCCCCCCCCCCCCCCCCCCCCCCCCCCCCCCCCCCCCCCACCGAGGGCATTGAAATTTGTACTCATGAAACTCAATATAAGGTATCATTTCTATCGTTCAAGGAAAATCTTTTTGACACTCAAAATAGAACCTGTTATAGACATTTCAAACCTACAATGAAGTGTGAGAAGAACAGGCCCCCCCCCCCCCCGATGCTTTTCATGCTCGATATGATTAACGTAGCGCCGCATCGCCTTTCTAATTCTTTTCAAACTTTCAAAGATACCGTAAGCAAATGGCAGAAATTTAAAACGTTTGACCGCGGGATGTGGCTTGTGTTCCGTTATATCACTTTTGCCTGTGAATTTCTTGTGTTTCTGATCATCTTGGACATTGTTGCAGTCCTTTATTTCTTTGAGTTGTTCTGAACTGTTATAATCAGTTGAGTAAGTTGAATGAAAATGTTGTGTTTAGTGCATTAAAACTAAGTTAAAAGTGTTCTGCGCGGGTGCTCTTGACTGAAACTGAAAGTTTCAGTTTCAGTCTTCGGTCCCAAATATGTGTTATTATGTTGTGGTTGTCATGTTTGTGGACAGTTTGCATTTTGTAAGTGTAACATATTTGATATCTTTGAACTTCAAACGTTTAAGGACACTTGAATTAGGTCGAATTTAATGAGAAGCTAATGATACACAGCATAGACATGATACTTGATAGAATTAAGAGTGCTTAACTTAACCATGTTAACTCTTCAGACTTAAGTTAAGTGTTTATAAATCATCACTCAGTCATGGGCCCTTACCTATGTGGGACTGTGTCCAACATTCACTGTTGCAGCAGTCAAAAACAGACAACAAAATTGCTCTAAGCAAGATTTAATTTTCTTAAATTTGCTAATTAGGGCCTACCTGATTCATGGACTCTTCAACTCTTACTGTGCCACAAATTAGGGGATTCAGAATTGAAAGTGAAATTTTGGCCATCTTAGCATCCGTACCCAGACGGAAGTTAGTACCGCCTAGCGGGGTCGGGCTAACTCGGCACTAGGGCGAACTCGGCACTACGGGAAAAGTGAGGCCGAGTTAGCCCGGAGGGTTTAAATCGATCATGAAATACCAATCCGTAAGGTTTTGTTGTGATTACTAGCTAAGAATATGTTTATTAACCATTCTTTTTGATAGAATTGTATGAAATACTCACTTTGAAGATAATCTTGCAATTTTCTTGAGTTAACATGATATAAAAGTGAATTTCTATGCAGTTTAATCACACGATACTACTCCGAATCGCCGTGCGTAGGCCGTAGCCATGCACTGTGTTTGCTACGGTATTCGGAGCGATGAGTCGGACACACATTTTGCAAAACTGCAAATTACTGGAAAACTCGGTAAATTTGTTTTTATCCATCATGAATTTGGAACTAATTAACATATAATGAGTTGTTATGTTTCAGACATGATTAAGATCTACGGAATTTTGCAGTAATTCATTCATCAAAATATGTCTCCAGATACGAGTCCGAGTACCAAACACAGTCACTGAGTCAGTGAATGCAACGCACGGCGATTGCGAATATATGCGAGCTGTGAGTGATTAAACTGCCCAAAATGTCACTTTAAATTGATATTAGCTCAATAAAATTGCAAGATTATCTTCAAAGTAAGTATTTCATACAATTCTATCAAAAGAATGTTTAAAAAACGTATTCTTAGCTAGTATTTAGTAATCAAAACAAAAACCTTACGGATTGGTATTTCATGATCGATTCAACCTCTCCGGGCTAACTCGGCCTCGCATTTACGGTTGGGCCGACTTCGCCCTAGAGCCAAGTTAGCCCGGATTCCGCCTAGCTTACTGAAAAAAAGGTAGGCTGCTAAAAGGCTTGTCTCGCCTATTGTGCGAGTTGGAATGACTGACCGCACATTCACAAAGACATAGAATTTCTGTCGAGCTTCTGCCGTCAATTGCTCGTGGTCTAGTGGTTAAGACGACGGGTCAGAGGCTTCTCTCTACACTGATGCAGTGTTGCGGGTTTGACACCCGCTCAGGTCTTACCTGATTTTCTTTTTCACTTATGAAATTGACAACAATAGCGTTTATTCCGTTAAATATGAGCATGATTTCAACAATAACAAATAAGAAACTTGACTAAATATTCACTTTGTCAGGCGGATTTAATGGCGGTTGGGTACGGATGCTAAGTTGGCCCATTCTAAATAATTATTTTCCTCTCATGTATGAATGATCTACCCTGGAAAAAGGCCTGATACACACAAAAGCTATTGAAGCCTATTCACCCATAAAAGCTAGTCTGGGGTACAAGGTTATCTTCAGATAAGCTTGTACATGTATAAGTGATAACTCATGTCCAACAGAACTCCAATTGTAGATTTAGTTTTTTCAGGGTTACACCATGTAATTCTTTCAAGGAATAAGAGCCCTGAAAAGGGTTGGTGAGCTCCGCTAAGAGCTCTGTGGTTCTCGACGTTTCGATCAGTATGCTCTGATCGTCATCATTCTCCTGATGACAATCAGAGCATACTGATCGAAACATTGAGAACCACAGAGCTCTTAGCGGAGCTCACCAGCCCTTTTCAGGGCTCTTATTCCTTGAAAGAATTACATGGTGTAACCCTGAAAAACTAAATCTACAATTCAGTTTCTCCACCATGAAAGTGTCACTGATACTTCACTGAAGAACTCCAATTAACATGATTAAGATCCACTCCCATTTTTACATGAAACTGAAAGATCCACTTATACATGTACAAGCTTATCTGAAGATAACCTTGTACTCCAGACTAGCTTTTACGAGTGAATAGGCTTCAATAGCTTTTGTGTGTATCAGCAGGCCTTTTTCCAGTCTAGATCATTCATACATGAGAGGAAAATAATTATTTAAAATTTCACTTTCAATTCTGAATCTCCAAATTTGTGGCACAGTAAGAGTTGAAGAGTCCCTGAATCAGGTAATCCAGCAAATTTAAGAAAATTAAATCTTGCTTAGAGCAATTTTGTTGTCTGTTTTTGACTGCTGCAACAGTGAATGTTGGACACAGGCAAGAGCCTATGAGTGTGAAAGATCATGATCTAGAATTTTGACATAGTAATTAGAAAGCTAGACTAACTTATAGTTATAAAGTTATAGACATATGTTTTTTTAATAGTTTTATTTAAAGGGCAATCCAACCTTTGTAAAAAGCTGATTTGTGTGAAAGGAGAAAAAATAAGAGAAACGGGGTGGTGAAAGACAAAGAATTTATGAAAAGTGAGATGACTTCATCAAATCTCAAATTGGCAATTTGGTGAATCAATTGTGATGTATTCATGGTCAACTCTCCCATTTGTTGTACACTTGTACACCAAAGTATCATTAAATTCCAGTTTTCTCATGAGTGCCTTTTCCCTTGGGGCAGTACTCAAAGTATATTGTAGATAGCATTTCCTCCAAAAAGAAAAAGATCCTAGATCTAGATCTACTACATTGTAAGTTATACATTTTGAAAAATTGACATTTTAGACATTTTATGTGTTGGAGAAAATGGGAAAGCTGACCACCGCTACATCATAGTGACTGTACCGATACGGCCAATTTGAAATTCCCATATGTATAGTGATTACAACTTTTTAAAAATCTTATCTTTCTTATTGCTTGTGTGATTTTTGTTCAAACTTTCAAACAATCTGCTTCTATGATTTTTCTGCTTTCACACAAATCAAATTATTACAAAGAGGTTGGATTGCCCTTTAATTTAAATCTAAAAGGTTACTTCTAACTTTAGATTTCAATTCAATTCAATTCAATTTCGGTTTTATTGGCAATAAATCACATGACAAAAGTCAAAAGACCAATACTGTCATATTTACAATGAAAGATCAACATTTGCATATATATAACATATAAATATGGAATTTATATTAACTAATGTATGAAAATATTGTACAGTTAAAAAGGGTCAACGGACAAGCTAATAAAAGTTACATATCATGAATAAACCATTCAAACAGGACATTAATTTGATCAATAATGAAATGAAATGAAAAATCGGTTACAGAGAAAAATTATGCTAAAAAGTGATAACTGTAACAATATGCAATAGCAGTAATGGCATCCAGAGTCTTACAGTGCTTGAAAATTATAATCTTTAAAAAAGTGTGTATGCTGGTTCTAATACTTAACCCCCCCCCAAAAAAAAAAAAAAAAAAGGAGAAGAAACAACCTCAAATTACATAAAAACCACATTGATATAGTCAAATATATAGGTGTAATGGGGAAAAATACAAAAAAATATGATTTTAAATGATAAATACTGTAAAAAGAGCTGACCATTTCATATGCAATGTATCATTTACTTAATATTGCTTTAATTATGAATACATATTATTTGAGAGTAAAACATACATGTATGAGTAAAACATGAACAAAATCAATACAAAGGAATCAAGAGTTCATACATATTGCACATGAAAGATTAGAATTACATAGCATTACATTACATAGCAGAACATTACATAGCAGAATTCAAAAGTTGGACAAAGTGAGGTATTGGAGATTGTTTGTATCTAGAAGTTCTGGCTCGAGATGCTCAGGCTGCTTGATTTGCCTCTCCTGCAAATTTTTTTTGCAAATCACTTCTCTTCTGAGCTGATTGCAGTGCAATCACTTCTGATATTTCCAGGGTAATCCAAAGGCCAAGGATAAAATAAGAAATTGTGTCCAAAAACTACTGATGAACTTTTTGTTGATATTTTTGTGACACGTCTTCTTTTTTTTTTAACTAAAAAAAATTGAAATGATTTAGACCTCTAGATGTACTTACAATTAGCCCTTGGCCTTGCAAACATTTTGTTTACCATGTCACTCATGAAGTGCAAAGTAGATTGAAGGGAGAAAGAAGTCTCTTGAGTCTTGTGCATTGATTGTGAAACACAAGTTTGTTCAGTAGTTAGTTGTGTTACTGTGTAAAATTGCATGCTTTGACATTTGACAACGACTTCGTGTGTAGTAAAATGTTTTTACCATATTTAATTACAAATTGCATCTCTCTCTCTCTCTCTCTCTCTCTCTCTATTTTAAAGCCCATCATGTTGAGAGCAGGACTTGGGAGTGCTGCCACTCCTGTAACAAAGAAGACTCTGAAACGCAAGACAGAGAATCAGTCAGCTAACAAAGCTCTGCTATGGTTTTGCATCAACTTCTTTTTGGCTGTTTTCTTTTTCCTTGAAATGTGAGCTGATACAATTTTCTTTCAGTTAAATATAAAAAAAATTGTACTATGAAGATCAAAATATAAAAAAAATTGTACTATGAAGATTAAAATATAAAAAAAATTGTACTATGAAGATCAAAATATAAAAAAAATTGTACTATGAAGATCAAAATATAAATGACAGCCTAGGGCTTAAACTCAACTGTTGTGTATACAGTGTGTCAAAAGGAATTGATGGGGGGGGGGGGGGGAGCAGATCAGCTTATTGTGGGTCATATCCTTATCTGATAAGATTAGGTTTAAATACCAACTAATCTAAAATCTTTGCTTTGCAAGAACTATTGCACCATTTTTTAGTCTTTATTATGTCATGTACTTAAAGCTTTGACTTAGAACTGCAATCAGTTTTATTCAAAGATTTACATTGTAGTTATGTTAACTAAAACTTGTGCAGGTACATGTATGATATAATTGATATTACTTTTACAGTTTGAAGTATTAGAGAATTTTTGTTTTCATCAAAATATTACATGTAGAGAATTTATGTTTTCATTCTTTCATTTCTAAAGGAATGTGTAATGAAATAAGTCTTTACAATATGACAAACATAACTTCTCTTCTATTAGTTACATTTCTGGCCTGTAATGTGCTACATCAAGTACATGTACTATGTTTACAATAGCTAATATGATGATGACTTTCACAATTCTGATATTCACAGGACATTCAGCTCTACAACAGATTTCTTTGACCTGAGTCATCCCTCTGTGTGGTATGTGACATGTGCATTCACCGTCCTCTTCACGTTCAACTCCCTGGTGGATCTATGGCGCTACGTCATACCTACTCTGCAGGGTATGAGACATCCTATCACCTTGTCACCCATGGAGAAGGACATGCTTGGAGTCCAAGACAATGGTAGGAACCCTCTGCAGTGTTTGTTTGAGTTGATGGCATGTTGTGTGTGTGGGGATGTGTGGAGGCTTCTGAAGCAGAAAATTGAAAGCAATAGGGCTCTGCCGCATCCCATGGGGGTGATTTGTGAGAACCAAAGCAAATCTGCAGGTAGAAAAAAAGTATGCATTGACAAAATTTATTGGGTCTAAATGAGGAAAATGTGGTCGTATTGCATCCCAGACAGGTGGGAGGACCAAAACAACTTAGGAGATTGGAATAGAATTGTGTTGTATGAAAACACTTAGAAATCAGACATTGCTTTTTGTGAAAAATGAGACAAATAATGAAAAGATCTTCATGCGTATTGTTCTAGAAATCACAACTTATCAAATGAGATAATGATTGTAATCACTGTACTGTCATCAAAATATTCATCACCTTGTGTCCTTTTGTAACATCCCCTCTGTCAGACAAAAAAAAATCAAAGTATTCTAAAAAGAAATAAATGCAAGAACATTTTACCAGTAATATATCTTGAACATATGTGTAAGAAAGTTTTTTAAATAGTTTTTAGAATCTCCTTAAGATAGATACAAATGGAGTGTAATTTTGATAAAAAGTAAATCATGTCTATTGTAATATACGTAAATGTTAATGTTTGTAATACTATTTGCAATGAAGGATCATATCTCTTATTTTATCTTTGCAGCTGTTGGCTTTAAGATGTCCCGTTATAGGATCGCATCAGCTCCAGCCAACCTCTGTGGCTCACACCACTCCCCGTCATCATCATCTTCCTCTGTGAAGCCTGCCAGTCATTACCTCTACTCCTTCCCAACCAGTGCAAGTCCTGGGGCTAGTCCATCCATGATGGGTGCATACGGGACCCCCAAGCTGACTCCAAACAGTACCTACAAGGGCCAGTACTCACCAGGGGCTTCCCCATCCTCCCAGGGGAGCTTCCTCTCACTCACTGGACATTCTTTCAATCAGGTAGGGCATCAAATGCTTTTCACACTTGATTTTCTCAACCCGTAGTGTCCTTAACCCGAGACTATTTTGAAAAGTCTTTTCTCACTTGAATTTCTAGTCCTTTACTGTTTTCCTCACCTGGGCTAAGAAAATTCATGCTGTTCACACTCAAAATTTTACTATTTGGAATTTTGGATAGTTCATGAATATTTATACAGATTTGGCCTTCACCTTAATCATTAACCCTGGACTACATGCATTTCAATATCTGTTCTCCCAGAGCTCTTAGCACCACATTTCAATGCTGAGCCACCACCCTCCCCCCCCCCAAAAAAAAAAAAGAAAAGAAAAGTAGTGGTGCCACTATTTCTTAGTGCCAAACTATTCTCTGAATTCTGTTTAATCAAAATTTGGTTTGGGCTACACAAACTTCAAGAGCCAATAATCATCACCATATTCTGTTGTTTTTTTGGGGTTTTTTTTATATACACTATTTCCATTTCAGACTCCAGGGAGCACCCCTCACACTCCAGCCGTGTCCTCCTCAGTCCTGTTCAGAGATACCAGTGGAAGTGGAGGAAGCCTTCTCAGACCCAGGCACAAATCGTCCCCTGCCAGGCATTCTCCATGTAAGACAGTCTGCCAGAAACCTGAAACTTTCGCTTGCAAGAAACATGGTCCAGTTTCGTGAAAGTTTTGTGCCACAAAATAGATTAAAATCGACACGTTATAACACTAAATTTTGCAATTCGTGAAAGTCTCCAGCCGTGAAAACAGTCATCATTTACAATTCGTGATTGTTTCATGTCATAAAAGTTTCTGGTTTTACAGCATTAGATCAATTTGCACAAAAAAGCTTTGCAAATCCAAGGCAATTCATAGCCAGCTAATGCAATTTTTTGACTGAAGAAGGATTTATTTTTTCTTTCCTTGATCTTATGCAATATTTTGAGAGATTTTTTTTGACAAGATCTGACATTTTAACATCCATCTAGAAACAATTATTATAGTTCAATCCCTTGAGCTGCACTTTATTGAGTGTAGACTGAAAAGAAGGGAGTGAACTATAAAATCGTGATTATGACATAATTGTAGATATCTGAGATTTTATATTTTACCATGTGCAGTAGTAAATAAAAGAAAATAAAGGGCATTAATTTGTCTAAATAACAGTTGATAGATCTATGTGAGAAATAAATAGCGAAGAACAATTGTGTTGAATCAGCTATAGAATATCCTTCTTTTGAGGGAGAAATAGTGTAGTAATTTTTTCTTTCTTACTTTTTATTTGTCTGTGATCTCATTTTTGTTTCCCTCTAGTAATGTCACCGGAAGGAGTAATTTCTGATGAAGCTTCATTAAGAAGCTATTTGTCCTCATACGAAGAGAAGGAAAAGAGGAATATGATGGGTAAGAAAATAAATTATAGTTTTTTTTTTATTGGGATAATGCTTTGCTTTTTTGGTGACATTATATTTGAATTAACTTTGTCATGCTGACACAATGAAGTGGAGAGGAAGAAATTTATATTCCGTTATTATCAATGGAATTACAAATTAGCGGTTTTAATGTTTATTGCTGTAAGTATGGACCCTTACATTTTGAGATGATGCTGAAGAAAGTGGCATTGCATCTGGCGAAGACTGTTGGTGAATAATTATTTAAATCAGCAAATGACTTAAGAAATGGGCAGCCAGGTCTGCCCTATGTGCACGTGGTCTTCTGTCTGTTCCATGTAAGCGGTTTGTTGACTGCATTTTATACTCTATCACTTATTCTACTTGATGAAATGGAACAGTTCTTACATTTGTTTTCCTTTTCATCTGCTGTTGAATTTGGTAGGTTTCATTTTATTTCTCATCCATAGTGTCCAAATTGTATTGCTTTATTGTATTCAGTATTATATATTATGGTTCTTAGCTTGCCTTTTTTCTACTGGTAAAAATGAAGGCAGTTTTTTTCTGTTGAAGTCAGGCAAGAAAGAGAAAGTGAGAATGATAACAGAGATATTACATGTGAAAGAGAAACAGAACAAGGGAGACATATAGAAAGAATGATATAGACTGGTAAAGAGATGTGCATATTAAGTCGTGTACCGATAATAGAATTGTACAGTATAGTAAGCAAATAATTACCGTTGGTGAAGGTGATGGCACAAACAATCACTTCCGAGGTGATTTGGATGTAGATAGCGTTATACATTCAGATCGCCAAGGAAGTGATAGTACGTCTCATCGCCTGAAGTCAAAAGGTGGTTATTTGCTTTATATTCCACATCTGAAACATTTAACTGGTACGAGAAAGACAATTATTGTCTACTTCTCGAAAAAGACATTTAGGCCCGAATTCAGAAAAGAAAGTTAAAACCACCATAAACCGTACCCTACAATTGTTTTATCATTTTAAGCGTGTGATTGGGCAATGCGCGCTTATTTTAGTACGCCTATGGAGCTATTCGTAAAGGCCACGCACTTTTCATTTTGACTTTTCGTAGAGGTCACACACTTTTCAATTTGACTATTCGTAAAGGTCACACACTTTCATTTCGCGCGTACCCAAAATATTGATAACGCATTGTGACTTTGTAATGGACTGAAGAGATCTGCGAAACACATAAGCACTATTCCGTCAAGGTCACAAACTTTTCTTCTCGGGTCGATTGATTGGGAGAACTACATTTTATCACGTGATTACCTTTTGACCAATCTAGCAGCAAGGTTCTTAGTATGTGGAATATAATAAAAAGTAAGACAACAAAGTTGATAAAATCATGTGATATAACTTGTTTTCATGGACCGTCTAACTTTAGGAATGCCAGACCAATCACCAAACAGTAGCCCCTCCTTCTGGGCTTACAACCGTTCTGCTGCAGACTTCAACTACCTCTTGGGCAAGTACCAGTACCAGCTGGCCAGCAGGTCACCCCAATCCCCAGCCACTGGACGGGGCAAGGATGACCAGGACTATCCATCCACATATGGAGCTGAGGAGGCCTGGGAGAAATTGGAAGTGGACCGAGAGACACTTGACCGCTGGATTGCCAATCTAAGACAGGTTTGGATTTTTTGGTTTGTTTGTTTGTTTTTTTTTTCTTAATGGTTTTTCCTTCGGATGTTCTTTTTATGTCTGGGATTGCTTACATTATTGTAGTTTTTGGATATTTGAGAGTAATATGCAAATTCAGATTAACTCTGCTAATCACATCATATAGTGTTGAATTCATTTTCAGTCATTCACTTTGTGTACCTCTTTCTTCTCTGCTTTTATTATTTAGAGGGTTCATTTTTCAAATTTATTTTATCTTTCTTTCTGTTACTGTTTTGTAGTAATATATCCTCATTTAAACATATCAACAGGTTAATTAATGAAGTTAATGATAAAGTTTCTTCCCTTCTACCTTCATGTTTTTGTTTGACCATGTAAAAACATACTTCAAGGCCTCCAATACATAATTGCATTGAATAATGTTGAATAAAACCCCTTTATTTGGTGATTGTTTTGCTTCTTTAAAATCATCTGCAGTGGTTGAGCCAGACAGTGTTGGTTCCTATCATGAAGGAGATAGACAACGTCAACAAAACTCTGCAGAGGCTTGGCCATGGCGACCTTCAAATAGGAGGTATGTGCACATAGAGATTTTCTATTCAGTTTAATGAAATTCCGTTCAATTCTGTCAGTTTATTGGCCATAAACAATTTATGGAAATTTCTTTTGTTTACTTGTATGATCCATAAATATTCACAGATAGTAGATAAAATGATCATACAATCAATACAATTACTGATGTTAACTAATATTGAACAACAAAAATGCATATGAGGCACATGATTTCTAGTTTCCTTACCATTTAATTGATGTTTTAAAAAACTAAACTTACCTATTAAAGAGTATGCATAATGGAAAGAAGAGAGTATTACTTAATAAGTAGAAGAATAGAAGAGGATATAATTCAGTATGACAATTGTGATCTCGGTAGTTCATTTATGTATTTTGTTGCTTTAAGTAGGTGCCATACGTCGGGGTCTGCCAGTATTATTAGGAAATCATTTTATACAAATCTGTACAAAGAAAGGGAAATTAGAAAAGATTAGAAAAGTGCAATGATTTTTTCAGGTTTTAAGTTGTGAAATATGAGACATTACTAGGGGAATAAGTGCAAATCATTGATATCATTGTGTTGTGGCATGAGTGTGAGATTCATTGTCATTGTCCATTGGTAATATTTTAGTCTTTTCTTTCTAAATTGTATGGCAGATACCAGTATATCAGCTCTTCGTCAGGTAGCCATTCTCAAAAGCCAGCATGTACCTTCCCTCAACGTGCTACTATCCTACGTAGATATATCATCCAATCAAGAATACATTATACAGAGATACAGAGGTGAGTTCAAGTTTTGTTCTCCATGAAAGAAAAAAAATGCTTTCATGCAGAAATGTTTTCAAAAGACAATTTTGAGTATTTGCAGTTAAACTTCATTTCATAAAAACATACAGCCCTGGAAAAAATTATTAGACCAGGGGCCCGTTTAAAACTTGCGTTCAAACGCAAGTTTTGTACAATGGGCCTCAGCTCCTTTTAAAGGCGTATGTGGGTTGTGTTGGCTACATCAGTAATTGAACTTTCAAATTGATTTCTACTAGCTAAGTCATAATGATTGGATGACTACTCTCTAAAACAATCACCCTCTACAATAACTAACCCCTCGGACAATTACCCCTAGGACAACTACCCCCCTCCTGGACAATTATCCCAAAGGACAATTAGATCTAAAGGCATGTGCCCCCAAATGGATGGATACTTCAGATTAACTAACAGAATGAAAATATCCTAGAGGATAATTTTCCTGGGGATATTCTCCAGGGGTAGGAAGGTTTTGAAACAGTTGTTCTGAGAGTAATGGTCTATGGGATAATCGTCCCGGAGGTATGCCTGATTGTCTGGTTAAGCCATGTTCACTTCTCTAGAAGCAGTTTGTTCCGTTTTTGGTGAAAAATTGCTACACTTGGTTTTAGCAGCCATGCCTTGTGGCATTTTTTTTTTCTCTTCACAGCAGCTCATTCATGTAGCTAGAATCTTTTCTTTTTCAAAACTTCAATTTTCTATTGTCTTCAATTTTTATGTCACTTCAAATGTTCTCAGTAGAATCATGAGAAGGCCATAGTGCTCAAACCAAGACAAGGAACACTTGAAATTCATCCTCTCAGACATTTATTGTGTGGTCAAAAACCCTTTCTCATAGGAAAATTGGGGGGGGGGGGGGGTAATTGTTTAGGGAAATTTGTCCAGGGCAGTTTGTCTTTGCTGTAGTCATCCTAGGGGTAATTGCCCTGTGGTAATTGTCACAAAGGTAATTGTAATGGGGAGTAGTATTCCATTAATAATGAATTAGCTGTTAGTAATCATTTTCCTAGTTCCATAGACAATGGACTTAACACTACCAGTATGCCTCCAAATGCAGCTGGTCTAATAATTTTTTCCAGGGCTGTATTTAAAATAATTGAGGATTGTAATTGAATAATAATTAAGTGATTTATTTAGGTTTAGGCAAGCCACATGTCAACGAAATGTAAAAAACTTCTTGAAATTTGCCCACACGGATATGTACACATGGAACAGTGTTGCAGCCACATGTAAATGAAATGGAGAAAATTGGCTGAAAAGTGCATACCTTGAAATTTGCCCACACAGATATGTACACATGGAACAGTGTTGCAGGTAGACAATGTACATAGTCTAAACACGATTTGCCTTGTTTAAGTAGTTTGTTTCTCCGGAAATACACATTTTATTTCAGAATCATTTGGCAAATGCTGTTTATGCATATAAATATGTTGTGATAGTGTTGCTGCATTCTATTTCAACTTTTTTGTTTTGTTTTATTGTTAAAGATTTCAGATTATCTTTAATGTTTCAATGTGGAAGAACAGGCTACTCTTCTTCTACAATTATTACCCCCTTCCCTCCACAATTGTTCATATCTACAGATTCTTTCTTCAAATTTTTTGTCTTTAATTTCTATAATTTTTATAATTTTATTTTTTTATCTTCCATTGTCTTTGCTGTAGATCTTGCCAGAGGAGGTTACATCTGTGAGTTTCGCTGGGACCAAGGTGGAGAATACAAGAATCGTAAATGGCAGAAGGACTTACCTACAGACTGTGTGGTGAGTCTCAAGATATTGGCACATATTCATACAAGCATACTGACTTTAGTTCAGGTTTAAAGGTAAAGTTGAGTTCTGGTCATTCCATTACATTTTGAAAGAAACTGTCTAAAAGCAACTGGGAAAGGTTAATTATGTCTGCATAAGAATTGGAGTAAAATGTGAGGTTTTGGTATCATCAAAATGATAAGAAATTGACCCATTCTCGCTGAAAAGCACATGCACTGCACACAGAAATGGGTATATGGGACTGCACACACACGTTGCATGAATGTTCGGAACGAACATTCCAGCTGTTTCTCATATTTCGAATATGAGGGCATTTGAGGAGTGATACTTTTCAGGGGACATTTCTTTTATGTCATACTCCCAAACTGGCATAAAAGGAATGAGAAAGCTCACAAATTATTTTTCCCTTTTCCCAGAACTCAACCTTCTCTTTAAATGGTTAGAATTAGTCCACTGATGTATTGAGTGCCAAGTGTCAACCTCATGTAAAAATTATTGTAATTCTGTAACTAAATTAACAAACAAAATCATGACAACTTTGAATCAATATCTAATTTTTATTTCATGACTGGATTCATTTTGTTCCAGAATTACAGTAATTTGCACAGAATAAAGTGTTTGACACTTAGCGCTTTATAAATCACTGGACTAAGTTAAAACAGGTTTGACTTGGTTCATCTTTATGAATTCGAGCCTCTCTCTCTGAAAGAAATTGTTTGATAGTGAACAAAATTTTGGAAGCTTTATGATGAAAGAAATTAAGTTTTTTAATAATGCGGTGGATGAAGTGAGTTACTTTGTTTGAAACTTTGACCCATGATATCATGTGTTACTCTTAACAGCTTGTACTCCATGCCCTGTGTACCTACTTGGATTCTTGCCTTCCGCCCCACCCTAAACATCCAGATGGCAAGATCTTCACTGATCAGTACTTCATGAAGATGCCTGACAAACCAGGTAGGTACAATTACACAGGATTTTATCTTCTTGAGGTTTCCAAATTTTCTTTTGTTGACTGAAAAAGTGGTTGTTTACTAGTCAGTCAGATATTGTGTTTGATTTGGGATACTAGTAGTGTTGTTTCCGAATTTCCGAACCGAACTGAAAATTCGCGAATTTGCGTTGTCGAAACGAATCCTGCCGAATCCGAATTTTGTTGCTTGATTCGGAAGATTCGGAAGATTCTGAAGATTTGGGAACTACATCTACAGCATTTAATTGAGAATTCACAATTTTTTAATGCAAAATTAAATCGTGGACAAACAAATATCAAATTCAAATCAAATTCAAATGATTAATCTTACGTTGGATAGCTGCATGGGACCCACGTTTGTTTCGTTTGTTCACATTGCTAGAAATAATGCGTGTGTCCAGAAGAAGATTGCCAATTTGATGAGAGAAAACGTTGTACCGATATCAATTTGATCTGGTTATTGCGAACACTCGTACGAAATTACAAACGCCCGTATTCTATCTTGGTCTATTATACAGTCATCAAATTGACAGTGCGATAAAATACTAGTCGCTAATTTAGTTCGGAACGATAGGAATATTTTTCCATAGAGATCAGTGGTAAAGCGGAACGTCGCTCGTGAGAGAAAAAACTGAAGTTAGCGACCGAGTTAGCGATAATTTTATCGCACCGTCAATTTGATGATTGTATAATTGACCAGGATAGAATACGGGCGTTTGTAACTTCGTACGAGTGTTTGCAATAACCACATCACATTGATATCGGTGCAACGTTTTCTCTCATCAAATTGGCAATCTTCTACCGGATATATATACACGACGAAAGCTTTATTTCTCGCATTACATTCTCGCATTACGCATTACATTCTCGCATTCTCGCATTACACACACACACATTTCTCGCATTATGAACGTAGGTTCCATGATGCAGCTATCACAAGTAAGATTAATTATTTGAATTTGATATTTTTGTGTGCCAGTAATTCTGTATTCGAGTGAATAATCAAGAATCGCGGATCCCCGCGCTTCGCATGTTAAATAAGAAGGAAGTCAAAACAGAAAAACAAACATGTAAAGGCGATTTCCGACTTTTTATTTAAAAAAAAAAATAATTATTCCGAATCCGAATCGAAACGAATTTCGGGGGAAAAAATATCAAACGAACCCGAATCGAATCGAATCAAAATTTCGGTGATTCGTTGCAACACTAGATACTAGTGATCCATCTCAGATTTGAAGCATTAAGTTATTTGTATATTTTATATCAATAATGGTATGCTCCTCGGAATGATGTTTGTTCGAAAAGAATGTGACTGTTACCGGCAGCCCTAATTTCATTTCAAGTATTACAGCATGGTTCGTTTAAATTGGTTGTAGAGACTTGTTAATCAGTCTTGTATCCTTGGAATTATTTTTAGATCTGAAGAAGGAGAATTTGCTGCTCTTCCAATCCAAGATCAACCCACCCCACTACAAGGTTATACTAGGTGATGATACGTGGGATCTTCCAAAGGTCAGTTCAGTACAATTCATTTCTCTCACATAGTTAATAAGTATTGTTACATACATAATGATGACTTAAAAGCTCTTGAACATATGCCACAGAAAACCGCCACAAAAATATTGCAACGTTTTTTTTGTATGTTAAATGAATGGCAAGTGTGGATGCAACAAAGGTACTACATGTACTCACTCACCTGTGTTTTATAAAATACAAAAATGTGAAGTGCAGTACGATTTAAAAAAAAAAATGTTTTTTTGGCAGTTTTACCGCCATATTTCAAAGAGCTTTAAGATCCTAATCAAAGGTTGGTTGAGAGTGGATGTGTGACCAGGAATTTATTTTTTCTAATGTGTAATCAATCATCAGAAAGTGCTAATGACGGGTAGGCGGTTAAAAATCCAGATCTAGCTCTGTCAGTAGACTCTAGATGTATGGACATTGGTATGAGCATAATTCATCAAATGATAATTATCATTGTCACCGTTTTATATATATAAAACAAATACTACACATTTTGTTTGGGCATTGGTATAATTACCCACCTTTTAAAAATGGTTCAAACATCCTTGCCTTGGATGTTGGACTGTTCTGAGGTACCTTACAATAAAAGCTTAAAAGCTTATAATTAAAATCTTCACTGATGCATATTATTTGTATACTATTCTCTCCCCTTACCCTTCCCCTCACTTTTCCCCTAATTTTTTCCCTTGTCGCTGTCTCTTCATTTCATTATCCTGATCTCTGTTTCTTTTCAGTATTTGTATTCACCTTCTTGTACACATAATCCCTTGTTCTCTATTAATTTGCTTCTCCTTTTCTGTCTCCTTCAATGCCAATGCCATACACTTGACATTTTACAGATAAAGTGAGATAAAAATTGATAAAATATGAGCATTTCCTGTTATTCTTAAAGGTATCGTACAGTAGTGGGAAAGGTGGCGCTTTGGATATTTAACTACTTTGTCAGCTGGAATGGAAATTACTACATATACTGTTGTGAAATGATTAATTTCGAACGTAGGTGACGTTTGTTTGAAGAAAAAGGGTTTAGAAATGGCTAAAATATCCCCAAAAATAAACATCGAATTACAAGCGCGGTACCGCGTTGACAGTTCACACACGTGTAAACAGTGTGTGCGAACTGCTGTGCGCCGTTGAGCCGGGAGCGTCGGGGTAGGTGGTCCTTAGCGAGGGTATAAGGTAACCGTTGATATTCGATCATTTGAATTATTTTACTGAAAATCACCGGAAATCATGAATAGAATACCGGATTATCTCACTCATGTATCTTTTTATGCAAGCCGAACAATATGAGACTGATTTTGAGCAGTTTCATGCCAACTTTCATTTTGCTACCACTACTGTTTATTACCTTTAAGTGGTGATTTTATTGTAGCTTTCCCTGTGTTAAGCCTTATTCACAGATGACAAGTTTTGTTCTTTTTTCAACATACAGGGAAGAAACAACATGTTCCAAGCTATCCTGCTGTTCCTTCATCACATCAAAACCAAGGAGAATGGAATGCTGGGGTTAGTAGAGATATCTATATAGTGCATTTTTTTTTTTTTTATCCCCTGTTTAATTTAAAATTTGTTATCTTGTGTCTACTATTCCTAAGTGTTGCTGCAAGAAGGGTAATGAACATTACAGTGCTTGGACTTTCACTGGCTTCAAAGTCTATTTCACTCATGCTTCCCAACCGATGAAGTTCAAGTACAAGGGGAACTGAATCTGCTAATGATATTCCTATGATGTCATGCATTGATGCTATCAAATTGACTTTCATTCTTATGCTCTGTCTAACCTGTATAATTTTTATTGATGTGCCAAAGCTTGCATGATGCTTTATGTACATATTGTTAGTTGGAGGTTAAATTCAATTTCTTCTCAATTGTGTGTTGAACTGAAAGAATTAAAATTTAAGAATACATCCAATGGTCCCTCTGAAGCTCACTGATAAACATTGACAACATTTACTACATTATAACTGATGACAGCAAATAACACTTTCTTTTCTTGTCTCTTTTTTCCCCAAATTTTCAGGAGGGTCAACCTTGGTCTATCAGGGGTCAACATACTGTGGGTGATTGACAGCTGAGATAGACCAATCACAGTGAGGGAAGGAGAGAAAGTAGGTGGAGCTTCCTGACTACTAATACCTAAAACAGTGATGAAAAGAGTATGAGACTGACAAAACCTTGGCTGTATTTGTTTTTGAAGATATACTTAACCGTTTGCCTACGGGAACTGGATGATTCCTGTATTAAGCCTATGTGAATGAGAGAATTCAGTAGTCGACGGGTTAATGGAATGAACAGAGCTTTAGATATGCTGTTGGAGCAATTTTTATTTGACCATATGGATGAGAAAAGGATGATGAAGGGAGCCTCTGAAGTTAATTTTGATGTAAGAAACAAACATTAGAGACAAAATGAATAAATAGAAGAAAACAAGGGTGAAAATAATGATGAGAATCTTGATGATAAGGGTTTCCATTACCAGCAAAATTTGCTTAAATTTGTGGACCAAGCAGACTGATGACAGTACAATGTAATATGAAATATACAGATTTCATCAGAAAATAATGCAGAAACTAAATAGAAACAATAGAAAACTTCAGGACTACAGTTAGAAGTATATTTCTTGTCTCATTGTGACCCCTGCAGAATGTCTTTTTTTTTTTTTTTTTTTTTTTTTTTTGATGGAACTTTTCAGACATTATGCTTGTTATAATTTAATTTCCATTATTTTTCCAGGGTTCTCACTATATACATTTATAGGGCGTGCAATCGTTTTGGGGTTATGTTTTGAGGCTTACTTAGGAATACAACTCTCTTCCTTACCCATGCCATCTGAGCCCCTGTATTTTGATAAAGATCATTTTCAGTGCTATGAGTTATTGTCCCCATAAAGTTATTGCCATTGATCTGAATTCCAAACAAATACATATAATACATAGCGTGCCTTCTATCCCTATAGAAATTATTCCCGCCCAAACATTGTTCAGTTAAATCTTTGTTTGGGTATAATGACTTGCCTGAAATAATATTGTTATTTTATTTCACAAAAGTTTGAACAAGGGCATTATCTCACCCAAGTTTACCACTTCAAGAGCTCCACATTCAGATTAAGACTTCAAAAGTATTGTTGAATTTGTGGATGAAATTTTATTGCTTTCAGAAAAAAGTGAAAAACTGCTTCATTTTACAATTCTATCATTAAGCCCAATTTTCATTGAATGCAGGAATGTGAGATGTGGTCATGTGGTCCATATTCACCTTAAAAATTTTTGCTCAGTGGAGGAAATTGACAAGAAACATTGTCTAGAGACATGTAGGTTCTGATAGTTGAGTTGTGTTCTTCATATAGCTTTTCCACATTTGTCATTTGTTTGTAATTTATTCGACAAATTTTGGTGTGGCTCAAAACCCTGACTGTCATAATAAAATTTCCATGTTTTATGACTTGGCACCATAACTGTGGGTGCATTGTGTATTCAGGTTATTTGAGTTAAGTCATCCATATACAACTGTTACCTGTGTAGGTGAAAACACAAAAAAAGCTTTGTCTAAAATTCATAAATGCGTTATTCTTATGAACCCAAGGGCATTATGCCAGCTCAGCACTTGGGCCAATTTGGCATTGCATGGCTATTACTAGTTGGTTCCAAGAGTTGAAGTGCAAGCTACACACCGGACCTTTACTGAAATAGCCATAAACTTCACGTTTTATAGAATTCCACCTCGTGACATTTTCAACATTACCTCTTCAGTAACTGTTTTACACAGTCTGGTCAAATAATCTTGGATGTGGGTGCTTTAAAACTTGTAGTCAGTGCAAACATTCAAGCAAGTATTGGCAGTCAATTCAGGTCTCTTGGCTAACTTGGCCACAATTTTCCACCGAGTCCAAGTTGGTCCAGGTGCTGAGTTAGCCTGGTTCCAAATCCTAGTAGGGACTTAAGTCAAATTTTGCTCAAGTATGTTGTATGTATATCAGCATATATTGGACTCCAGAGTAACAAAAGATTTTGTAGGCTAAAACTTTTACTACAGTGACCTGAGAATCATTCATGTGGAGGCCTGAACTGTTTAAATTTGGGAAGAGGGTCAAATATCAAAAGTCACAGTGTCTTAAAGGGTCTTGGAAACCTTGTCACAGCATCTGAGCATCAAAGAGTTTGTGAAAAGATATGTGTGGATATATTCATTCTTCATTTGTTGTGAGAGATCAGTGTGAATCTCTGTCTCTAAGTGGTAAATCTTGGCAAATTTATACAGTACATACGTATTACTTAACCATATTTTGTTATTGGAATAGGGGCCTTTCTTATAAACAGTTGCGATCGCATCGATCGCAATTTAGAATTAATTGCAACTGTGTACTCAAGAGATAAGAGTTGCGATTAATTTTAAGTTGCGATCGATTCGAATCATTTGCAACTCTTTATAAGATGAGCCCTTGAATTAAATTTGTGAATCTCTCAAAATCCATATTTGAGAGATTCACATTGACAGTGGAATATTCATTAGAATTTATTTTATTCAGTGTAAAAATATTATATGATTATCAATTTCTCCAATGAACTTTCATGATTAAATTCATGAATCTATTTTTTTCACCCCAATTTAACATGAATTGTAAAATAATGGCCTATATATCATTGCAGGTTTTATGAACAGACATATTGATTTGCGTAGTGCAAAATCGTTGTTCAGAGAAAATTGCATATTCTATATTTTCAGATACATGTAATTTATTTAGTGCCTTTTCTTACACTCAGCTTTTGTGAACAGTACAAATGGGGTGCAGGGTTCACCGTCAGCTTGTATACCCTGATTTCAATATGCATCCATTTAGGGGTACCTTCAGTTTTTTCATTCATGCATATCTTGCGTTCGGTGATGTAAAATGTAGAGATAAGGTGGAGTTTTGAAATCATTCTTAGATAGTTACAAAATAGCTATTTCTGAAATTTTGACCAAAAGTGCTCAATACGTTGGTTCGTAAGACTCACAACGATACAGTGGAACCTCGCTATAAAGAACACTGCTGTAAAAAACTGGTTATAACAAGGTAATATTCCTGGTCCCACTCCCTTGTATTTTATTGGGTTTTTTTAGTCCTGATACAAGGTTTCAATATAACGAGGGAATTTTCTTGGTCACAAGTTTGTTTGTTTTTATAACAAGGTTTCGCTGTACTCTCTTTTGGTCAATGATGATAATTATGTAGAGGTGCCAAAAAGTACAATGAGTTTTTTTCTTTAAAGATTTGCTTCTGTCAGGGATGAATTATCAACTCTAAAACGCCCGTTTCCAACAATATAATTGCAAATATAGATCCTCCCCCCCCCCCTCTTTTAGATTTGATGACATAAACATAATGAAATTAATAGAAGTAAAGATGTATTTATTGCATTATATACAAATATGTCTCCTGTTGAGAACCAAAAGGGCGTTAACCCATATAACACAGAGTTAACGGCCTTCTGGCTCCCAACAGATGATATACTAATGAACGTTACTTATCTTTTCAAAGTTTTGTCAATGTGGAAAGTCCAAGCTATTTCGTCCCCTACATTACCGCCTACATAGAAGATTCTAGTATTTCTGATAATTACATCAAGTTGATGTTAATTGTCATAACAAATCAAAATCAGTACAAGTC
Organism: Heliocidaris tuberculata; assembly: GCA_025618425.1. NCBI lineage: Eukaryota > Metazoa > Echinodermata > Echinoidea > Camarodonta > Echinometridae > Heliocidaris > Heliocidaris tuberculata. Next base: position 47,004,280 of record CM046832.1, read on the forward strand.
ATTGGTTAATGGTTGAGTAGAGTTAACAGAGACATCTGCCAAGCACCAATGATTAGTGTTTATTGCATGCAATTTCAGTTTGTTATGACAATTAGCAGTGTTTTCCTGAACATGAAAGATAACATAGTTTTCAGATTACGGCCCCTGGGCCCTTATTCATAAAACCGTACTAGGCCTAGTTGGCAACTAGCTTAGATTTTATGAATATGGGCCCAAATACCTTGGACATGCTTAAAAAAATATGTGCCTTCTTTGATGTTTGTGCTTGTTCATGTATTGTATATTTCATATTTGTGCATCGTAAGAAAATAAATCTCGTGATATTATACAGAAGGTTTTTTTTTAATCTTGTTTTGATTGTATTTTAGGGAGGGGTGTCACAAGCAAGCCAATAATTTTATGTCATATTGTTTCATTTATGTACTTTGACTTAATTGCAGCTCGGTTGATATTATGTACGAAAATGATGCCACTGTTTATGTCGACCATAGATTGAAAGATTAGTGAAAGAGCACATGTGAACGGATGTGAAAAGTCATAAAAACGGGAACAGATCGTAAAAGAGAGATTTTCGCGTGGTATAAATTTTCATTTATGCAAACTTTATTGATCATGTGAATGTTTTGAGGGAAAGGGAGGAAATGGGAAAAAAAGTTTGTTATCGATGAAAACAAAAATCTGATGCAATAATGAAATAATCTTAAAATTGGAAAATGATAATTATGGAAACTGTTTTTCACTGTAGTTACATGTATAGATGTTAGGGGTAGTAGGGGTTTTAAGGTAGGTGTGATTCAGGTGATCTGACATTTTTCCAGTGACTTTGCTGCGGGCTTTTACTTCGTCAAAGATAACAGGTCGGGATAAAGGTTGGGATTGCGTTTTAGGTTGGGTATGGGGTGAGGGGTCGAGTTAGTTACAGTCTTGGGTCCAGAATTAAAGTTAGGAATTCGGTTAGTGTAGGATAGAACGTTGACCATTGTCGCCAGAGTATGTGTCCTGGAACTCCTTCATGGTTCCATAGTTTAACCCTTTCAGGACAGGAATTATTTAAGGACTAAATTGATCACATTCTGTTCTTCAAATTGGTAACAATAATATTTTCTTTTAGTGCTACATAGTTCGAATAACTTGTAATGTCTTTGAAAATAATATACATGGTTAAGAATTTGCTGTAAAGTTTTAAAAATTGCCAATTTTGTTGAAAAAAACAACAATGATTTTGAACCTCTCAATGTGTTGCCAATTTAAGGATCTCAAAGTTTTTAAAATTCCTGACATCAAACGCAATATGGTCATGCAATAAAAATGGACATAGTGTGTGTAGAAAATTTTGCTCTTTCTATTCATGCATCAGGTATATTTTTTAGAGCTCCGAGTCAAAAGTTATTGAGCCAAACCACAAAATGTGGTCAATTGTCTTGAAAGGGTTAATGAACACGATAAAAACTACTTTCGAAAAATCAAATGAAGGCAATTTCAATAGCCCTGTCTATCACCTTTAGAAATGTGCGAACATTACAATGGCGTATCACGTAATCCGAACCTGATTTCTATGGGCAGGACAATAGGCCTTTGAAATTGCCCTTGAGCTTATTTTTCGAAAGTAGTTTTTATCGTGTTAATGATGATCATGACCTATGAAATTCTGCTATTATCCCGTGAGTAAAAAAAAAAAGGGATGTAAAAAATCATAAAAAGTGTGGCAGAGGACACAGAATGTGATGTGCTGCATATCAAAGTTGATCCGATTTGACCCGGTTCGACCATGACTAATGGACAGCATTCAAAACAAATAGGCGGTATGTTGTGTGGACGTAGGAAATGCACAATTAAACCTTCGCCACACACCTGTCTACAGCGATTGTTTGGAGCGATGGCGAATCTGCTCCATGTTCCGATGCCAAAGAGGGCCTCCCTTTTGATGGAAGGATAGGATTAACTCCGGGATGCGGGAATTCGAAAGTTGCGTCATTTGGTTAATCCTTTTCAGTGATGTTGCTAAGTGGAGCGTTTTGGGCTAAATTAAGATGATGATTGTGTGGTTATCCCTTTTGTCTTTTAATACGTTTGATCTCTGTTGACAGACATATTACACATAGTAATTCATTCCAGTTGAGGAAGATGCATGCATATACTTAGTTACATTCCCCAGCATATACCATAGGTGTTTTTTATGTAATCCCTCAAATCTATATAAGTGGGAACACGTCCAGGATATTTTTGTTCTGCAAAATTTGCCCCATAAAATTAGTTGTATGTTATATAGGACATCTTTTTCTTATGCATTGTTGGTGTGGAAATGTGAAAATGTGTAGCGATCTTTCATGTCGGGTATCGTGGCTAAACATTCGATTTAGATGATGACTGCCTACCAAAGAAAGACAATGTGGATGAAGAAAGAGTTCATTTGATAGTAAGTCCAAAGTGTTTACATTACTGGAGGGTAAGAAAAGGGGAAATATATGAGCAAAAAAAAAAAAAAAAAAAAAAAAAAAAGTGCATTTAGTGAGATAGAGAGAGAGAAAGAGAGAGAGGGGGGGGGGGCAAAGGACAGGGAGTGTAAATGTTTGAAATAGATTTGAAGGGGATGTTCCTGTTGAAAAGAAAACAAACACTACAAATTGAAACAATATTTGTATGATTACCGGTACGTACATTCCATTAACAACATATCCACTAATTGAAAAGAAAAAATGTTCTGTTTGATACACATGTATATGAGAACTTAATACGCGATACAATCTGTGATGTTGTCTCCACATGGCAGAGACGGATATCCCCTTTTTTTCTTGTTTTTCTGTCAGATTTTTTTTTCTTCATGCAGGGAATTGGACCCTCTTACAAAATCCTGGATCCACCCCTGTAGAGATATATTATGTGAGAAAAAAACAAGGAAAAATATATGAGAATGAAAATTGTGAAGATTTCTAGAAGAACTGAGAATCAATTCAGTCAGTATGAGACATCTCACTTCAAGGCCTTTTGTCAACGAAAACGATGAGTTAATAATGATCACTGACAACCGGATTTGTCAATCATTTATTGCTATACTCTGTAAACAATTTGCGTTCCTAATATCCCTATAATTGATACACGTTGCTACCACTAATCTCTTTGTATGAATTCGGAAGTTAGGATTAGTCTGCGTTTGCGATGTGATATGGATTATGATTCGCAAACCCATTTCAAGTCCATATTTATATTTTCTTCTTTTTTTGTTTAATGCTTAACCACGTGCTTTTTGGTTCCTCTTACTTACAAGCAAGGTAAGCCTAATGATAAATGGCTGTCAATTTAAAGATAAAGTTTAGTTCTGGTCATGCGATTTCATTGTGAAAGGTTAATTGATTGTGTCGTAAATGAGAATTATTGTATATTATGAGGTCTCGGAATGATATAATTGGCTTCGGTCCGCTTCCTGGAAATCGAAAACAGTGAAAGGCTGCACGCACATATAGAAACACAAACATGTATCAACATGTAATCCCCAAATTAAAACTGTTTCGAGAAATATTTTGAATAATAATGCATTTCTTAGAGCAATCATTTTATGTGACACGCTATTATAATAAATTATTCTTCCACCTATATGGAAAAAAGGAAGAAAGAGAAATTTCACAATTGATTTTTCACCTTTTAATACCAGAACTCGAATTTCTCTTTATTCTCTTTAAAGTTTTAAAGGTTTCGTTGGTATGTTATATACACACATGCATGTGTATGCATTTCCAATTGATCCCCAATGTAGAGCCGAATGGATCTCTTTAATCTTCGGCTTCATTTTTTCCAGATTTTATCGCAATTTCGATGAAACGAAATTATGAAATGCAATAAAATATTTGGTATGACGCATTAGCTTGAACGGAAAAAAGCTTTGTCATAGAAATCAGATGTCTCTCCTCTGCTCTGTAATATCCGGAGTTGTCAATAATTATCGACAGTATTCCGATTTTGAAAAATAGAAATGACTGCATTAAGTTAAAAATAATTATAGCACATGAAATATATCATCAATCTACATAGATCTAGCAGAGCATCTAAAGCTTTGATGCTTTCTTTTCCATCGACGATCAAAATGGACCTCCTGTCTTAAGTAGTGCCCAGATATCAGCTTAGATCACTCTTTCAGCTTTTTTTCCCCAAGGAAGGGAAATCATGCGGTAAAACGCTAAACACCTATAGGAGAGATATGATTAATATCGAACCGTGGACCTAACACAGCTCGACGTCTAATTGGGTCTAATTTCACGATTTCAAGTATTACATTTTTGCAAATCATTGTAGTAAGACTTCAGATATTAAAGAAAGAATGAGTATATGGAACCAGGAACTTCAGGCACACAAGGGTCTATCCTGGATCCAGTGCAACTAATTGACGTCTTTAATTTGGCGCTTTTTTGATGGTGGCGACAAACTGGTGCCTACCGTATACCGGAGCGCCCAGTAACTTGCTCTAATAATAAGTTTCTCAGTGAACGCTGTGGCCCAGGTACGATCCCTTGTGAAGGGCAAAATATTCATTTAACAATTTTTCTCGGGTGGTGATTTCTGGTCATGACGTGGGGGGGGGGGGGGGGGGGTGGGGGTGGGGGGAGAGATTGGCGACCGAGTGGGAAATTAGGGTCGGTCGGTGGGGGTACATCCTACCCCCCCCCCCCCCCCCGAGTAAGGAGACTTTGCATGATGAAGTATAAAAACTTCGCGTTCTAGCAACGCCCTTAATGGTTTTCTTGAAAGCATCATTAAGACAATTT
>CM046832.1:47014036-47091248 GCA_025618425.1 Heliocidaris tuberculata
CTATTACAAACAGCTTTCAAAACTAGCAGACTCATCTTGTTTCACATTTTGTTTCCAATTTCTAGCAATTATCTGCCCTAAATTTTCGCCTGCCATATGGTAACGGGTTTGAATTTGAGGGATCCGTCAACGTCACTCAATCAGTCAAGCGTAAAACACAAAGCATCCCATGGGCATAAGAATATATCATCTGTTGCACACCCAACATATGTGTGGGTGCCTATACTGTACATTTCAGTTATGACTAACACAGGGAGAAGGATGTGGGACCGAAGGGATATCAATTTCAGAGAAATTTTTTTTCAAAACTTACATTATACTGATTAAAAAAAAAATGAACATAACGTGAACATGACTAAGCTTTAAACACAAACAAATTAATGAGCATCTACATGTTACAAACTCTGTTCTAGCATGCAATATTTTTTTGTTCTTCCAAAACAATTTAATTTACATTAAGTAAGATTCGCAGCTTATAATATTGTAAGTAATTGACAAGGCATCACTGTGTATGTCCTGCTCTGGAAAGATGAATTTGGCCATGAAGCTACACAAAGCCATACATGTACCTCAATGATCTTGCTTCAAATTCAAATATATACAAAATATCTTTTTGTGTTGTATTGAAGGTAACAAATACATGTATACTTTTGAGAATTAGCTTTTGCAGCCAATGCTTTTGATATTTCTGCTAAATCATTGTATTTCCCTAACCAAACTAGGCTGAGGCGACCCCCAAGACAGTGACCGATGATGATGAAAGTGATAAGGTAAAGGAGTGGAGGTCACCTACATATTACTTCACCAATTTCAAATCCTTTATCTCAGATGTTATATTCACAACAGGGACAGTTCGAGAGTCTGCTGGATCAGACTTTTTTAAGCCTTGCAGTTGAAAAAAAGGGCTCTATCAGCAGCGAAGAGTAGAAATGCTCATACCAATTGCAAAACTGGCCACCATCTTGAAGCCAATGTGGGTTTTTCTTGGAAGAGAGGGATTAAAATAGCATGATATTTTGATAGAAAAATTTGTATAAGACTATTCGGGCCCTCAGCCATATATAATTTATACTTTGAAAATCCTTGTCTAATCCTTATGCAGTTACCTTTAAAATCCAATCATTACATCATAAGGTGCATGGTGGCCTTTTAAGAGGATTGTTTCACACGTCTGTCACCGTAACCTTAATATATTTTTCCCTGGTCATCACACCTTCCTGAATACTACTTCTACGACAGGACAGTAACCTGACCTGCATGAGTGACCAGGAAGGTCCACTGGTTGGTCAAGCCGTTCAGTCACCTACCCAAAAGAACTAGAAATCTATCAGAAAGGTTCCAAGCCATGAATAATTCTGTGCATCAGAGTTACAGACCTCTGAGGCCCAGGGTTAACTCTGAGCATCGTGCAGTGTCGCAGAAATGTTCATTCTGTGAACAATGAGACATAAATCAAATTTTGTTGCTGCACTGCCAGCTCTTAATTTTCCAAATTAAGTTTTCTCTGGGTGACCATTTTTCATGAATCCATTTACCCCTACGTAAGTGGCTGCATGATGAAACTTAACCGCATCATAACTTGGCTGAAAATCGATTCAAATTCCCCAAATTTATTCCCAAGCTCCCCATATCTTTTGAGGAAAAATGAAACCACAATTGGTGCCACAGTCTTATCACAATGATATGATGTTTTTTTCCTTTTTATGCAGCCCTCTATTAACCACTTTGGAACATGAATCATCGAGCACCATAAATTGATCAGCTGTTTTGTGATAACATATATCTAATGAACATTCTGATTGAAGACAAACTTTGTTTACGTGATTTGGAAGGGGGTTCAATTATAGAGAGAAAGGGCTTATGCTACGTGTACTCCCCATTTTAATACAATGGTGTTTCTTTTAAGCCCCTAATTGGACAAGAGAAATATTCCAAAATCAAGTGATGGCTGCATCCTCCAAAACAATATATATCTCATCTCTCCAGGGTTTCTGTATCTCTCTTTCAAATAGTGAGTTTCAAAGCAGTACTATTTTTTTTTTTAAATGACAGCCTGCAAAGCTTTATATCATCTACAATGTACACACAGAAAAAAAATCCATTCTACATGTACATCAGTCATAACACATCAATATTCCACAGAAAATGTATTTAAATTGGCAAGTTATATGCCACTGGTATTCAGCATTTCTCAATGTGAGAGGGCATAAAGTCATCCACTTAATCATTCCATGATCTCAAGAGCTTTAAAATATGTCCATAATTATACATATATTGCACTAAATTGAATGTCAAAATTGTCTCTAAGAAAACATAGATAAAACAGAGGAAGAATTGAACATTCCTCAGAAATCCTGAGAAAATCAATATTCCTTTTTGGTCAATTCACTTAACTTACAATTGACATGAAAATTAAAAAAAAACATTAAAAAAATATACCATCTTGAAAACAGAGCGTACTCTAAAATAATTATGAACAAACTTTACAGAGCACTATCAAGGAACATGGACATTTGTATGGGGCTATTTATTAGTTGATGGGATATGTTGATGATGATGATGATGATGATGATGATGATGATGCTGATGATGGTGGTGATGATGATGATGATGATGATGGTGGTATGTTGATGATAATGATGTTGATGATGATGAAGATGTCGTTGATGATGACGATGAAGATGTTGATAATGATGACAATAAAATTTCAAAAACCTAGAATATACTATAAACTTGGCTAGAATATTCTACATGTATTTGACCTCAGAGGTCTATTGTACTATTATTCAACACATTCACCTCACAAGTTTTACAAGTCCGGAGGAGTTGTTACTCTAAATTATAAAAATATTGCACTTTAAAAAAAAATTGATGGGATATACTCAGCAGAGTGAATAAACAAATATTGTGTCTCCAAGGTACAACCTAATCTATCTCACATCCATCAAATACAATCTACTCCTAGCTAAACTGTCCAACCCAACACATTTGCGCAGGAATGTCACAAATCTCCAATTACCTCATTTTCACGATCACAAGAACATAATCACTGAGGTTATGATTAAAGGATTGGACAGCCTCGCATGGCATCTACACGTACACCTAGGAACGACTACAGTACAAGAGAAATTTCATGAGATGTACAAAACATTTATGGAATATTATATAATGAGATGCTGTAAGATGAGCAGGTGAAAGAAGAAAGTGAAAAACTGAAATAGAAATATCCTGTACATAATTCAAGAGAGTACATGACTGAATAAGATACATGTATATCACAATGTAATTATGCAGTTGACAGATATATTATAATATAATATATAACAATATGAGTTTTTGCCCACATACTTTGGTCCATGTAACTCTGTACATTTAGCTGAGCATTAGTGTGTTTTTTTTTCCAAAGTGATTTGTGTCCACTGCTTCTGAAATAAACATTCTTATTCAAATCATGAATTCTTTATGATCATTTCAGTAAGCAGACACAAGTAGCCAACGAATGCAAAACATCCACTACATTTTCTGTTAGATTGCAGGACATTAGATGCTGGATGAAAAAAGACCTAGTATGTTCATCTAGCTGTCCAACTACTATGAAAGAACATTGCACCACATTATTTTTCCTTTTGGTCTCAAACCTTGCTCAGTGAACACTCCTTAAATTGGCTATAATGTTGCTACCTCCATAAGGCTTAGTGGTATCCGTCAAGTGCCCAACCCATCCTTAAAAAATATATTTCTAGAGTTGCTTTGACGTCCACTCTTGCTGAGTTAGCTTTGACTGTACATTGGCACGTAGTTGCTCCAGCTGGACAAGCTGCAGCAAAATAAAGTGACAGGCACAGTGCGCATCACATTCCAGTATCTTATAACACTTAGATGAATGAGTATGCTTACAGGCCTTCGTTACCCGCAGATACCTTTTTCTCATCCCTATCTGCCATTCACTTACAAGTAAAAAAGTGTTTATTTTGATGCAGCTGTTTATTGCATCAGATGTGAACGAGCTTTCAGTCTATTAACATCCATCTCACTTCCCTTATCTCTTGGACTCTCAAGACCATGATAAATGTTTGTTATGGTCATTAGTGGATCCATTCTCACTCCCCCTTCACCTGCTGGACACCCTGACCATAAGCATGTCCCCTATGGTCTTCGATCCATTCCTGCTCCCCCTTCACTTGCTGGACTCCTTGACCGAGTAGGACTTGGTGGTGAAGGGCTTGAGGGCCTCACTCAATGAGCAGAGCAGGGAGGCGTGCAGCATGTCGTCCAGGTCAATCTCCTCAGCTTCCGTCTCCTTGCGCACCAGGTCGTTGACCCGTGTGTGCAGCTTGCCCAACCAGTGGTAACACGTCCGACAGTCGTCCCGGAACTTGGTGCGGAATAAACCTGGTGGGAGGTAGAAAAGGCGTAGTGTGAATGAGGCAAGTTAAGAGCGTGGAATTGATATGCAAACACAGTTTTGGATTCCAAGGGTGGGGTTTGATGTTAATCTATATTTTCTTCATACTTCTTAACAGTTAACCCAAAGAATGTCAGGAAAAGATTATTTTGGGGTTATACAAACTTGCTGTACAATTTTTTTCTTCTTCTTCAGGTGACTGGTAGCCTCTGAATATGATTCACACTCCATCATCATGATATGAAATTTAAGAAAACTGAAAAGAACCTTGAGAAGTCTTCTTATCAACAACTACAATTACAACAGGCAAATTACACATGAATTATTCCACAATGTGAAAGATTTTTTTGCAGCCTCTGAACAATTGGTTGATTTGCTAATCCCTGCTGTCTTTACTGACCTCCATGATGATTCTTCTCGATTTCTTTGCCAAACTTCTTGAGCAGGACATGAACGAGCTCGATGGCAGCATCCATGATGGCCTCGTCTTTAGTGTAGAAAAGCCTGTCAATCACAGGTAAGACTTGAGATGCTAACGTCAGGCTCCATTTATCCCTAAACAAGCGGAAGGAGATAGAGAAAAAAAAAAGGAAGAAGATGAAAAAGATGAGATTCCATCTTTTTGACAATTCTTTAATAGATATTAAAAGCCAAGATCTTAAAGGTAACAGATAGTTTTGGTAAGCCCTCAAAAACTTTTCGTGAGATTTCTTTGATTTTACTTAATAAATAGCAGGGTACTAACATAACTAAGATGCTGTGAAGTTTTTTCCTCCTTAAGTGAAACGTTTATCGAATGATAGGTGAAAAGTAATAAAAATCCCTGGCCCAAAAAAGAGGGGATGTAAATTCAAACAACGGCCACACACTACTCACAAGAGGATTGCTGTGTGTATAGAATACGCTACACATAGTGCGAAGCGCTGAGTTTATCGTGCGGGGAACCTTCGGGTGGATATGGTCTTAGCGTGAGGCAGTGAAAAGCCGTTACTAAGCGTTTCTTACAGATATTTACACTAAAATTTGTTCGAAATCGTAAATGGAATGTTAAATAATCTCGTACATGTGTCTTATGATAAAAGGAGAATAGTATGTGGCTATGTTAGATAAGTTTCTTGCCAGTATGATTTTTGCTACCGAGACTGTCTATGAGCTTTAAGAAATAATTGTTCCCAATTTCCTACATTTGTGTGTGTGTGTAATTGGGCTTTTACAGACATGTATCAATCAGAAATGATTATTTACGTCTGGGGACCGACCTTTAATGTCACCATCCGAGAGACATGACTCAGTCTCGAACCTGGGTCCGCTGAATCAGTTTATAACTTCCACTGTTAGCTGGATTACAGGCGCACGCCACAACGCCCACATTTGATTGTGATGCCAATTTATAAATACAGGGGCAAATATATTTATTTTATTTAATTATTTATTTTATTTATTTATTCCTGCATGGTTCATGGCATTACATAGTATGATCATTAGGACAGAAATAAGAATAAGTATAATTAAACAATAACAGAATTAAAAGGCAAATATATGTATGACCATAATACAAGTACAATATATGGATAATGTAATTACATGGAGATCGAGACAGAGAAAGAAAGGAAGAAGATGAAGAAGATGATATTCAATCTTTTTGACAATTTGTGGCAAATATGTGACCCTCCACCACAAAATGACCAATAAGTCACAATGGGAGATTTAATGTAAACAGCTAAAAAAGGTAGTTTGGGTAGAAATTTTTATTTTAAATTTGTTATATTTTCTGAAAGTTCACTTATCAATCTACCATCTGACAAAATTTCAGGGTAAAATACCATGTTGAAATATGTTTTTACTCTCATTCAAAATGACCGTGTTTTCCTGGACATTAAAACTTTGTGTGTCAACTTGCTGGGATTGTACTTCACATCGCTTCTCTGGTATAGCTTAAAAACTATGCACTGTCTGATATTCAAAATTTAAAGAAACAAAGAAATATATCTATTCTGAAGGAATAGAAACTTTCAACTCAATCCTATTAGTACTTCACAGTGTATGCTACAGACTTTTGACTCAACCTTTTGTATGACAAACTATAGGACACAGGTTAGGCGCTCTTAAATGTTCATTCTTCTTTAGAGCCCGTATTCTTTATTGTTTTGGTCATTAGCCTGTCTGACACGTTGACATTCTCATTGTAATTTACAAGGGTTTGCTTAGTCCATACAAGACAAGTTATGCATCATTTTGAAGCTTAGAATCTAAGCTTTCAAACTGTGTTGAAATTTAAAAAACCCAAATTTCGCACTTAGTGGTCGTTTTGTGGTTGAGGTTTGACATACACGGTTTGATATCATTATTTATTATCACCACCTTGGAATTTCTTCACCTACATGTATAAGCACTTGCACTCATCTATATTCATCACATCGTATTAAAAAGAATCTAATACTAGTATTACAGCTCCAGGATTTCTGTAAAACAGCCTAAGGAATGAAAACCGCTTGATAAATGTTGTCTCTCCCATGGGAAAAACAACTCTTAATTATTTAGTAAACAAGGTAAGCTGAAATGTCTGCACCATTGTCTTTCATCTTCCAGCTGCTCACCAGGGAAATAGTAACGTATGCCACAGAGTACTATTCCCCTTAATGCTAGACAAGGGAAAATAGTAGCATATGTCAGGCACAATTAGGCCTAGTATCCCCCTTGAGTGAATGGCATAAAGTGAAATGTATGACACAGAGACCTCAAGGCGACAAAGGATCTTGCGATGAGTTAAAGATGTGCGTCAACTTATCGCCTCAGCAAAGTCCTCATCCCAACTGCTCTTTTCAATCTACCTTCCAAAACACCTTTATATTGCACCTTCATGAGTCAGCATATTATCAAAACTTTCCTTTATTGGAGCGAGCATTTTGTAACAAACATGCAGACATGTATAACCTTGGTATGTACCATGGATTGATTATTTTCAAGAGGCAAGAAAAATATCAATGCCCTAGAGGCAACAAACTGAATAGATTACAGAATCTTGTTCAGATCGTACAGATACATGTGTATAGTTTTCAGGTATGTTAAAAACATGTGCTTGAGTATGTTTAAGCGGCTTTAATTTACACTAATTTCGCTTATCCTTGGACTATTAATACCGGCATCATGTAAATAATTTAGTATAACATTTCTAAGCAGCTGGCTCAGAAACAGATCCCCTTAAATATTAGTGGAGATATTCTGTAATATGTACACAGGCACAAACAGTTATTTCCCCATAAAACACATTGAAATATTGATCTTTTTGTCAAGAGTGTACTCACTTTTCAGGATATTGAACAAAAGGTCATATGACCTTTTCTCTATCTTTTTATCCAGAGTAGGAAAAGGTCAAAACTTTTTACACACTGGTAGTTGGCTATATCATAGAGGCCTGTAAGTAACCCATTAACAGAGCAGGGCCCCGTTTCATAAAACTTGTTATCAATAACAAGTTACAATAATTGTTATAAGCTACTGAACTCCTTGAATCTGATTGGCTGTGAGCAAATTTGTCATAGAAATGGGGCAGTTGTTATTGATAACAAGTTTTATGAAACAGGACCCAGATCCAACAATCAAAGGGACACTCGCACATTAAAATCCATGAGCAAATGTTCATGGGGGTGCTCATGCATCCTTTCACTGAGATGAGGTGTACCAATTACTGACATCCATCAAGTAGGAATGATTTATGCCACTGATTTATATTTCCTTTATTTGTCACATTCACATATAGCTCGGTGAATCACGAATGATTCAAATTGACAAGGGCATTATATACAAGGGTCAGTAATCGCTGCATGCAATTGGCAGTTCAATGCTCCACCTATCTCTAGCTATCATTAATGACAAAAAGACAGTAAGCTTTCAAAGTAAATTGTCTATCAATCCAACATAAAACAATTTAAACAAAAAACTCTCGAATCAAGTTTGCAAGGGCATTCAACACAAGGGGTTGATAATTGCTGTATGCAACTGGCAGTTCAATGCTCCACCTAGCTATCTAGCCATTATAGATCTATATCACAAGCCATAAAGACAGTATGCTTTCCTGGTAAGTTGTCTATCAATCTAACATATAACTCTCAATTCAGTGGCGGATCTCCGTGGGGGGGGGGGGGGGGACTGGCCCATGCCCCCTCTTTTGAAACCCAACTGGCATACCACATGTACAAAACCAAACAATATTGCCCTCTTGACTGTTCACTTTTTCACTATTGTGCCCCCTTCTTCTACAGACTCCTGGATCGGCCCCTGTATCAATTAACCTATGATAAATTTCTAATCTGTAAACCATGAATGAATCAGGTCTACAAGGGCATTTAATACAAGGATCAATGATCTCTACAGCAGATGGTTATTCAATACATTTTCTATCTAGCTTTATCTGTTCACTGGACATATAATGCTAAAAAAAAAAGAGCTGTCTTTTAATTGCATAATGACCAATCAATTAACAACAGCAGATATTTTCTTGAATCATCCATGAATCAAGACTGCAAGGAGTATTAAAAAGATGAATGATCTCTATCAAAGCAGATGGCATTTCAATACTTTTCCTATCTAGTTGTATGTGATCATTGGTCCTATGCTATGAAAACAATATGCTGTCATGTTAAGTTGTCTTTCAATTGCATAATGACTAATCAATTAACAAATGAAACGCATTTTCTTGAATCATTCATGCATCAAGTTTGCGAGGGCATTCCAAGGGTCAGCAATTGATCTCCACACCAGTTGGCAGCTGTCTCACATCGTGGGGCTTGCTAAACAGAAAATATGTTCATGACATATTTCTTATTAATTTTGATATAATTGATTAATGACCTAGGCTATATACATGTACTTTATTGAACTTGCGATTCATTCATAGAATAAATTTTGCAAGGATGTGACAAGGGTCTATGTTGCAATTAAGCTTCTTATTTCTTAGATGTGCCCAATCACTTTCCTTGACACAGGTCTCTCTTCTCTCGCTTTTCCTATACTTTCATTATTTTTTGTTCTACACTCTCTTTCTCGTTCTCCCACTGTCTCTCTCTCTCTCTCTCTCCCTCCTTGATTCACTATAGTTCTTATGCTTGTCTTGACAACTACGTGTTTCTTATGTGTATTTGTAATGCATTTTGTTTCCTGATAGTATCATGACCCAGAGAGGCCCCAAGGGCAATCAAAACAAATTTTTGTCTTAATTATCAGAGCTTTTATTCTGTCTTTAAAATGTCATTTTGTATCTCTGTGCAGAATCGAGATGCACATTGCAAAGTTCTGTTTTCCCTCCATTTCTCCCCCTTTTTACTTTCTCTCTCTTTCTCTCTCTCTCTCTTTTTCATTATTCTCTTTCTCTTTATCCTCCTCCTCCTCTCTCTCTCTCTCTCTCTCTCATTCAATGTCTCATGCTGTCTATTGCTCCCTCTCTCTGTCAATCTCTGTCAGAATGTCCTTTAAAACTCATATTTTCATGTTTTTCCCCTTCAAACACTCTCCGTAACAATCAAGCCTGACATGTGACTCATGAGTGATGAGGTATACCCTCCTGTCCTTGGCACGCCGAGTCTCAAGAGCACGTTTCGCTCTTCAGCACAGGCAAACGACCTTCTTAATTAGGTCTCAACAATCTACCTTCTTTCAGGAGAATCAGCAGTTCAAAGGAGGAGATTTGAAGGACTGATTGAAGGGACTGGATGAAAAGGTCTTAGAAATGATTACTAATAACATCTCAAGTTTTCATACATCAGCAGAGGCAGATCCAGGATTTTATAAAAGAGGGGACGGAGCCGGAAAAGTACACAATTAACGAGGCAATTTTTTTAAATTGTGTACTTAAGGTAGGCCAGTTGGGTTTTAAAGGGGGGGGGGCCGATTCCCCCCCCCCCTCCGAATCCGCCCCTGCATAAGTATCCTTTCTCTTTTTAATAGAGCCCTAAAGATCACATGATTTTCCAGAGCTAAAAATGTCTATGACTCAAACATTATTTTCTTACACGGAATTCAGGTATATACTTACAGGAATTTTCAAAATACTTTTATATATGCATGGGGAAACTTTTTCCCCCTGTTGTTACAGCTAAAAGCAGGGTTTCATACTTTTGCACAGAAAACAAAATCAAAAGGACTAAATTAGGCTCTTACTCTGCATTCCTGATATATGGTCTATAATGAACTGCTGCCCTCTTTGTTAGAAAATAAATAATAGTATCAATGCATAAAGCACTGGGCCTTGCATAAATTCAACAGACTACAGAGGGGAAGCAAGATAATAATTTGCAAGGGATTTTATTACTAATATGTACTTTTTTAACAAAAGAAGAAAAAAAAATTACTACATCTAATTGATGGTTTCTCCCCAATTCCTTTGTCAAAAAAAAAAAAAAAAAAAAATGAAATTGACACAATCCTTAGCATGTACTCACTGCTCAATCAAGGATGCAATAATCAAAACCACAACACACAAAATCTCTCTAAAAGTGAATGCTCCCCCCCCCCCCCCCCCCCCCACTACAAAACCCTGTGCAATAAAAACAAGACTGCACAAGATTAAACACTATGTCTATAGCTTAAAAAGAGAAAGAACAAGGAAGTATGTACACCAAAGTCATGGCATCTATTTAACTGATAAAAATGTTTTAAACATTTAGAGCATGAAAGGGACTCCACTCAAGCTATTTATCTGTTGAAATATATCCCAGGGAATTGAGAACAAATGAACTCCAGAAAGCTTACAGGAGGTCTCAATTTTTAGAACAAATGAGACAAATATATAAATTTACTTTAGAGAATTTTTTAATGTGGACAAAGACAAAACAAAGCCACAAAAACAAAACAAAACAACTGTTTTTAATTCCTATTATGCAACAAAGAAAGAAACTAAAAAAGATCCAAAGTACTTAGTTCAATTTCATGTAGATTGTGGCCATTCCCAAAATAAACTCATCTGTTTACAATATATGAGAGACAGAATCACATCCCAGCAATAAAGTGATAAACACTTGAAACCAGATGCAGGAGGTCGTCTGCTAATTATCACCCTACCCGCCTCTGCCGCGGCTTGATTAATCAAGTTACACACGTAGATCACAAGGGGTGGTGATGTATTATGATGTGCAGATTACAAGGCATTCTCAAAGCACAGACACACCCTTGCTGATGGATTAGACGAGGATTTACACCTTACATAACAAAGCGCATCGACCACATGCAACCAATTTCCACATTTCAGGAAGCCGAAAGAATGCCAGCTATTTTAGGACTCCCATTCAGGATGTTTTGTTGTGACAAGGGATTAAATTTGGTTTTGTTTTACCTTTACCTCAACTTTACAGATGGGAATCATACAAAAAAGGTACATCATGCTGTTATTATATAGAATTGCACAGTTTGTCAACAGTGTCAAAATTATCTGAATGATAAATGGAAGTATTATTGATTAGTGATACTTTGGAGGGAACAACTTCACATCTTCCTTTGATTAACAGAAATGTAAATCGATATATTCTAAGGCAGTATGAAATGCTGAAAACAAATGAAATTCAGGAAGGTAACATCACTTTAAGCTTCAAGTTGTCAAAAGAATCCCATATTTCTCATTACAATGTGTCAAATTATCATGAAAGACTGTTGAACAGACATGCTTCATATAATTTTATGTCATCAAGTAATGTTTAAGAATAAACGAGAATGGTAACAATCACTTGATTAACCCTTTGCCTATGGGAAACGGATGATCTCTGTATTAAGTCTATGGGAATGAGAGAATTCAGTAGACATCGGGTTAACTGGAAAAAAAAGAAAGAAAGATGGGATCTATTCTGATGACAGAAACACATCCAATACTTTAAAAAGTCAAAGTTGACAATTGTTCCAGACAGAATGAAAATGAATACAAGATTTCATATGCATTTGCAAAATCCTGTAACTTCTCAGTTGAAAAGAATTGAAATGACACAATGAAACTGTTTTGCGTGACCGGTAGGGTCTCGACTGTCTGTCTGGCACTCCTTGATTACTCACAGAGTTTGCTGTAGGTGGGACTGAGGCTGAATCTTTTATATCTCATTAAAACTGTCCACTGTCCAGGAAGGAACAGTTAATGAATTAAAGGAGGAGGTTCTGGTCTAGGCTGTTCCAGGTGGAATAAGGGCCAGGGGCATAGAGATGACAAGAGTGCATTGAAGGTACTTCTTTGTATTCTATTGTGAGTACTATGAGCAGCTAGAACTCTTGGGAAAGTCCTTTTCGGATCCCTGAAAATGTCTATGAAAATTTAGGGTGGAAAGGTCAGCATTGAGGAACAAAGCTTGAACAGTTGCATTTAAAGATTCACTGATAAAAAGGCGACTTTTCATTCATAGTGTTATTCTACTTGCAATTGTGTACATTGTAAAGTATCCAAACAATTTATGTATTTGTATCTCTGCTGCATGGTTATATGTTCCAAATATCAAAATAAATACAGGAATGATGAGTATTAAACAGAAAAGTTGGTAAGAGGGATATAGGTTTGAATACTTGTAACACAGAGAATTTAGTATTTAAGAGCTACAAACACAACTACAAAGACCTCCAAGAAATCAACACAAGGGCACTGATTTTTCATTATACCGTATTGTATTGCTTATATATATAGAAATAATGTTTTGATTGCGTACAATTCAAAAGATGATAAACAAGCATGTGGAAATTGCCTCATGTTGATTTCTTGAAACTTTTTGCGATCATGTTTATAGTATTTGGCCCAGAAAAATAGGGTAATGCATGAGCAAGGGAGGGGTTGGAGCCTGGATGCTAGGGATCAGAGGGTGGGGTAAAGAAAATTAAGGATTTCGACAATGACAGTCGGGATTAATTATATCCCGAGGTGTAGAAGATCCGTGTAGGTACCTCCATTGGGTGAGGGATCCGTACAACACCCAATCCACAACAGCTCTGGTTTGAAAGGTGTTGTATCTTACACCTGACATTTTGCTCTGGCAACAATTAGAGTAAGGGATGCAATCTGATTTTAAGTTAAATTTAGTGTTAAAGGGAAACTTGAGTTCTGGGAAAGGTAAAAAATAATTTGTGAGCTTTCTCATTCTTTTTATGTTAGTTTGGAAGATTATCATAGTAGAAATGTCCCCTGAAAAGGATTGCTCTTCAAATGCCCTCACATTCAAAATATGACAAGAAACAGCTGAAATGTTCAGGTCAAACATTTGTGTGTAGTCCCATGTACACATTTCTGTGCGCAGTGCATGTGACTCTCAGCAGGATTGAGTCAATTTCTTATCATTTTGGTAATTATTCCAAAACCTCACAGTATACACAAATTCTCACATAGACATAATTAACCCCAATTGCTGGGAGACGATTTCTTTTACAATGTAATTGCATGACCAGAACTTAACCTCATCTTTAAGGTCAGGGCTAAGTATAGTGTTTGGTCCAAGGTTGAAGTCAGTTGGTGTACATGTAGGAGATTCAACGCTGAGAAAATGTTGCCAAAGCATGTGTCGTACAACCCTCACACCTATAACACCCACATGAAGGAGGAACAGGACTTGAGAATGAGGGCAGACAGGAACACAAGGAAGCCTAGCGATCGGAACGTGATACGGGAGTTAATTTGAAACAGAAGGATGTGAACAAATGTAATGTGACTGTGAACAGCGTTAAGTTTCCTGCAAAAAGGGACTCAGGATAGTGAACATGAATACGCCATGAATAGTTAATTTTAAAGGCCAAGGAATATGGTATCTACAATATGGACCATGTTTACTATCACACAAACCACAAAGTTTGATTCCTAAATACATGAAATAGTACAATGAATCCTATGTGGAGTGGTTATGCCTGTGCCCTCAAATAAAGATAATGCATACCTTTTTCATGAATATACCTCAAATATCCTTACCCTTATTTAAATATGACTGTCAACTATCATGGCATTCACATTGTGCAGGACTATATTTACAAAATAAATATTCTAAATAAAATTCCTGTAAATTTATATTCATCAAGGTGTATATATTACTGATTATTTCAAGTTGAAATAGTGGTATCAAACATCCTGTGACTGTGTGAATTTGACATTCTTCGTCTATGCTTACCACAAAATCAGAAGAATAAGGATGATTACATTTTCACACGTTTCTAATGACAAGATCACTTGTGTGACCTTTAAAGTCCAATGGATGATCTCTGGTGTAGGCTTAAATTAGGACACTAGGCTTCATCACCGAGAGGAAATTGAATCTTGGTCCTCTGGGTAGTGAAAATAGACTGCGGGTGACGTGGGTTCAGAACCCCGGTACAGGGTGGGGCCAACCTAGCGTTTGTTTCAACCTTGACGTAAGTACCTGATCATACTCCTTTCACACTCCGTTACAAATTACATTACAACGAATTGAAGCATTACATGCCAATGTCCCATCATGTCTGATATTTGTTTTCATTTTTAAAATTTTGAATAGTGAAAATCTAAAGTAAATGTTTTGGAAGCAGCATCATTCATCATTTATCCTAAATCACAAGGCTGAAAATAAAATACTGAAGTTCAAAAACTTTGATTACATGAAAGCAACTGAGTATAGTTAATCTAAAACCAGCTTTAAGAAAAAGGGGAATATAATTATGACTTTGACACTTGGGGGGGGGAATCAATTAGGAGAATAACCAACAGTAGAACCAATATTCTGAAATGACCTACAAGAAAAACTGGGTGAAATGATAAAAAACAAGGACAGATGTTGGCTATCATTATGATGGTTTAAATGTTTGCTTATTGAAAACTGAATAACAGGCACGCTGTATAAGGCAAGCAATAGGTTACATTTCAGTTATACAAATGTCGATAATGAGCCTAATATAAAGAGACCACCTTTATCTACTGTTTGTAATATCATATTCATACTTACTAGGAATATATGGAGTATGATTAGGAATATATTGATATTGATAATGGCAATGATAATGATAAATATGTCAAGTATAAATAGAACACTGTAAAATCAAAAGTGTTTTTAAACCCTTTTAGGTTTTAGACCCTTGTATGGTACTACATTTAAGGGCTGATTCTACATGTTAAATGTTCTACTGTTAATGCATATGACACGTTATCATGGAATCATTCTTCGGTTGTAAAAGCTAGGGGGTGAACGTACTCAACAACCCAGACTGATCAGCTGCAGCAATCTTCAGAGGAAGTGCAATTACAACTTATCTCTGGATATAACCACAATGAATCTGTTGTCACAGTGTTCTCATAAGTCTGCGGCAGTAGATTCAGATTTGTACTTGAAATTACCAATCTACATATATGGTAGAGTGGGGGTTAATATGGACACCTCCTCTATCTATCTCACTTCTAGTGATCAGTGCGACAGAAGAACTTAAATTCTTCAGATTTATGAAACTTTCAAGAAAGATTGATATATTCATTTAGGCCACATAAGTAGTACATATAATGCACTATAGTGGTTGTAAACATGTTTTGTTTCGGTAGATAATGAAAAACAGAAAGCAGGAATTTCCCCACTTGTCACTATCACTCAATTGGTTTTAGCAAGAACCATGCTTGAGTGAAGTAAGATCAGACAATATGGAGTCTCTTTGGATGTACCAAGTCAAGAATGACATTCACATGCTTATAAATCAGACAGAAATGAACATCTTGCCTTCTTGTTTGTTCAACACAGCATCAGCTCAGGCCTGTGAATGGGGTTTCACAAAAAGAGCGGGAAAAAGCTGAAAGTTTCCGCTGCCATGATTATACCTACATGTATTGCCACAACACACATAAATCACATCATTGTGAAAATGAAAATCCAAACCCCCGTACCTGCCGATGCATTGACCTCATGTACAAAGTTGAATGCAAATCCCGACTTGCCTTCATTCGACCGAATGCGCCACGCGCAACGCCCGCGATGAACAACCGATAAAATAGCGGAAATAGCACACAGGAAGAAAGCGGAAATTGAAATCGGGCAGAATAATAAAAAAAGCGGATTTCCGCTAAAAAGCGGAGATTTCACAAGCCTGATCAGCTGGTGAAGAAAATCTCCTGTTAGTTAAATTCTACTTCCTTCTTTTTCTTTATATTCTTACCCTAAATATGCCATTTTATGATGCATTATTGTCGATCAAGAACAAAAAAATGATTAGCTATGCAAGCGACATTTAGACATAAATCTTGAAGTGGGGATGTGATAAAATGTAAACATGAAAAGTGACCCCCAGCACAGAGCATCTCCATTCTTTCAAGTCTTCAGGTATTCTATTTAGCTGCTCAAAAGACATTCCTGACCACTGGAAGATGATTTTAGTGAAATGATCTAAAACAAACTAATTCAACCATCTCTTGGATATTGGGTAAATGAGAAACAAACAAACACACAAAGAGAATTGATAACATACAACTACTTACTCATCTGCAGCTAAGACATTGAGGATACTGGTCCAGGCCGGGAAGTCAATCCCATCCTCCTCCTGTTCCACGGCGTTGCCGAGGCTCTTCCGTCGGATGCCTTCAACCTCTCGGACCATAGGAATGATGGAGTACGGGGAGACGAGCTTCTTGGTCAGCCGGTCAAAGATGGCGATGGCTTCGGACGTTTGGTCATTGACCCACTGTGTACATACCTCATAGGTAGTCTGTGAGATAGAGAGAGAGAGAGAAAGATTATCACCTATTTCCATTACTGACCTACGACTTCAACAAGAATAATAAATAACTGCAAAAGAACATTAAGTACTATAGGGAAATTCCTAATAGATGAAAGTACTGGAGAATTTCCCTGAAAACACCATTCTATTAGGCAGAAGACAAACTATCAACACAAAAAGGAGCAATAGAATATCAATAAAATGCTAAACATTTATACTATTAAAGCTAGGATTGAAAAGCTACCTTCCAATCACCATTTGAGACAGGAATATACATTGCTAAATGTGAAAGCAAAATTGGTTAAGTTGTGCAGTTTAACCAATCCGAACTTCACTGCCAGATATCTGCTTTTGAATTCCATATTTAAATTGATTGCTTGCTTGCATATATCAAATTGCTGATGTAATTCAATTGGAGGGCTTCTGTTTCCATTATTAAGTAATTGTAATCTTCAACACAATTACCTCTTATATGAAAGTACAGACCACAAAGCACAATGATAAAAGTACCTGGTACATGAAAACAAACATCCTCATAATATCATGTGCTATGGAATCCATGGAGCATATTAATTATATGTGTTTTGGGGCTTGACAATGACGACTAGGAGACAGAACATAATTATCATGCACTATTCTATTATGAATTGAGTCTTCAAACAATATCATATGCAGTAGTAGAGAGGAGAGATTACAATACTCTATTTTCTTCATGAAATACAACTCAGGCTTGAACATGGGCAAAAAGCAGAGGTTTTTTTTTTAAAAGACATTAGCTTGACAGAGGGCTGCATGAGAAAGAGTAAAGAATACAGCAGACAAGGATTTGGCTATAAGTTAACCCTTTCATGACAGGAATTATTTAAGGGCTAAATTGATCACATTTTGTTCTTCAAATTGGTAACAACAATATTTTTCTTTTAGTGCTACACGGTTCTAACAAAATGTAATGTCCTTGAAAACAATATGCATCATTAGAAACTTAGTCGAAAGTTGAAAAAATTGCCAATTTTGATAAAAACAGTACTTTTGAACCTCTCACTGTGTTGCCAATTTAAGGATTTTAAAGCTTATTCTCCTTTTTAAAATTCCTTGCATCAAACGCAATATGGTCATGCAACCAAAATGAACATAGTGTGTGCAGAAATTTTTGCTCTTTCTACTCGTGTATCTGGTATATTTTTCAGGGATCTGAATCAAAAGTTATTGAGCCAAACCACAAAATGTGGTCAATTGTCTCGAAAGGGTTAACATGGTAACCTTACATATAATTCTGATTAGAGGTTGTATTGAGGCATATCCCAAATGACAAGGTGAGCAACATCCATATTATATATCACTGCAAAAACAATGTGAATTATCAAGAATCTAGATATCTACAAAATGTCATTGCAAGGAACCTTCATAAAATGAAAACTTACTTAATGTCTATAGATACAAACTAAACCCACACAACTAAACCCACACATTTTCCTTTCACTAGCCTAGCATTCAAGGATTGAATTCACTTAAACCTCCCCTCCCTGCTACAAAAAGGATAAAATGAAAGAAAAACAACAAACTTGGAACAATAAGTGCAGCCTTCAAAGACAGGGCTAAAGATTAAGCTTTGTTCTATTTGACTTGATAGGAAAAGCAAAAAATTTTCTAACATAAACAACCTATAAATATATTGATAAGTAGGTCATGGGAATGTAACATCTGCCAATATCAAAACAATGTTGTTCCTTGCCAACTCTATTTAATCATCTGTCAATCATTATCATAATGACATCTACCTTCATAACAAGGGACACGAGAATTAGATCTGAGAACAATCAATTGTCAATTTAAGTCTAATAAATAATAGTTTTCAAAAGACACTGATATATCAAACCTAGTGTTTCGATTAGGGAAATTTTATAGGTTTTGACCACTGAAAATTTATTGAAATCAGAATTGAAAGATAAATAATCTTGCATCATTAAAAAGAAATTGAACTTGTCAGTCCATAGGAATGATTAATTATGAGGAATGTGAAGGAGGAAACATAAACTTTTCCACTTTTACAAGTTATCTGTTATCTATTTTGAACTTGGGTAGTAGACATACCCTGTATGTCTATAAAAGCACTATAGTACAAAGTAAAACATTAACATTCTGAAATCAGTTCCCTGAATATGAAATAACTTTAAAATAAAAAAATTATCACTCAAAATACCCAGTAATCAAATGCTACATGCCTGTCTAAAGCAAAAAATGATATTTTGTATAGTAAAAGCAAAACAAAACATAAAACATATAATTTGAAGTAAGTACCTAGTACATAGACACTTCTACATCATAACAATAATTTGATTGATTTGGTTCAAACTACATCATTCATAAAAACTTTCTAACAATAAGGCAGAGGATTGCATACATTTAAAGCTGAGCATGATCAAAATGCAAGTTCATCATCCTTTATGGACAATTTTATAGCCAATTAGCCATAATAGCAACAACCCTTACTGATCAAATTAGTGACTGGAAGTTAAAGGCACTTGTCAGCAAGTTTATTGGTTATGATATGCCATGTGATGAAA
This sequence comes from Heliocidaris tuberculata, assembly GCA_025618425.1. NCBI lineage: Eukaryota > Metazoa > Echinodermata > Echinoidea > Camarodonta > Echinometridae > Heliocidaris > Heliocidaris tuberculata. The sequence continues at coordinate 47,033,675 of CM046832.1, forward strand.
GTGACAAGTGCTTCTCTTATGTACCCTTTCCTATCTACACTTCTTGTTTCTTGCTTCCCTGGTAACCCCTAGCAACAAGCAATGAAGAATCATTAACTATGGAAGAGGGCCAATAAGTATTTGAGTTAACAATCTACAGGTCTCTGATCCTGGCGAGTGACACTGACACATTCACATCCCTTTAAAGATGATCAGTATCTCAAATTATAGCAGCGTCCAAGCGTGGTTTATATCACCGGCGCAAAATACAGGCAGATTTTCACCTATTTTGAGCACGAGGGACCGTCTTCGCTTCGGCCAAGACGGGAGTAGGAGAATGGAAATTCTAAATTCGTCTTGACGTAAACAGGATCTGCGCTGAGGAGGTGAGCGGGTCAGAGTGACATCAGGATCAGCAGACCGACCGAGGACAAATTCGGGTCGGCTTCGGACAAAATGATTGCTCTGCTGAGGATTGATTACAGTCTGATTTAATTCTCATTTGGAGCAAAGATAAGATGAGTGGATGGCTAGACAGGTCAAAATATAAACTTGCTGATATATCTTGCTGGGAAAGCTATCAAAGGCACAAAACAGACTCATTACAGCGATTCCATTTACGTTGTATACGACATCAGGACAACATTTCTATACTACCGACTGTACACATAATTCATGAAAAATGGAGTGTGGTCATTATTTAGTACCAGGAAGAAACATAAGCCAGTGGTCATACAGAATAATTATTTTTGTTTGTTTTGTTTTGTTTTGATTAATCAAATGAAATAATAAATTTGTATGGCACACACACAGCACACTGCACAGAATAGCCAACTGGTGTATATTTTAGTATCTTAACTAATTTCTGTTTGGATTCTTTTCACATTCTAATCATTTTAGAAGGAAATAATACTCAAAGTTTCTCACTCTTAACAAACTTGTTTTAAAATTCCAAATAGATAGATCACCATGAAAGAATATAATGGAAGCATCTAACAGCTAAAATTTAGTGTAAAGGATATAAAAGGATATAAAATACCTGATTAAGCTGCAAACAACGTTTACAAAGGCAAAAACAAACATGACATATTAGTAATGAAAAAGAAACCATGATTGAAGTGCTAGTTCATGTACCTAAAGATAATGATACAGAAAATAGCATGAAAATTAGGTAATATACATGTAGAAGGAACTTATATTCATACAATGAAAAGCACAAATAATGACATCACACAAGCATGACAGAACTGCAAAACAGATAAGGATTTTCTAAAAGTATGAATACGATGTTGTTATAAGTGCTGCAAAGAAGTGAATATATAGAAGTTATATATATTAGTCATTCCCGTGAGGAGAAAATATAAGGAGAAGAATGAATAAGCAATTTATGTGATCACAAATATATTTTGAACATCGATCTTCTCACCTTTGAGAAGGGTTTAGTCCCATCACTGGGCTTTGGGACCTTCTGTATAATACATAGTAATGGTTAAAACAAAAATGAAAACAAAACGAAATTATATATAAAACCAAGATTGCATGACAAAAGTATATGGTGCAAATATGAACAAAAATGATATGTGAAAGTAATAATTAAAATCATAATATGGCATGATTGTTCCTAAATCTATATGCTATACAAAAAACACAAAGAACCTGCAACAACATAAAAGTTCGATGATACTGAAATTAGAATGATGTAATATTACCCATAGCATGAATTTGTTTATACATTTCTCTTTGGAATTGCATGTAAAGTATCACTGTATTTGTTCTTCAATCAAAACCTATATTTCTAAGTTACACAGGAAGTTCAACTAACATTAAGTTGATTTCAATGGGAGCAGAAAATGATGGTCATTGGTTTTCTACACAATCTGATAAAGAAGCAAAAAGTTATATAAAGAAATGTTAAAGCTTTTAGAATTACCATATTAATTGGCAACATTGTGATTTCCTTTGTCAGTTAATCTCAGTTTTGCACAGAAAAATATAAAATATCTAAATTCTTGAAGGAGTAAGAGGAGGACATGTAGGAGCATTTTTTAAATCAAATATTTTGATCACATATTTGAGAAAGTGAGAAACCATTTCCTACAAAACAAAGGAGAGCAGCTTGCAAAGGAAATCCTTAAATTTGTCTAGTGATCCTTAAAACTTCAAAAACTTTCTTCCTTATAATAAATGTCTTCCCTCAAAATTGCACTAACTCACTGCTCTTATATTTTCTGTTTTTATTGAATTTGATTGATATCAGAGTGGACTTCCCCTTTAATGGGCAAACTTCCAGTCCAACTGTTAGATCATGTGGATAGTCCTACTTCTAGCATAAAGATACACTCTAAAAACTTAAGTGTTAAATCACCATTTAAAAGGACTGAGGAGTGACCACTTTTTCGAAATGTAGATTAAACTTTTAACATGCTGGATCAAACATTATAAAAGGCTGAATCCAGCATGTTAAAACGGTTTACCATTTTGAAAAAGTGGTCACTCTTCGGCCCTTTTAAATGGTCATTTAACACTTTAGTTTTTAGAGAGTATATAACTCCTTCGGGTTGATCTTGGCAGATTACTATTAAAAAGGGAAAAGTGAAAAGTGACATTAATCAGTTCACAGGAAAACTAAAAAAAATTAATGGACAATGGGAAGTGCTTCAAATCTTGTAATGGCACTTTGCCCATTCGGACAACCCCTATTTGGTAGGCCTACGTACAGTTACATAACTCTGGTATACCAGTATGCCTTGGGTGCTATCTACTCTGACTACAATCACAATGCATTTCCATTGAAATAGATTAAGGGAAGGGGAAGGGGATGTGGGGTACACTAGAGGTTATCTTCCTTAACACAATGACAATCTAGTACCCTGCAGAAGGAAAAACTGTGTTTCTCCTGGAGAAAAACATGTGTCTGGAGTTGAGCTGGCCGAACTGACCAGTAGGATGTGAGGTCTGACCATGGCAAATTTAGAGGAAAACCATAGAGGTCATAAGGGAAGCATCTTATTGTGATGTCCCTTGGGGTGTTGCCAATTTGGACTTGTCTAAGGCTTGTAAGAGGCCATACCCATCTAGTCTACCCCTGACAAATGAAAGGTTTTAATATTTGACACTTGACCATGAATTCTGTAAACAAACAACAAAACCCTGTATTGTGCCTTATAGGAAGTGCATGGAATTGTGATAATGTAATAAAAATAATATTCAGTTCTTGTATAGACACATATCACATATTTAACAATATCTCTATGCCATTCCAAAGAGATTTGGATTAAATTATAAGAATTCTATAACAGTGAAAAGTCTCAACTATTTCACTTCCAACATAGACAAATAAATCTAAAACTACAACTACAAGCTATCTCTTAATTATAAATTCTTTTTTCAGTGACAGGTGCTGTCTATCGAGGGCTTATTTTACAGGAAGTAAGCCAGGAGGGCATTAACTCTGTATAGAAGTATATACATGTAAGTTAACATTCTCCTGGCCCTCAGCAGACAAACTTTTCTATTGGTCATATCTGATGGAGGGAAAGACTCTGTTTTTCGGCATTTTACATGACTCACAGCTGGAAGACAACAATGGCTGCATAGTGTTATATAGTTGTTATTATTGTGATCATAAATCCCAACTTATATGTGATTTTCTTGTTATTTTCATTACATTATATGACATTTTGTTGTGTTTATATCTATGTGATATATGTGTTATACATGGTCCACTTGGTAAAGCAGTGCCTGGTTATTGATTATTGTTAATAAAATATAATTTTTTTTTCTTAATGTAAATATTAAGAAAGCTTAACAATTTCTTACCTCAGTAGTATCCTCGTCCATGGTGAGGGTCTTCCTGACTTCTGATTTAACTCCTGAGCGATCACCCGTTCTGGTAACTGTGGCAACCTCCTCGTAGAGATGTGACTGGCTATAAATTTCAGTGTCTCTGATGGTTGATCTGGAATCTTCATCTCCAGTCAGGACTCCTGAATCATGGGAGGTGTTCCTACCAAGCTTGGAGGACTTGGATGAGAACCTCTCCTTGTAGATCATCTTGCTGTGCCGACTTAGGGTCAGAGGGATACGCTTCATTGTCCTGTTACCCGCTCCGTGATTGGAACGGCCCGGGAGGCTCCCGTGGATCACACGGGTATTTGGTTTGGACACCTGCGCATAGGTAGGATTGCGCATGATTCCGTCTGCATCCAAGCCGAAGCTACGAATAAGGCTCTTGCGGACATCGGCGCTGGAGCGATAGTACCACGTCCTGCGTGGCTTAGGTGGTGTGTTCTCACCGTCTTCTGCTTCTTTCATCAACTGTCTGTCCCCACTTGGGAGGCAATGTATGCTCTTAGAGATGACATTGCGCATTCGGAGTTCCCCAAGATTACACAGGTTCTCCAGGGAACCCATGGACTGCGTCTCCTGCTTGTCCTCTTGTACAGCGTCCTCGCTACCCTCTGTAAACGTTGCACTGACTGAACTGACTGGACTGCTATTGAATACGTTCCTATCCAGGTTATCATCATCATCCATGCACACATTATCATACACTGGGTCATCACAGAGACCATTCTGACCTGTGCTAGAATCACTGGCATACTCCAAGTCCACAGACTGTCCATCTTCAGCTGCAGGAGCTGGAAACCCAAAGGAGTTGTTGACATCGCTGCAAGTTGTTTCCTTGAAATCACCACTATCCTGGTAACCATCGTCCGAGTCCAAAGAGTCACCACGGAAGTTCACATTCTCTATTCTGATATCCTCACCAAAAACACTACCTTGACGTTTCTCGTTGGCCGTTCTTCTCTTACGCAAAAGGTTCGCTGTGATAGATTGGTAGTTGCTATTGATGGACTTTTTGAAAGACCTGGTGGTGCCTTCCACCTTTTCTTCGACACTGTCCTTCTTCTCCTCTGGTTGAACCTCCTCATTCTCATTGACATTATTGACATTATCATCAGCATTGCTAATGTCTGACTCACTGGTCTCCATCTCACAACTTTCTTTCATATTTCCATCATGTTCCATCTCTACTTTGATATCTTCTTCTGTTCTTATTAAACATGTTGACTCATCGCTTATGACGGATTCCTCACAATTCTCAGTGGAAACCTGCTCCTTAGTTTCGGCTGAGTCTGGAGGAGACACCTCACCTTCACTTTTTGCAGATTTCAAATCTAGCTGCGTCACTTCACACTCATTTGCTACCTCGCTAGCATCCACCCTAGATGACACTTGACCTGAATCGTTTTTGTCTGTGTGTGAATTCATAAGCCCAGACTTAACCAGCGCTTCTACAATGTCTATCTCTGAATACTCTGAGAAACGGTTCCTATCATTTTCCTCGGTTTGTTCCTCTTCCTCTTTGGGAATACACTGTTCTGATGCTTCAGCTTCACTTTTCACACAATTATCTTCCATTTCTGCCTCAGCAATTACTGGGCAGGCTTCCTGAGCTCCAATTTCAATTTTTTCGTATCCATCATCATCCTCCCCTAATTCACCAAACAGAATTGCGAAGGAAACACAAAAATCGTCCTCTTCCATTGAGTCCACAAGATGCTCCATGCTTGCACTTCGGCTTTTTAACACTTCCTCCTCTGTCATAGGCACTTCGTATCCATCTGCATCAAACTCTTCAACAGTCCCATCAAAAACTTGATCATAATCTTTCTCTTCTGATTCCTTTCTATCGGCAGCATTCTCATGTCCAGCTATCTCTTCAAGCTGGGCCATCAGCGCTTCCAGCTCCGTATAGTCATTCTCATTGGCATCCTTCTGCGTCTGTTCATCTACCTCAACCTTCTCATACGCGCTGGTATCATCGTCATCCTCCTCCTCTAAATTCCCTCTCTGCGGTTTCGGAGGACTGCTCGTCTCATCTCCTGCAGTATTCTGATCGATGTTGATGACCCGCTCATAACCATGATCTTCGTCCTCTCCTTCATTAGTTCTCCACTCGTTGATCTCAATCAGTGGCACTTTCCATTGACTCGCCTCCACGTCGCTCTCATCATAAGGTGCGGACGGTATTGGGCACTGGTACTTAATGTTGGAGTCATCCACAGCTCTCGATACCGTCTTACCCATCTCGCTGTCCTTATCCTCTAAGAATTGTTGGGCTTTCTTGATATCTCCTACGCAGAAGGAGTGTCTCCTGCGATGCGTGGGGCTTCCGTCGTCCTCGAGCTCTACAGTTTCAATGGCGTTCACGTCCAAAACATTAGAAAAAGTCACTCTTCTTGTCTGCATGTATTCTTTTGAAGGGCCCAGATCCACTTTGGCTTTCTTGGTCCTTGGCATAGAATGGGACTTCTTTGGAGTCCCCAAAATACTGCATGGAAGACAAGAAATAGAACAGAAAATATGTCAACATACCGTTAAGTATTATATGTAGAGATCAAATCCTTAAGATCATTAAACTACCGCATAAAGACAATAATCAGATCACAAGCTGCATAATACCTTACCTTGCAACAGAATTACTATGAGCTTTTGATGAAGCTTGAGCAGTATGGTCGAAAAACATGAAGCAAATGCAATTAATATCACTGCATAGTCACATATACATGATTTTTAAAATGACACAGCAGTTAAACTGCAACTGTGCCCTACATGGTATGCTATCGCAGTCTCTGTACACTCTCGCAGTATTCCTATGTGAGCATTTTCGGTGCATACCCTAAGGCATTCTCCTTTTATCAGTGCACCACACCTATTGCAAAATCATGAGTGAAAACAGGCTGCACCACTCTTTAACGACTCACTTCATTTTTCACTTTGAAGACTGATAATTTGCATCCTGCCCCCCTAATTACTAAGCCTTCTGTACTTGAAAATATTTTTGATTGGATTTTAACTTGTCAACCCAGCACTGCCCAGCAGTTGTCAGACACACTGGACACGAGTGGAGGGACTCCAAAAAAAAACAAGAGCAGGGGGGTAATGGACAGACTCTCTGAGGGCGTATTCAAAACTCAAAATGGGCTTACAAGATAGAAAGATAGGAAGATAGCATGACTGAAAGATTGTATTAGACATTTCAGAACAAGTCATAGAAGCAAGAACTTAAAGGACTCCCTATAAAAATGTCCAATAATATATTGAATGATGACTTTTAAGAAGTGAATTTCTTTTTGAATTCCAATGGGTAGGCCTAAATAAAGGGGACAATAGAAATCTGCATTAACACAGCACAATAAAGAAATTACTACAGTCAATATCAACAGGGGAAGTTGTTACCCAGATAAATAGTGCTTAAAACTTTCAATATCATTGGCATAACACCAAGTATCACAATCTGGTGTCTTTTCGTTTTCTGGTAGGAAGGGGGTTAAAAAATACCATGATTGAACCATGCTGAGAGCAAGAAACACACCAGTAAGTATCATTGGTTTATCAGTCGAAGTATCTGACTATATATAGTTAGCAGTGATAATGAAGAATATACACTATATATGACGTATGAAGTGTCAAGGTGATCCTGTCATCCACAATAATAGCAGAGGCCTCATCTATATGGAGGTCTTTGACTTTGACAGGTCATCCCAACTCAAATTTGAGTGGTGTTTAAGTAGTGTTTTGCTTGTATTATGTAACATGATAAATGATGAAAAAGATACACAAAAAACGTGTTTAAAAACTTAAAAATGGAATTCCAAACAGAGACCTTTAAATGAATGATGTATCATATTTGATACCAATTAAGGACAGATTCCTCCATAATATCATGCTAATATAAAAAAAACAAAAAACAGAGAGGAACATGATCAGACTGATTAAGACACAAATTATGAACGAATTAAATTCATGGCCACTTGCACAACAAGAGAAATTTGCTGTAACACTGAGCTTGTATGAGTGTATGATAAAGAGTGACATGTATAGGTATAAAGAGAAGTTTTCTTTAGTTCCTAAATTTTCACTAGCATAAATAGTAAGACAAAGAATAGGATAAAATCTGAAATGAAAACTTCAATTTCTTTTACAAAAATCTGTCACATAACATGTACTAAACTGTACTTTTCAAAATATACTTTTTCAAATTTTTCAAAAGAATGGCATTGAATAAACATATGTAAATATTTCTTTGGAAATAAAAAATATACTTAAAATTGATAAAGCAAAACAATTAGTGCTTTATTGTTTAATAATAAGAGGAATTCACCTCCATTCTTTTAGTTTTTATTTTTTACTTTTTTTTTGGGGGGGGGGGGGCGGATATAGCAAACATATACATTTTCATGGCCAGTACTGGCCACAGCTAAATTTATAAATTTCACATTTTGGACTATATTTCACCCTGTGTATGTCTTTTCCCTGAAACAGTTTCCCACAAAATTTTGGACGAATGGATAAAGCCAAAAGAATTCAACAGTATACCTTTAATTTTTAATCAAATCTATTAATATGCAGTATATGGATAACAGGAAATGAATTAAAATGCTTAACATTGCAACGAAATAGAATTAAAGCTGACTTAAATCTTGCTCCATATCAATACAGAATGGCAATATCAACTATCAAATAATAAAATCCTTTGTAATGGGTTGATACATATTCATGACAACACAACTATGGCATGGATTTACAGTAAGTGGGATGAATTCTTTTGTCGAACGTCTCAACGCGGGAATCGGCAGCTTGGCGTACGCAAACGATGTCTATTTTTAGGCGTCCCGCTGAAAGTGAAAAAACAAGAATGAGGAACAAGCGGGGAAGCACGCAAGACAGGGTCATCACCTGCCAGCTAGGCTGTCATAATTTGGGACAAACGTAAGAGGGGTATGTGAGTGGGCCTGATTCATATCCTGTGCTGAGAAAAGGAAGAGTGTCTCTCCCTGTATTGAGAGGGGGCAGTGATATGATTTAGCAGCTAGAGCAGAGGGTTAGAGAGTTTGAAAAGGGTGCAGAAAAGAGGATTGTTGTCTGGTATATTATTTTGTGTGTATCGATCACTCCTGTTATGATTCTGTGAGGCATTATATTATAGGCAACTTATATTTACACTGGGACATCAAACTATTCAGAGTGGGGGGGGCGGAGGGGGCGAAAGAAAGGGAGAGGGAGAGAGAGAGGGAGGGAGAGAGAGAGAGAGGGAGGGGGAGAGAGAGAGAGAGAGAGAGAGAGAGGGAGGGGAGAGAGAGAGAGAGAGGAGGGGAGAAAGAGAGAGGGAGGGGGAGGGAGAGAGAGAGAGAGAGAGGAGGGGTGGAGAGAGAAAGAGAGAGAAAGAGAGAGAGGGGAGAAAGGGAGATTGAGGCAGAATAATGAGCAAGGGGAGTAAAAAGGATATCAAGAGGGGGAGAGAAAAAATAAAAGGGGCAGAGAAAGAGAGAGAGAGAGAGAGAGAGAGAGAGAGAGAGAGAGTGACAGACAGATACAACAAGGTAAACTTATTTTTTCACTGTTCAAGAGATTGCGTTTTTGATACGTGCAAGCAGGGTGAATGTTATCAACATGCAGATGCCCTGTATCTAATAACACGCATGATGGAATTCAACAATCTCAGAATGCAACAGGTGATAACGTCTCATCTATCCAAGATAACCATGTCATCAAACCCTAGCATGTAAATTCATTCCCTCTTAATCTCCTACATACATGTAGGCCGTATTCTACTAAATATATATTCAAGTAAGTTGGTCTTTCTGGTGAGAAAGAGTTCAGTCATTACCCCATCTCTGTACTTTTCCTCCATTAGAAGTTTTTGCAAAGAATCAAGATGACAAGGAAGATTATGTCAAAGCTCTCATCCACCTTGACCTAAAACCACAGCATTGTCTGAATAATAGTGGTGACTCAAACTAAGAACAAAATCCACTGATTTTAAGATATACCAAAAAGTGAGCTTGGTTGACTAGAGGAATGACAATGCATTATTCCAACATTGCTCATTGGGTTGGATAATGAACTTGGATGTAATTATTTGACTTGCATAAATAGCACATTTTGACCAAAAGAGGTGGTCTTCCCATCCATTAGGCCCTGGGAACAATCCAATAACAATTATAACAATTAACTCATAACAACAAAAACAACAAATCAGCAGAAAGTAAATAAATATATATACAAATACATTCTATGGTTTCCTTATATCTTAATTTACATACAGATTGCAAAGTAGTTATAAAGTCCGTTGAAATTTTATGAATTGTATAGACATTCTACGAATACGGAAGACAGACAGATATATACAGAGAGATCATCGTATACGTGTATCTACTTGCTGAATATCATGCGAATTTCAAGGTTGTGATCATTATATCTTGGGATTAATCCTACTGCCTGGTCTCAATATTTATCTTATCTACAAAGCGTGCATGGTGCCACCAAAACTGACAGGGAGAAGATCTTTAATTCCACCCTTCATCCTTTTCTGATGTTGTCAACATCCTCGACATTCATGTAGAGGATCATTAGAACTGTATCTATCAAATGGGTGGGGTAGATTTAACAGATCAAAATGTTATGCTAATCCATCCATATCCTAGCCATATGCACGAAGACAAGAAAGAAAAAAGAAGACATAGAAGAAATTGAAAACATAAATATGAAAAGAAAAAGGGGATGAAAAGGGTAAAGAATTTAAATGAAAATAATAAGAGCAGATTGAGAAGGAGATAAAGGAAAAACATAGAAGTAGTACTGTGTACACTTAAAAAAAGACTTCCAAATACATTTTCATGGGATAGCATGTACATCAGCCTACTAGAAAGAAAAGAATTTGGTACAAAATCTCACTTTAAATACATATCAATAAAACTCTTTATAACATTTAGGTATTTTGCAACTATCCCTACGGCCAAACGTTAAAATGCTACAGCGTGTTCATGCTTTATGACCGATTCTTCCAAATTTGATGACTATATTGGTTAGATATACTCCTATTTGTGTCCTTCTTCTGTCTGCTCATTTCCTGAAGTCTTAATCAGCTTGCTGAAACTTGACTTGATGTGGAACTTCCCGCAGAAAATTATCTTCAGAATTGTTTGCTTTTCCTTTTCTTTGTACTTTTTATTTAAAAACCATCGCTACGAGTTTCCTTCCCTCTTAACATGATCTTGAGGGCATCATAGGAAGAATGAGTAATTTATTGCAGACAGTGAAACAGAAGAGCGGCAAAGGAAGATGAAAGATGATTTCAACCAGGTGAGGATTAAGATATCCTCATCCTAATCCCACAAGATTAAGCTAAATTCTCGGGATCGTGCCGGCTTACGCCACACGTAACGTAACACTTTGCTCCCCTCTACTTTCTTCCGATATCTACACAAAATTTTCAGTTCTCAACATTTGAAAGCTGAAAAAAGCAATATAAAAAGAAACTTTCCTAATCCTCAAGACATCTCACTGTGATTTTTGATTACTTATAATCCCCTCATTTTTCTCTGAAATATTTCTAAATTAAGTCAATGGAGATTGCTTGCTTGCACGTACCAATATCGACTGAAGAAATCACAGATCTTCCTGTTCAAAACACTACCCTTTCCTGTTTTCAAATTTATCTTCTCAAATGTTGCCAATGCATGACATAGAGTGTTATCTTCCCCTACATTGATATTATTTAAATAAAACAAAGAGACAAAAAAGGGAAAAGAGCCTGTAATTTGACAAACATTAGGGTGCATGTTTTGTTTAACAGCTGCATAGGTTATTTAAATAACTCTAACTATAAAGTCAATATCAGGATGACCCTCTTCTCAAAAGAACAAAACAAAAATAGTTGGCACAACAAAGCTTGATTGTTCTGTTCCTTATAGATATCGGTTGTAATTTGGTATGAATGCAAGCCAACATAAATATATTTCCATGGTAAGATAACATATTGTTTCATATATTTAATCTTATCCTCACAATAGGGGAGGGTTAATCTTATCACATCAAAGATGTGAAATTCCTTCCTGTAAATACCAATTCCAATAACCAGGCTGTCAGAATATGAAATGAAAATTTCTCAAGAATTTCCAATAACAGACTGTTTTCATATAATCTAATTGAAAAGTGTCTGCGTTTTAATGTCGATATGACACTTCACATCACAGAAGACAACTTGAGGCAAATGGACTACAGAGATGGTTCTATTGTTCATCATAACTTAATATGGATCCGTCTTCATAATATAGGTGATTTATCAATTTGTACAAATGTGTCATCATTAATCGTTTCCGAGGGACCGAAACAAATTAGACCTTAAAAACAGGAGAAGGAAATTTAAGAATGATTACAAGGTTATCATCTAGATTTCTGATTTTGATTTATAGAGGCAATGAAGTCCACCATAGAGTTTCAATGATAATCTCCTTATAATGCTTATTGACAGTGGCTAGTTTCTATCCACCCCCAGGGGCGGCGCCAGGGTATTTAAATAGGGGGGGGGGGGGGGGGCAAAATGACACGTATAGCAAAGTCGCACGTCGAGGGTCTTGAAATAACAAATAGGACTATAACAGTTATGTCATAATTGCATGGCCTAGCCTTCTCTTTCTCCTTTTTTCCCCCTTCTTCCTCTTTTTTTTTTTTTTTTTGCTCGCTTGAAAAATGATAGGGGGGGAGCCGCCGCCCCCCCCCCCCCCCCTGTAGCACCGCCCCTGTCCACCCCTACCATTCCATACCCACAATCCTTGCATCTCTGACCACAGAATCCTGATTGCGTCTGACTGGCCATCTCAGGATAATTGGTACTTTCTCCAGAATTTCTCACTCTTCATCCTCTCTACTCCTTTGGATATCATCTCACAGACTTTCTATTTTCAAAATTTAAGGTTGGCAAAATTTATGATTTGGCTTTGCTGATTCACATTCGTCATGGAAACTTGAAGTGAATCATGGGAAGAAGGGTCAATTTTAGCTAATCCCTCTCAGGTTCTTATACCCTCAAAAGTTGAGGTTTATTACACGTTTTGACAAGGCGTGTCGTCACTCCTCGTACTTTGTTCATCTACCTCAAGAGTGATGATCTTTCATCAAGTAGACTCTTTCTCACACGATCGTCCAAACTTGAGACTGATGATAGATACAGATAATCTTTCATTTTGGTAACTGGACTGAATCATACTTATGTTAAATCTCATAGTTTATGGTGCTTATCGTGCTATGTCTGTCTGGGTGCTCCGACATTGGCTCCTGTAACAAATGCTCCAGACTTTATTTTGTTAAAGATTGAGGGTTAGGTATAGAGTTGCAACTGGGTTTTAGGTTAGGTTTAGAGTTAGGGTTAGGAATAGTATTTGGTCCAGGGTTGGAGTTAGGATTTCAATTAGAGTAGGATATTGACCGCAGAGCAATTGCCACCGGAGCATGTGTCGCACAACCGTCTTGTCTGCCAATACTCTTCAATGATATCATCAGCTTGTATGCTTTGGGGAGAGGAATTCTAAAAGAACATCAGTCGTATGTTGACAGCATATATTTATTTCACTTTTACTGTTCCTCATAGCCTAACCCTTAAGTAAAGTTAGAGGTGAGACGTTGAATTATCGTTTATCAGCTTTCATTTTCCTATTCACATCACAAATTCCCTCTTTATCTCACCTATCGCTTTGTCACGCACACCTCTATGCACTACTTAGTCCATATTCAGGATGCGAAAATCATCGACTGAAAGGTCAGATGGAATGAACTATATGATGGAACAGACAATATGAATACAATAAGCAAGCAGCACAGATAAGCAACAAGAGAAGTTCACAGGAGAGGAAGAATGCTTCAATAGGGACAGAATTCCATTACACAAACCTTTACCAAAGCGACCAGTTTCGAAGCTATTCTTTCATCACCGTTCACCCACATGTGAGAAATCTTCAAGGCAAGTCTTGCGAATGCCAATCTCTTTGATCACCTTATAATATGTCAAGTCTCCTGATACAATGATTGGCTTTATCATTTACATCAGTGGCCCCTAAGGTGAGGGCTCAGGAGAATCTTTACAGAGGCCCACAGTTATTTTATCATGTTCAAAGGATTTTTCCCTGACAGGTAAACAAATAACAAGATCACAAGATCTGTCGTATTATTTGTATCAAGAAGATTCAAGATGAGGAGGCAAAATATAAAAAACCTTGGTTTCTTTTGAGTTTGACAAAGAAATATGGGATGGTAAAGTTTCTTGAACTGTTGGATTACAAAATGTTCTTACTTTCCCTCCTGGCATTGTGTTGAGGATAAGGGTTGTTTCTACTTAACGAAAAAGAAACAAGCCGGTGAGGAGCCACATAAGTGGTCATTTGGAGGTACACAGTGGGACCTTTGCAAGTCTCTGAAACTTTTGAATATTTAGAGGTCCTTAGGGATGGGCTTACTACGAACAATGTCTATTGCAAGGAACCAAAGTATCTTCTCTCACCTTAGTACCCTGTAAGGTTTGAAGGGGGAAGGAGGGATGGTGAGGGGTAACAAAAGAAAAATTTGGAGGAACTATGATTCATTGTCTGCCTGGGATTAGGGAGTTTCCATCAGCCCTTCTTCCCAGGCAGGCTGGCAAGGCAGGCAAGCAGCAGCGTCAGCGATGTCTTTGAGCAAATGATCCCCTAGCAGCCTGTCGCTACTCTTTGTTTCAAGAGTAAGCCTTCCTGCTCCCTGGATCACCCCAATTAATGTACAGACCCTGGGAAAAAATTCCAATGCAAGTTTTGTTTTGTTTTTTTTCAAATATTTCCACCTACCTTCATGTTTTTTGAGTATCTGTAATTCTAAACAAGACATTTTTTTTTAGCATTGTTTGATCGTTCTTATGTCTTTTCCTGCCAATTGTAAATGTTAAAGCAGAGTTACATATTTATATAATATTGAATGGCCTTGAGTGGGATACAAGAGTATATTGCACAAGCTATGAGATATTTTCAAAGCGAGTGCGATATACCCTAGTGTCCCACGAAAGAAAAGTCATTCAATATTATTATTATTAATTGTATGAAACCTAGTTCCTCAATTTTCACCATTACATGAGCTTATGTTTTTGTATTAACCTCAACATAAAACAAAGGTAGAAAAACATTATTTTGTCCTTATCCAAGCATCTTGCAAGGGCTGTGCACATACATCCATTGTCTTAACCTTTGCGTATTTAAACGCGTATTCACTTTTTTACACATTATGCGCACCTCAAACCATGAGATAAGGAGGTATATTGCATGGTCATCTGGGTACTTTTACACAAACCATGAGATATTGTTTTAAAATTGCGCGGTCATCCGGGTACTTTTGCGCAAACCATGAGATATGCCAATTTTTCTGGTCGCCTCAAAATCCTTCATACAAATAATAATATCTTTTCCCAGCTGTTTCATCAGCTCCTAACAGAGCATATGGTGTTACAGTAACCATTCCATGTGTTCTTGCAATGTCAGCTATTAGTCAGATATTATAGAATGATCTCCTTCCATTACAGAAATCATATCCATAATGCTTCTTAGGTAAGGTATGTCCAACAAAATGTAAGGAGCCTGAAGTACCGCAGTATGGGCCAAAATGAAATTTGTGAAATTGCTTTAAATTTCCAAATCTTTAAGTGTTATCTTTATTAAGGCGCATAATAGGAGCATGGATTTCTGAAAGGGGTGTAAATCTACACACTTTGAATCTGTACTAAGGTTAGTATGCTTTTATGCATACAAGTCTTTATGTTTGTGTGGATTACCTACCTTCTCGGAGAGTGATACCCAAAGCAGGCAACGATCCTCCTCCCCTCCAGTTGGATCTCATCATTCTTGATGAAGTCATCCATGACCATCTGGACAAAAGGCACAGCCTCCGTCTTGATGTAGTCTAACGTATCACTGGCAGAAGACATCAGTCGGTCCAACTGCTCCTCCCCAAAGTCTACAGAAAAGAAAATTCAAGGATGTTGATAAGAAAAAGTATTTGTCGTAAATAAACTGACCTTTATATTCAGAGGTGAGAAGGCAATAATCGTGACTTGATAGCATCATTTTGATATGAAGATACCATCAGTTCATCTCGGTGGCTGTCAGCTGAAATCTGCATTACACATTAGATAAAGATCAAGTAAATTATGAAAATGTCAGCACTTTTTAAAGCATATGATACAGTAGGCTATTTAGTATAATCTTCAATCAGTGCTAGACACTCACTGAATGTTGGGACATAAGAGAATTTAAAAAGAAATCATGCCTTCTGATCATACATCTCTTTCTCAAGATGTAAATATAGGAGGAAACATCATTGTTATTCTCCGCGTCTGCAATTAGGGCAAATCAGATGCCCTACATCAGGAAAACCAAATGTTAAATAAAGAGCTCCGTGTGCACATCATTTTTATTTTCATGTCTGGCTCGTTGATGCGTAAAGCTGGCAGACGACACAAGTCCCTTAGAGCTGTCCTCAAGGAGCTCTGCAATCTGGTGAGAGGAAAATTGTGGTTGAAATCCAACAAGTCCTCTGAGGAAGCATATATTCCCAATCACTCAAGTGTGTTTCCATTCAGATAGCCATTTTGGTCTGTACAACACTTCTCATGCTGTGGGTGTACAGCAAAGTTCAATCACATAATTAAATTGGATTTTAAATGAAACACGCAAGCCTACATACATGTATGTACTTACTGCTCCTCTGTTTCAAGTTACAAAAGGGAAGAATATTTTTACCATTAGAATTCACATACACAGAAAAACCATCACTCGGATCTCAACTGTTCCTCTTACAAATACTATAACGCAACAGAAAATATGGTGGATCTCCTGTTCCTTGGACTTGCACAAGAGAACTGTTACAATACCTATAAAGCAAGTTGACTAAAAATGAACTAAAAATGACATACACTCTACTCATTAAAATTTGACCTGTTAAGTACTGCATTTGCAAATTGCAAAAGGAAATACTAACATTGAAACAAATTTAATAGGCCTCTACAGATTTCTGGTCATTAAATTTCCTACGAAATAAGAAAGACTTGCTTGATATACATGTGCTAACAGATTTCTGGTCATTAAATTTCCTACGAAATAAGAAAGACTTGCTTGATATACATGTGCTAACAGATGAAAATTTCACAAATTTTTAACATCAGAAACTTATTCTCACTCCACACTACCACAAACTGGAAGGAGGAAGACCAGAGGAACACAATTTTGGAGGGAAATGTCTAGTTGACGAAACACGTCAAGACCAATTCCTCTCAGAGATGGGTCTCTCCAAGGATCTTACCTCGTTAATGTCATGTACAGTACCTCGGGAAAATGTGAAAATCGGAGTACGGAAAAGAAGACAGCTAGTCATGCTGTGGAGTGGAAAATCCACGGTTTTAGGATTCATATTAGGGATTACTTTGTTTTTTTTAGATGAACCGAATCCAAATTATAGTGGCATCCACTCAAAATGAGTGGTTTGAATGACTCTTTAGAGAGACAATTCTATTATTTTTCAGCGAGGAATTTCACTCCTTTACATTTAGCGAGTACAAGAGAGAGAATGAGCGAGGAAGGAAGAGAGAGAGAAAGAAAGTGACATATGTCAATGCTCCATGAATTTCCAGTTACAGTTCGACATAAATTTCGGATCCACAAAATGTACAAAACGCGGTGAACTTTTGCACAGTTCCCTTCAACTACCTCCAAATGATATAATGGCTTGGAAAACATGCCACCCTGGATAAAAGACAACTGAACACAAAGTCTCACATGAGTACTAGAAAGTTGATTGCTGATGAAAACGGTATGGTTGAATCCCACCAAAAGAAGAAGGAAGCACAGTTGATGAATCCGCTATTCCAGAGATGAATATTTCAGCACTCTCCTGCCAAAGAAAACCACAACAAAGTAGCAACTGTTTAACCATGTAATTCAAAGAACTTATGCTGCATCTAATCTTTGGAGACAATCACGTTTTCAATAACCACACTTTCTACACAGAAAAATCTCATCACTTCAAGCCTTGCAGACAGTAGCTACAGAGACATTTTACAGAAGCAGAGAGTTTAGCTGGATATCATAAACCCAACCTAAACATATATCCATGCAAATAAAGGATTACCTCACGCAACAGAAAACCCTATAATGGTATGCACAGAAAACTGAATGTAGAGCACTTCTTCCCTTCGTTTAAATGTCACATGAAGGTTTGCTGTTCTTCCCTCTTCCAAATCAAATTTAGTTATTCACTGACGATGATTCCCCTTCGTGACCCTGAAGGGTATCGTCCCATTGGAGCAGTGTCGACTGGCATTGTGTTTTATCGTTCATGTTCATTGTTCACATTTTCACAAAGTAGGCTGACATTTGGCAAAAATAATAAGGACAGTGAGCTAGTCATCCAGCAAATATCAAGGTCTAGTGTACTTTTCTACAACAAAGACAAAACAATTCTTCATTATCTAGTCATTAAAGTGATTACATTGCATAGTCACAGTAACATAATGCTAAGGTGTCCCACGAGATCTGTAACCCCAAAAGATTTGGGGACTTTTTCCCCCCCCTGGAAGCGGATGCTGGAATCTGTGCTAGCTGTCAATACATTGTGAATATACAGCCTACTTTCACTAGGCTCTTCAATCAATTCTGATACACTGGTAATATTTCTGGCCTAATTTTTCTACCTCAAACATAATGTCTTTGCTCTAATCCACAGGGTTTGATATGTGTTCTGCATTGTGACTTGTTGATAGGTATGACTTTAGTAGGGATAACCGACCCAGGAAGTAGCCATTTCAAAAGGAATATTGTGCACAAATTTGCACAATCATCACACAGTTACAGCACAGGTGGGGCATGAAGGGGGGGGGGGGGAGCTTCAGCACTGTATATCCATGAAATCAAATTCATTTTTTTTTTCAACTATTCTTGGTACAGATCTATATAGTGGAGGTTACCAAGTACATATTTTCAAAATAATAACAATATTCAACATTTTGAGATATATGTAAAATTAGTTAAATTGTTCATTAGACTATCGGAAAACATCCCTGAAATTTTCATGAAAAATTATCAATGTTTATTAAACAAAAGAGAATGTTTATATTTCTATTGACATACCATCCTTCCTATAATCTATAATTTAAATTCTACCCTTGATCGTAATTGAGAACTGTAACAACTGTCATTAATAAAAGTAAAATTTGTCTGAACAGCCAAGAGTGTGTGTAGAAGTATTTTGAGCTCCTTTAATCTTGTACTGAATCCCATGAAAACTGAAAATGCTTTCTCCCCCCAAATAGAGGAGCTGAATAAAACAAAAGGAAGCTCAAAGTTTCACAAAGCGTTGAAAACATGGATTTCGATACTTTGAGGAACCTGTTAATTTGCAACCAGCATCTCCGAGATCAATCAAAGAGATAGTCCAGAAATTAATTTGGAGCAAGATCAAGAGAGGAAGGTAGAATTCATAACTGTTAAACTTGAACAAGACAAGAGGATCATCCAGCAAAATCGAGAGAGAGAGAGTGCAAGAGAGAGAGAGAGAGAGATAAAGAGAAAGAGACCCCCACACACATATACAAGTAAGGATGATATAAACATATATACGGAGAGAGAGAGAGAGGAATAAAAAAAGAAAGAGAAAAGATAAACAGAAAGAGAATTCAAATGAAAAGGGGAGAGAAAGAGAAAGGGAGGGGAGAGAAAAAGCGTGAAAGATAGTAAGAGAGACAGGGAGAGAGAGACGGAGAGAGAGACAGAGAGAGAGAGACAGAGACAGAGAGACAGCGAGACAGACAGAGACAGACAGAGACAAATACAATATTCACATGGTACTTGGACCCTGATATTTTTTTTATCAAGTTTCCTTTCAAAACAATGCTCAAACCTCAGATTCGCTATACAATGTTTCTTATACGATGTTCAGATGAGAAAAAAATATTAGTTACTTATCATATAGCTATATTGTTTCTTATCACTATATGGTAAGATTTGCTGGTCCGAATGTGAGGGGGGAGAGGGAGACAGAAACACAGATAAAAAGAAACAAAGACAGAGAGAGGAAGAGAGAGAGAGAGAGAGAGAGAGAGAGAGAAAGACTGAGAGAGAGGAGGGGGGTACCTAGCTTTAGGCTACGGAAGCCATGTCTGTGTCTCTATTTAGAGGTTTTCTATCTTTTGGGAAGAAAAGTGCTAGTTGAGGAGACAGTTGGAAGACAACCTTGGGAGAGGGGAGCCAGGATTAGACAGAAAGGATCATTCAATAGAAATTCCTTGCAAAATATCATCTAAAAAGTAAAGGGAATATATTGGATATTGGGATTAATTTACAGAGGAAGACAATTAAGATGCGTTAAAATATGCTCAAAGCCTTTCAAACATATATATATATATATATATATGAGTAGGCAGCACTTTGCAAAGTAAGTATATGTCACAAGGTTGAAGTTTGGGCTCACTGTTCCTACATGCACTCTGTTTTAAGCTTATTGAGTGGTACCTCCTATTTCATAGCGGTATGTAATTTCTCATGTGTATATACATTTTAAAGAAAGTAGCATTGATTCTAAGAAACTGCTACTGCTACTGCTACTGCTACTGCTACTGCTACTACTACTACAGCTACTGCTACTGCTACTACTACTACTACTACTACTACTACAGCTACTGCTACTACTACTACTACTACTACTACTACTACTACTACTACTACTACTACTACTACTACTACTGCTACTGCTACTGCTACTGCTACTGCTACTGCTACTGCTACTGCTACTACTACTACTACTACTACTGCTACAGCTACTGCTACTGCTACTACTACTACTACTACTACAGCTACTGCTACTGCTTCTACTGCTACTGCTACTGCTACTGCTACTGCTACTGCTACTGCTACTACTACTACTACTACTACTACAGCTACTGCTACTGCTACTGCTTCTACTACTATTACTACAACTACTACTGACTTCAATTTTATGTTGAATCAAAGAAAGGTTATCCATCATTTGACATGTTTATTGATGCTCTTCTGAAAAAATACTACTCCCTATCAAAGCTTGCAGTATGTAAGCTTCAGGTTGTCTCTCAGAAATCAATATTTGTATTTTGGAGTATATTGAAATAAATCATGGTTGAATTCTTTTCTATTTCACAGACAACACACATCAGATGCCACATTAGCAGGAAGCTTGTCCTATGGCTCTAATATAACGAAACTTGGCACCTATTCTTGAAAATTGCTCTGGACTTTATTTCGTCTAAGATGTACGGTTAAAGTTAGGGTTGCAATTGGGTTTTATGTTAGTTTTCAAGATAGGATTGGGGTTAGGCCAAGTAATGGTCCAGGGTTGAAGTGCTGAATGCGTTTAGTTTAGGGTATTAACCACTGAGCAATTTGTCGCCGGAGTATCTTTGCGCAACCCTTGAGAATGGAAATAATGAGATGGGGGTAGGTATCCCGACCCCTTATCCCTTCGCTAACACATTCATGTGGTTAACATTTGAAAATGTCAACAGCTCCTCTTGCTGTTTTTCTGACGGTTCTCCCAAGTCATGATCTTTTGCAGCCAAGCGAAGAGTGACAACGTTTCTGTGTGGGTTGGAGATGCTATAACCATCCTCCCACGAGAGCAGGGCTTTCCGCTTTCATGTTCTTTCACAAAAGGAGGTATGGCAGAGGAAGGATGAGTAATACTAATTTGTTCTTGTTTGGATATTGGTGTCCAGCCAACGCATTTTCTGTTCAAGCTGCAACATAACCCTGTCCTATGTTGATTCTCTAGAAAGAAATTCATAATGCGGCAAATGTAGATTGATGACTTGCCAAATTCGAACCCCATATACCTTGTGGTTCATGAATAGTCTATTGGCTTATCCACTCGACCACAACTCTTCTACACAGGCGGGCTGATATCATCCTTTTTAAATTTCAAGTGGACAGGTATGATACATCAAATAGCATATATGGATATTGAAGTATGTCACTGACTTCTCATACATGTACTCATTTGAAGGAAGACTACTACTATCATTTGAAAGACGACTAAATGGATTACTTCTGTATGTGATCTTCTGAGAGCTAGAAGGGTAAAACTTTTATCTTTTAACACAGAGCTAATGCCCTGCTGGCTCTAACCAAGTGATATGAAAGACAGGAGTTCCAGTTTTATCTCCAGTTATCTGCCAAACAAAATTCTTTACTTCGTACCAAAAGCACATGTTTACCAATGTTACACATAACTGGACAGTATATGCCAAAAATACTGTAAAAAAAACATCAAGATTCTCTCTTGGTGATGTAAAATATAGCTTTCTCCTCATCGGATGGTGCAAAAATAACTCCAGGAGCATTTCTTGATTGACTTCAGGACTCCGAGCCTGTGCCAATTTCCTGGGCCATTTCCCTTCATTTCCTTGCTCGACTCCTGAGCGCTCGAGTCAAGTCAGTTGTGAGATCCATGGGAGAGAGCCAAACAAACGGGTCTAGCTGTCACATGTAATGGTCTGCTAATACTTGGAGATGGTCCTAGCTAGCTTATTCAAGGGTCTAGAGGCAATCCCCCCTCACCTTATGTACCCCTCATCATATTTCTCTGCCTCCCGCATCCTCTAGAGGCAATTTCTTTAACGCTGCTGGGATCATTCATACTTTGGAGGAGAATACACAGAGACTCTTGCACATTCAGTTTATTGATTCATTCTGACAATTATAAAAAATTTTTTTTTTAAATACACAAACAGGAGAAAAGGCCAACGTATGATGTCCCGGCAAATTATCAAGCGCATCTTCTATGGTATATGGGTTCAAAAATGGGAAAGGTGTTCACATATACCTCAGGACACTGCATCAAGGTACTGGAACACTACGCTCCAAAATACTTGAAGGTTTAACAGGGAGCACGGTGGGGGAGCAGTGGCGATGGACACTTGAACTTGAGGGAGACGTCCGATTGCCGAGTCACCGTCCGGGTCTAATCTTCCATGCTTCCTTCCCTCCTTAACATAATTCTCTTTCCTCTGCCCTTTCCTCTTCATCCATCGTGACTTCAAGGTCTTTAACCCTTTCAGGACAGGAATTATTTAAGGGCTAAATTGATCACGTTTTGTTCTTCAAATTGGCAACAATAATATTTTTCTTTTAGTGCTTCATGGTTCTAATAAGGTATACTGTCTTTGAATACAATATACATGGTGAATTATTATGTCGAAAAGTTCAAAAAATTGCCAATTTTGATGGAAAACAATGATTTTGAACATCTCAATGTGTTGCCAATCTAAGGATTTTAAAGCTTATTCTCGTTTTAAAATTCCTGGCATCAAAACGCAATATGGTCATGCAACAGAAATGGACATAGTGTATACAGATTTTTTTTCTCTTTCTACTGATCCATCTTTTATATTTTTTAGATCTCTGAATCAAAAACTATTGAACCAAACCACAAAATGTGGTCAATTGTCTCAAAAGGGTTAAATAGTCACCCTAGCTGAAGGAGCATTTTACATCTACCTGTCACACTTTACAATCACTCCCATGTTTCAGCAAGATTTATTTTTGTAAAACAAACATTTGATACCTACTGTTTCAAATGTACCATTGACTTCAAAGTTGAGAACCCTTTTGACGTCGTTGGCTTGGGAAATTTCCTATTTGGTTTATCATAAAACATAATGTGCAAAATCCTCGAAATAAGAGAAAGATATGGTCTTTGCAACTATAACATATCATCTTATGATGGGCCATCAGGAACAATTGCTCCTGCAGGCATATTCATTCAGTTAAATTAATTTCTCTCTTTTACCTATGTATAAATTGAATAAAGTTTAAATTTATATCATTAGATATATTATGACATGGTTATTGATGTTTTATTTCCTTTATATTTGCCGAGTTAGAATTTTACATTAGATGATATACTTCAATATAAAAATCTCTAAAAATGTCTTCTTTATCTTTTAAAATCATGATTAAGTAGCAGACAACTCAGAAAGGGATAAAATGGTATTAACATAAAATAATACAAATGATAATGAAAATTATGAAGGAGAAAACAATAATACTAGAATTATAAAGAAATTGTAAATATAAGATGAATTTCTTCCCTGTCCCTCTCCTAGCAATATTAACCCTTTCGAGACAATTGACCACATTTTGTGGTTTGGCCCAATAACTTTTGATTTAGAGCCTTAAAAAATATACCAGATGCATGAGTAGAAAGAGCAAAAAATTCTGCACATACTGTGTCCATATTCGTTGCATAATCATATTGCGTTTGATGCCAGGAATTTTAAAAAGGAAAATAAGATTGAACATCCTTAAATTGGCAACATATTGAGAGGTTCAAAATCATTGTTTTTTGTCCAAATGGGCAACTTTTTCAACTTTCCAACAAAGTTCCTAACCATGTATATTATTTTCAAGACATTACATCTTATTAGAACCACGTAGCACTAAAAGAAAAATATTATTGTTGCCAATTTGCAGAACAAAATGTGATCAATTGAGCTCTTAAATAATTCCTGTCCTGAAAGGGTTAAAAAGTAAAGCAAGGAAACCAATCTCTTAAAATAATCATACTTTTTCCATTCCAACATATCAGCAACCTTTTTTGTGCTACTTTCTCTAAGTGAAACCTAATTTGACACTGCGGTTTGAGCTGAACTTTACACCAACAGATTCAGCTACCACACCTAACACAGTTTAAGTTTCAGCTGTTTCACAGATCAAATTCACTCACTCGTTTTTCTATCCATTTCTGTTTTTCATGATCTAGGACACAAGACAGACCTAGAAAATCAAATCAAATTCATCATCATGTTTCTTCGGGTGATTCTATTTCAATATTTTATACCCAGATGGCCCATTCTTTCACTACTTCTTTTTCACTCGTAATGCTTTCTTTCCTGTTATTTTCAAGTCTTCGAAATGTCACAAGTCAAATATTCCTTGTTTCACCTGATTTTTAAAAATGAAATTAGAAAAAAGAAAATATTCCTTTTTTTCATTTCAACATCAGGCATTTTAATGTTTTTAAAATTCACCACACGAACAATTACATTCAAATCCCTTCATAAGAACTTTACTAAGTTATAAAAAAAGCTATGCTGATCACAAGATAGATAAAAAATGCCATGGATTAGGTGTAGTTCACCCAAGCACAGGAACAACATATATTAACCCTTTTATATTTAATAGCATCTTCAAATCCAAGAAAGAATTACAAGTACATGAAATCACACACACAAAAAATATATATAAAAATCAATAAAAGCATTACAAAAAAAGTCATTCCAAAAAAAAAATCAAGAATGAGCTTTATTTACATTACCTAATTTTGATGGTAAAAAAAAAGAGAAGTTGCCAAAATTTGTAAAAGCAAAAACAATTTCATCTTCTCCAATGCAATCATGTGAAAATTATCAAACAGGACGGAAAAAACCAATGAAAGGTCACAATTTATTTGTGATTATGTAGGTCAAATTTGAAATACAACACATGTGAGAAATAGGCAATTACTCAAGTTATTTCCATCAAAGGCTAATCAGATATCCCTTTCCATTAAAAAAAAATGACCTAATATTTTAGAAAAAGCTGCAAATTGAAAATCAATTCCAAAGCTGCTTTTTGTATGTGTCTGACCAGCTGAGAGAGGGCTCGTAAGGGGGAAAAATGGACGAATATAGGGCAATAAAATCCACGGAAGATTAGACCCCACAAATCAAATTACTCCTCGGACAGCTATAATTAGCCGGCTCATGACTCACAATGAGAGAAGGGGATGCAGCTATTCTGTGATTGGTTGAGCGACATGATACAAACAAGACTTGAACACATCATCACTTGTGGCAAGTATCCAAGTAGTGACCCTGTACTTGATGGGATGGAATTAGGAGTTTAAAGCCTCTTTCAAAAGTTCCCACAAGATGCAGTGAACTGCTTAAAGAAATCTCCACTGCAAAAAAAAAGCCATTTTACGTGTAAACGAATTGCAAGCTCTGCAGTAAAGAAAATTACTGCGTGCAACAAAGGCACATATAATGTGTACTTAAATATTGGTGTGTTTAAGATATAGAAATGTGAATCACACTATGCATATGTCATTTGATTTTGCAAAGGCATTTTCCACAAAAATGAGGTTTTTAAGTTTTAACTTTCTAAGTTTTTTTTACATGTAAATACAAAATGAGAAACATGAACAAACCTTTGTATTTTATTGTTTATTTGGGCCCCCAATACTGGAGTCTGTATGGCCATCAAAAAATCAAAATCAGTTAATATGGGTTTTAAAATTTCAGTTAGTGTCGAGCCCTGCTATGAGTATACAATTACTGAAGCATTTTGAAACCATTTCTAAATTGTTATTGCTATAATTACTGCAAGTAATGCACAGATATTAAGAGGAGACATTAAGCTATACACCTGGAGTTCATAAAAAGATTCTGTACTCTCACTATGGTGTGACAAAGATGCACTTCAGGGGTAGATCCAGGATTTTGTAATAAAAAAGAGGAGGGGACAATTCTGAAAAATTTAAACAAGCAAGCAAAAAAAAAGGTTCATCACATGTGATTTCTCACAGGCTAATTCACAAAAAAATTCTCTTGAAAAGCAAAAAAATAAAAGGGCGATGGGGTGTGGGCCTTGTTCCCTCCCCCCTCTGAATCCTCCTATGTACTTATAATAGGTGTCCACCTGGGTTGGGAGGGGAATCCTTAGACCTGTCTGAGGACTTCCCTCTCTCATCATGTATGTCAGCTGTAAACCATGTTCTGCCCTCACCAAATGGCAGAGGTTGCATCATGCTCACTTAAATCTCAGGTCCTCCCACGTTAACTGGAGCGGCAAATGTAAACATGCGTCAAACTTGCCGCATCTAGTTTTCGTTTGCGGGAGCTTTCCTGCCTATGTGAGAATATTCCCCATGAAGTGGAGTGCCATGCATATACTTCAATGTTTGCTTCAGAACAGATGTATTGGTAAGCCTGCTGAAACAGACGCATAGTTATGCTTCTTGAATCATCCTTCAACTATCTCAAAAGCATCTAAATCAGCAATAAAAATGTTTTCAAGGACCAAACAGAGTCTGTATGTTCAGAATAAAATTATCACATCTTTTTTTTCATATAGCTTACTCCCACATGTATATTTGGAAGGAGGGGTAAAGAAAAGTGTCAACGATTGCTTGCGGCAAACTGGTGTTTCCCTCTAACGCCCTTTCAGTATTGATGCAGTTCAACATATTGACAGAATATGGTAACCAGGGGTTACAAACATTAAGAGATCCAACATCCCTTTACAAAATTTGCATCGAGATGCTATTTTCATCTAATAGATCCAGGGGCCAACTATGATGATAGCACCATACAAGTTGTATTTTCACTTTATTTTTTTTTCCCAAATAAAATAGCTGGCTGCTTTTTGAGTTACGCTTTTTTATGATACAGTTTTCATACTTAAAAAGAGTTACATGTAGCTTCAAGCATAACATGTTCACAAGCATGCATAATACTTCTCTCTCCAGTTTAAATTTATTTTCATGAGTACTTATCACATGTCCAACCTCATCTTAAAGAAGATGCTATTCATTAGAAGGTAACCCTTTTTAATCCTTTTAGACAAGAACCTCAACTGCTCACCAAAACAATTTTATTTTAACCAGCCTGAAGGCTACTGGCACATGTGGTCGGACATCAGATGCAAAAATACCATCCAGGACTTCAAATATGAAATAAACCTGCTCAAAATGGGAGAAGAAAATCAGGATACAATTAGGCAATTTTGAGGAGGTTTCCTGAGGGTTTCCTCGTAAAGATGATTTACATGCCAACTGAAGCTGACATACACCAGACTTTGTCCCCAGACAGAGTATATGACACTCAAACTTGTCACTATCTATCAGTCAAAACCTAATTCTGCTCAGGATGCTGTTTGTTCATATGATCTCTCTCCCTTTCTTTCCTCATTTCGTACATCTTGTTAAAAAACTTATCAGGGTTCCATCAAATTAAGTGACAAAGTCGACAGAGTCAAGGCACAGGCGTCTTCAGTATCTGTCGCGTATCTTGATGACGAAAACGAATCAAGGATAATATCGATAAGATCGATCAGGTATATAATATATGAAGTTACATTAATTACTTTGAAGAAGAGAAAAAGAAAAAGGAAGAATTCTAACACTAAATGGAAGAAATATCACCTCAGAGAGCTCCCAATAAAACTGATACTGACAGCTGTTGGCAAATGCACACAATTACAGCTAGAAAAGAAAACTTATACAATTCTCTTTAAGACAATGGCCACAGAAATCCAGCATTAGACTATCCCAACGTGAATTAAACTTCTTTATGCTAGGAACCAACATCAAACAGGTGTCATACATTTCTATTTCAATTTATTGAAAATCATTACCATCTCACTCGCTTCATAAAAAGAGGCTAATATCATGATGGCTCCTTGTGTGTCTACAATATAAAAGAACAAGATTAGATACTGTCTTGGAACCAGAAGGGCATCCACTCATCCACTTTTACATAAAAGTTAACGTCCTTCTAGCTCTGAACAGACAATATGCTTTTTAGACAATTGAGAGTTATACTTCCAAGGTGAACAAAAATTTGTAAAACAAAGGTGAAAAAAATCCCTCGAATTTGCTGCATAATATAATAAGTGAGGTTATTTATCAATAGGAGCAAAGCAGATGGCAGCTTGGACTGTAAACAATCTCACAACTTGGGGATAAGTTCAAGAAACTTTGAGCCTTATCTCTGCAATGCATGGATGGAAATCAAAGTCCAATAAGAGCAAAAGTACACATGGCACAATTTACATCATTGGTTACTTGACTACCACCAAATACCGCAATACAAAAGCTATGTGGATAATATTTAAGTCACCTAATTTTATTAAGTCCTACACCTTGAATAATAGCTTCAGATATGATTTGTTCAACAAGAGATGTTCACAGTTTAAGTTTTCTTGGTTGTTGTTATTCAAGGTTTTGCATATTTTGAAAATTTGACAATAAATGATAAAAGAAAATTTTGTGGTATTTTTAATTAAGAATTGCCATCTAGAAGTGAACTATATACTTGGCATCAATAACATAAGTAAGAGCTATTTCAAGAAGTGAAATATTAGAAGGCAATACACATTTCTGATTGGTCGGGCACAGTACAAATCTTCAACACTTCTTCTGTAGAATACTATCATGTTATAGAGAAGAGTCTGTCATCTGCTCAATCACCTCTGATCTTTTTCAACCAAGTGGAAAATTGTATGGCGGTTACAATTTCATTCGAGCATGATCATGTGACAAGGTAACGTGATTACAACAAAGTCGAAGGTAAAAAGTAAAAGGTTTCCCCACAGTCAAATGTCAATGCCATGCCAGACATTCACACAGTGACCTCTGAAGGAAGTGTGGTATAGCTTGAGGGCACCCTCCATCGATTGCTATCCAGTGTGACGACTAAACCGCATCAGAGCGCACATTTGTTTTGATTTTTGCTGGCTGGTGGCGTCTCTTATCGCACACCGCTGGAATGACGATTGACACAGAGTTACTTGTGTCGGTCTGCTTGTAACCAGACAAGTTTGGGGTGATAATCATCACGGAGAAATGCAGGTATCTGCAATGATTATCAGCTTGTTACCTCCAAGCAAATAGGAAAGATATTCATTTTCAGCAGATCTTGTAAACTGGAACTTACCCTTAGGCATCCATAATTCCATTTCTATGAAGAAGATCCAATATGTAGAAAATGAGGGATCCTTAGAAACTGATATTTCCCGATGTCTGGGTTTTATTTCCTTCTGTGCAAGGCTTCCAGCAATATTTGAATCATTCAACCAAAAAGGTCCTTGTCATAGATGGGTTCAATTCATTCCTCAGATAATGATCAAGACCAGCTGGAGAAATTATGATTATTCAAAGAATATTATGCCAAACATAGACCAAAGCTTGTATAAGACTAGCATGTTCTAATGCTGAGCACCAATTAGTAGCCCCATTAGCATATGACATGGCATCACACATGCTTATTCAGCAAATATTATTTCCATTTTTAGTTGTAAGCACATAACAAAGAAAGTTCGAAGTTTTTCATCGAGTTCTGTAAAAGTCATTGCATTATCCAAATGATTCTAACTTTTCTTTACGACAAAAGAAACCCTAAAAAAAGCAGGTATAATTTAAATTCAAGTTAGTTGCCTCCATGCAAAGGACTCGAGATACATCAGGAACAGTAGGTAAAATGAAGTCCTGCCAATGAATTGATCTTTGTTCAAACAACATAAGAAGTGTTCATTACTTCATTTTCATTGTTTTGTCAGCAAGTAGGACATTTCTGTTTAAACATTTCTGTTTAATTCTTAATTAATTTCTACATGCGCCTTGAGCACTCCACAGAGTGGATTTGGCGCTATATAAGTTACATGTATTATTATTCTTATTATTATTATTCAAGGGTCTTGTGAAAGTCACTCCATTGGCCCAAGGATTTCTACTTTCTTTGAACAATAGGATGCCAGAAAACTAGCAAGTCAAGTACAGTTCATGGCATTTTGCCTCTGTGATAAAAGGTCAGAAAATAAAGGAGGTACATTGGGAATGTATACTTCACTGAAAACAATTAAATATTTGTTCACTTCATAGTGAGAAACACTATTTTTTTTGCTTTCATTTTTATGTTCGATAGGTATGAATATCAAGGCTTTATGCAAAAGTCACTCAATTAACATGAGGGATCCTCCCCTCTTCAAACAAAGATGGCATACTACCTTGCCAAATATAGCTAAAGCTATTCATCTTCTACTTAAGGTAGCAAATGCATCAAACACATCAGGAAAATACACTTCTCTGAATGACCATTAAAATATTATTTAAAAAGTTGAGACATACTACTTTACTTCCATCATGCTAAAGATGTATGTATTGAAAGTACCTTTTAAAGTTATTTTATTGGACCAAGGAAACTCCTTTTAAAAAAATGAAGTCTCAAATACAAGCAGGTAAAATAATTTAAAAAGATATTTTTCCCAATTAGGAAAAATATAATCTTGAAAATGATATGATTAACATTCAAGCAATATAATGAATACTGCTTTTCTTCCAATGTTATGCCCAACAGGTAGGCGTAAAGTCAATACGACTTAAAGATCTCTGTGAAAGTCACTCCATTAGCACAAGGATTCCTACTTTCTTTCAAGAAATACAAAGGTGGAATAATAGTTAGTAAAATATACATGTATACCATGTAAAGTAACATATATAGGATGTAAATATCTTTGTGAAAGTTACACCATTAGCACAAGGATTCCTACTTTCTTTCAAGTATACAAAGGTGAAGTAATAGTCAGTAAAATATACATGTATACCATGTAAAGTAACATATATAGGATGTAAAGATCTTTGTGAAATTTACACCATTAGCACAGGGAATCCTACTTTTCTTTCAAGTATACAAATGTGGAGCAAATCTATTAGATACACTAAGAAATATACATTTCTGAACATTTTCTCATTTGTATTCAAAGAAAAACTAGTCACTTCATGCTCAACAAGTAAAAAAAATTTATGCTCCACAAATGACTCATTTTGAATTTGTAATAATTTCAAAGTAATGTAAAACCAGAAATTTTAGCATGCATGAAACGTTTGCAAATAATTGGATTGCAACTGGCACACCATGGAATTTTAGCATTTTGTGAAAATTTCTACTCATGAAAATGGCCGTCATAAGCAATTTGAAAAAGTTTCAAGTCAGAAAGGTTTGTGGTTTAAGAATATCTTTATTTACAGTGAAGATGCGTGGGGGTACACTGACAAGGTTTATTGAATAATGATAGCCTACCTTGCTGTATAGCCCAACTGCTGTAACTTGACATTGTGCATGCCACATTGGCAAGGACCTGTAAGGCTTTGATCATCAGCTTTTCGCTTTTTCTATGTTTCTCCATAGATTGAAGAATAACTTGTATTCCACTTTCACGGATTGGTGCCTGCCAAAAAAATAAAAAAGGGAAAGAAACATTGCAATACATTTCTCAATTCCTAAATATCATTTTTTTCGATGAATCAGTTATAATAGTAATGTAAATTTATATTACACACTCCTAACAGATTCAATGAATTCCCAATAACTCACTCTATCTGGGTTTTTTAGGCATGGGTGGTCAAATGTATATCATTTGAATTATTCAATAAACATGGAATCTAAATTTAGAGTACACCAGGAAATTGGTTGTAATGGAGCCAAACTCATTCCAAACAGGGTTGTTTAAATATTGTTTTTAGGTCAAACCTATGAAATGTTGACCAAATTGGGCTACGGCCTACTGATGTATAACTATAATTACTACTACAACAATTTCAACTGCTGCTGCTGCCACCTATTCTATGACCGTTGTTACTATATACCCCAAGCTTTTAAATACTCATGCAACTATTTCTGAGGTAGTTTTTAACTAGTAAAATTTCTATTAAATGTATATGGGATCTGCAATATTCTGCAACATATACATGCATGTAGTGAAAAAAAACTATACATACCTTTAAGTCTGGGATTTGATTAAACTTTGCCAGTGGATTCAGCACCGAGCAGCCAATCTCTTGTATTGAAACCTGTGGTCTGTGAACTGCCATGGTGCCTAATACAGTGGCTGCTACTTTCTTCTTGATGAAGAGCAACAAGTTGCTACCATCCAGGATGAGGACATAGAGGAGTTGCAGCCACAGGTGATTGTGTTCTACTGGCAACTGAAGAGATACACAACAGCAATATTGTAGAATATATAACCTGTACAAATGCTTGTATTTCACACTTAAAGTTGACATGTGGGAGTGATGAGAAATGCCTTAAAATCAGCATATAAAGATATCATCACATACTCTGAAGTACATAATCTGGTGTACTGCAAAACATTTCAATTTGCTCACTGTGTTCCATTATAAAATGATTAATTATGGCACATTCGTAGTAAATACTAGAATCTATAGATTATTCAATGCAAACTCATTTTAATGTCTCCTTTGTAAAATAAAGATTTGATCTGATAGAGCCGAGTAGCCTGCAAGCAGAAATAATTCCTATTCTCACAATACTACAGCTACATGCCAGCGGTCATGAAATTCCCATAAAATCTCTCCTAAACCATCACATACTGTAATAACTAATTTCCTGTATTTAGAAATGTAAGCCCATTTGAGTACATCAACATTCGAAGGATATACGTGTGTAAAAATACATTTTTGTTTTTATCTCGCACTGAAAGTGAACAGAATTACATGAAACTTTGAGCTGAGAGAAAATGAATAAAAACATGTGACTTTTCATCTGGTTTTCATCAAAAGTAGAAAATCATGTGTTTATGAATTTTGAAAGCGTGGAAACGTTTCCCTTCTGTTCATATGCTTTCTTTCAAGCAAAAGTACATAGCAGGATGCCCTCATTTCTTAAATTTCATTTTCTGGCAAAATTTGATATGATAATTCTTAACATTAGAGTGGAAAATGAGAATATATAATTAAGTGCCTGGATTATATTATACAAATTTTGATGCTAAATGTTTCTTTTCTAGGCAAATGAACCAAACAAAAGAATAAGGTCACAGCATAATTTGTGAATAAGATTATTCCTGAATGTACTAAATAAAAAAAATTTGGTTTTACTTGCTACTCTTTAGCCCGCTTATCTGTTGATATATGAAATGTAATGATCTTCTGGCAAGAGTTCAGGGAATAGGGGTTATTTTAAGCTGTGGAGGTTCTCCATTGTTTTTGGCACGATCTGAATGACAGAAGGGGTATCTTCTTCTTACACTCAGGATTCATTTGGCAACAGAGTAGTTGTCAGTACTGAAGAGAATGAAGTGCAATAACAACCAAAAAATATATAAGAACATTGGCTATGGTAAGACATGGTGGAAGAGAATTCTTGAAATGATGTCACAGGGTATAAAAGAAGCTAAGAATAACTAGCACTTTTTAAGAGAAAAACTAATCCTTGTGATATCATACCAATACAACAAAGTCCTCAAGGAATCTTACACTATAATTTTCTTCATCTTATCCATGGTATGTTACAAAGAGAAATATCAGTGAATAGGGTCTATAGGATTACACAAAATGTTGTTATTAAGCCGACAGTAAAACTGGAATATCAATACTTAGAACAGAACAACACCTTTGCTCATTGCATAAATCTGTTTTCATGCAAATATACTTATCATGATTTCCTTGTAAAAGAAAAAAAGATATACATATACCTCATGAAGAAACGTACGTCAAAGAAGGTCAAACCTGTCTTAGCGGCCACCTCTCTATAGAGACCACCTGCTTATAGAGGTTACCAAAACTGTCTCCCTCTAGGACGAATATATCGTCTGTTGAGAGCCAGAAGGGCATTAACTCTGTGTTAATGTATATGATTTTACGCCCTTCTGGTTCCAAACAGTCGATATGTTGTTGAACCTGTCTAGTAAGGTCATCTGTCTACATTGGCCATTTGGAAGGAAGTAGATCACTTACTGGTGAACACTGAAGAAGTTCCATGAACAAATCAACCAATAAGGTGATGTCGTCTGGTTTCTCCACCGCACCCCGGGGCTGGCTGTGTGACAGCAGAAAGCTCTTCACAATCTCAGGATCCAGCTCTGTGACCTCCTGCAGAACAGAAGATCAAAAAATAAGAGATAGAAATGGTAAACGTAGGCCTAGCATCACTTGGCACTAAGTGTCTCCAGACAGTGCTGTAACATATTGTTATTATAGAGGCTAACATTACAAAAGGTTCATCTGCAGAGAAGGGTAACTACATGTACATGTACATTTGTCTCTCTCTACAGTACATTTAATAGTCAAATTCAATTTAAAACATGAACCTGTACAGGAAGGTGAACTGTCACTCAGCACTGCTTTTCATATATTCAAAATTTGAGTTTTAAGTGATTTGATTTGGCAAAACATATGATCTGGTGAGAGGTAGAATGGCATTAACTCATAAAATTTTACAGAGGGTTATAGTCCTTCCGGCTCTCAACTGACAATGTATTTTCCAAAGACCCCAACCAGAGTTATCGCAGGTTTATAGTATTCTGATTAGTTCAGTAAAAGATACTACACATACCAGTTTTCCAAAGATCTTACTTTTCATTTCAAAATATCCTAAAATATACAATACACATTTAAGAATTTTAATCCCCTACCTACTCAAATTTCTTGTATAAAAGAACAGAAGGCATACACATGTCAACATCATTCAAATCTAAGGTCACTATACTGATAAGTCTAACATATATAGGATATGTAGGCCTACTTTTTTTATTGACTCAATTAATATGAACTTCCTCTGAAGATAGCAGTGCCAGGTCACTAATTAAATATAACTTGTGAAATGATTGACCCAGGATTGCCCAGGCTGTCTGTTGGTTAACCGATTGACTACTGAATTCTCTCAATCCCCTAGGTTTAATACAGGAACCACCTGGTTCCCACAGGCAATGGGTTAACCAACAATAGCTATGTTCATACGGGACTCGTGGTTTCGAAACTTTAAGTTAGCGAAACTTTTAAGTTAACAAAACCATGACTCCCTAACCGCAACGAGGGTTCACACGAGCCTGAAACAACGAGATGAAACTACAAGCCGAGCGATCTCTGTGGGTAACCCTGGAAGTAAATACTATTGTATGTGTACAGTACACATACAGATCCTGTGTTCATAATTCGCGTGAAGGTCATCCTCAACCACAATCTTGTGAAACTTAAAGTTTATTCCGTTCACATGGGCCGTAAATGCGATGGAGGACCGCTGCTCGTGGTTTCGGCCTTAACCACGAGCTTGCTTGTGGTTCTAGAACTACAGTCCGTTCATATGGGCTGAAACCACAAGATAACTACAAGTTAACTTAAAGTTTTGAAACTACAAGCAAAACTTAAAGTTTAGCTCCCATCATGTGAAAGTAACTATTCTTTGCTAAACTTCTACTGAACCTCATCAAATTTCATGGATTTCTTGCTTCCAGCTTACTACCTTCATGGATTTTTTGTAAATCGGTATTCTTATGATAATGTTGAAAGTGTATGATTATGACAATGAAATGCAGACAATAAAAAAAATATAGTTACATTGCTGGCCATGCAGCTTCTCCCATAGGGAGAGCAATAAATGAGGAAGCACATATCCATACAAGGTGACAGCATTTTGTAAAACTATGACACACTAATGAAAGAGGTTTTATCTTTTGATCTACTAATTATCCAATTGGGTGGGGGAGGCGACTACATGTACATATTTTTCATATTTCTCTTTCAAAAGCCTTCATCCGCGAAGGTATCCAATTTCTTTTCAATCGTATGGCTGCCTGCCCCCAAGAGAATCTGTAAGTGGTCAGAAGTGCCTTGCTGGACATCCCCTTTGGGTCAGGAAGCTCTCCACTATCTCCACCTTTCATGCCTTCCTCACACAGCCTTGGTCCTTGAGGAGAAATGGGTGAGGGAACTCGGTGCTAAGAAGCAGGAAAACTGTCCAAATTTTATGGACTTGCACCATGCTTCTATACGTATGTATCCATGCAGAATGACAGTTTACTCGTTTATAATTTGCTGACTTCATTTCCTACACCACAACATAAAATTCATTTCATGAATGTCATAAAAGTTTGCTTCACTGTTTAAGCACATTCTTGTTCATACGATAAGAGGTCCAACAATTATATTGCAAGTACTTTGATACATTTTATCACGTGTTTTTCATTACAGCACTCGTAAAGCAACTTTTTGAAGCAAAATAAAGTTATAGAGCTACATGTATAGACATCAAGAAGTGCAGTCCAAAGTGGTGGCAGGTCAGGTGCAAGAAATAATTGGTTAATATCTCCTACGGATAATTTCATGTCGACCCTATCAGGATACACACATAATCTTTGGGTTAAAGCATATATCATCCTGACCTGATAGCTCTCAAAGAGTTACATTCCCAAAACAAGCACGAAACCAGGGGTGGAGATAAGCTAAGATGGAGGGTTAATCTCACCATTAAAACTTTGATCTTCTGGAAGTCTCTCAAATCCGAACCCGGCCATTGTAATTTGCCAATTGGGACACACTAGACTTAGAGAATGGCCAACGTTGAGGTCACTTTTTGAGCAGAATATCTGTTTCTCACCCCATGGTATGTAGATTAACCCGATGACTACTGAATTCTCTCATTCCCATAGGCTTAGTACAGGGAACACCCTGGTTCCCATAGGGAAAGGGTTAACCTAATGAATCATGTAGTCCAGGGTCACTTTCACCCTTTCTAAAATAATGCCATTCCGAAAAACCAACTC
Source organism: Heliocidaris tuberculata (assembly GCA_025618425.1). Lineage (NCBI taxonomy): Eukaryota > Metazoa > Echinodermata > Echinoidea > Camarodonta > Echinometridae > Heliocidaris > Heliocidaris tuberculata. The sequence continues at coordinate 47,070,856 of CM046832.1, forward strand.
ACTTTTAATTATTACGGATTACTTTGAACTGTGAGCACTATATGTGCATAACTATCAATGATGTAACTTTCATTGGTGATCTTAAAATCAATACAGTTTTCTTTTTAACTCTACCCTAGGAGAGCTCCAGCAATAAAATTGCCTGATGAAGTATTCTGTATGTCAACCGAAGGGCAACAGGTGCACTTATCGCTGTTTCATCAGTCTAAGCTCACGCATCATGAAAGTGCTTCTGAAACTTTACTAAAATTCCCTTTTTTCATGTATTCCCCACTTCACATAGCTTCTATCGAGCCTGATCTCACGTCCTTGTGATTAAGCAGAGTTTGATGCATAGCTATAGTCAGGTGTTACGAGTCGTAGGGTGAGTTACAAGTCACGACGACGCTACATCCTTTGCAGGGATTTCATCACGTTCCCAGGCCACCAGCAAATCTACCCCACCCCCTCCTCCTTAAGTCCTCTTTTCAAGCTCGTTGTCATTTGCTATAATCGGTTTTGATTTGTAGAAAGAGTTTTTTAATCTCCTCAACAGAAGCATAACACTGTCCCTGACACAGACATCTTTTCTCATTATCTCACTCTAATCCTCTTCTTTCCTTGCATTACTACATATTCCTAATACCACAATCCCATCGGCTCTTCAAATCTGTTCTTACCAAATCTCAACAATGACCCGAGTACTGACAAAAAATGCAATATGCTGTCCCATATTAACGATTTGAATCATCTCAGTGTGAGTAATTTTCAGGCATTACAAAAGTTTACATTTTCCTGGTCTACTTTCTGATTCCTATTTACTTACTTACTCCAAAAAGTAATTTCAATGTGAATACTAAAATGAAGAATACTTTTAAAGTGTACCAATCACCAATAAATATTTTGTTCTGTATGTAATAGAGGTTCTATGTCAATATACTATATTCAAAATATGAGCTTCAAATGTTCATTTATAAAGAGATATAGCAAGTTGAAATACACTCCCAATAAACAATACAGCGCCTTGTCAGGAGACTAGTCGAAGCACCCGTACGCGCTCGCATAGAATAAGAGCCCAAATGGATCTGAACTTGGAGTTGGGTTCCCCGAGAGGGGGTTTTATGTTTTCCTTCATTTTCTTCATACTCCTTAACCGTTAACCCATAGAAGGCCAGGTAAAGTGTTTTGAGGTTGATTTTATACATTCTAGCTGTACACAAATTATTTTTTTAGGTGATTGGTACACTTTAAGCAATTGCTTATATCTGCAACTGACCTATCCACAAAGTGATATACAAATATGTATTAACGAACAGATGCAAGCTCTAGAGATAGGCCTATCTCTACAAAAAAGACCCATTAACCTTACAATAAAATAATCTTACTTCATCCACTTGCCCTCGTCTGAACTGAAGATTAAACAAATGAAGTCTGCTTTAAAAAGCCTCATACATAGAAGGGTTTCTACGGATTTAGAGCTCAGAGATATTAATGAACCCTCAAAAAATTGGACCCTTTCAGTGATTTCCAGAGACCTTGTTAGGCATTTCTAAATCTCTATGTTACCTGTTTTTCAGTTTTTTGAACACTATGAAGACATCTGACATCAGCAGCCTTCGTAATCTCATTATGTTAATCACAGTGAAAATCGTTTCAGTGGAGAGTTTTGAGAAGTTAATTCGGACCCAGACATTTCGATTACTGTATTTCTCTCAGGAAACAGAGGAATTATTCTCAAGAGAGGGCAGGGCCAAATCGAGAGTGATGATTAGAGAGACTTCGGAAAAGTGTCTAATTTCTTAATGATTATACTTCTACTTCATCTTCAATAATCTGCCCCTCTTTGCTGTTCCCTGTCGCTTGTTTTTCCTTTCATTCTCCTTCATTTTAATATGCTTTTCTTCCTCCTCTTCAGTCTGTTTTTCTTTGCCAATGAGTATGCCTCTTACTTTCCCATTCATACACATTTTTCTAATTATTCTCCAATGCCATATAAACTTAATATATGTATTCAGTTATTGCTAAATCTGTGTCTGTCTTTTTATTTTGCTGCGTGGCAGGACAAATATAAATCAGTGAGTGAGCACATATAGATGTAGTGGAATTAACAATGCCACCCTCCCCATTTGTATAGTTAAATTGTGTTATCAATTACTTCAGAAATTAAGTGCTTACTGCTCATAAACCACATGCATATAACTCTTTACTTACTATAGACCAAAACTATGGACTGCCACACTGTTTGGAGTTTATGTACATGTGCCAAAAGTAGACTGTGGCAGTCCCCAGTTTGTTCCATTAGTAGATCGAAAGCCTCAAAGAGTTAATGAGCAGTCAGCTGATCACTGTACCCTGGGTCTTGGCTCACCCCTGGTAATACCATGAACCTTTACCTCTCCCTCTGTTACCTATAACTCATACTCTACCTTGACAAAGCTGCAAATTGGCAATATCATGTATATTTCTTAATCCAAATCAAGGGCAATTTCTCTCTAACCCAACTTGCACTGATGATACAGCAGTAGTTAGAGGGTAAGTCACTAGGAAATCTCAAGACTTGAAAGGTTTTAAGATGTAGGCCTATTCATACATGTGAGTGTCATGTGGTGACTTTGACAAGCTCTGAATATCTTTCTACTTCTATTTAAATTCAACCTTGATTTATAAGAAATGATGTACATGTATTAGACAAGGTTGATAAAATTGGATTTTCAGTGCTTTTCAGACATGTACATGTGAGGTTTTGGCAAGTAATAAACCATTATTTTTGTGAATTTCACAAATTTTTGTAGAGTCGTGAATCTACCATGAAGAAATGAGCTGCCAATGCATGTGCAAAAATATATTGCAATTAGCCTATGACCTGTTAATGTGTTAAAACAACTCCTGAAAATGTCTCTGGTTTGCTTATATCTGCTTATACAGTAATTATTACACCTGGGGCCTGTAACATAAAGAGATACAATTAATCATATGATTGATATCAATCGTAAGTCTATGGCAAACCATGTACTGAAGAGTTACAATTGATCGTAAGATTGATTGTATATCTTTATGTTACATGCCCCAGATCAGAGATTGATTGTAAGTAATTGATCAGACCATCCTGTAAGTCACACTGTATTCAATGCATAGAGTCTTAATACAACCTTTGACAGATTAGTTCATCACATCCCTCTTCAGGAATCTCAAGCTGAGCAAATTATTCTTCACAGCATCCCATTCGTGTTCAGAAAGCTTTCTGACAGCAAATGAAACTTGGCCTTCTCTCATTGATTTAGTCATGAACAATACTGCCCAAAACATTTGAGGTAAAAACTGAGAACTAAATGAGCCATGTTTCTGATGAAGAGAACAAAGCTGAAAATTATGCCTACTCATCATCCCAAAACATAACCAGAAAATTGCCTCTTTCCTTCAATTATAGAAAATATCATATTCAGGAGCTATATGGAGATATAATCCAAAGGGAAGTATTTCTAACCTATGGTGCAGGTGTGGTCACCACGGCAACACACTTCTGCTAAAAATAAAAGCAATTGTAACAGAACCAGATGAAATGGTTAGAAGACATTCTACTGCTCCAATTAAAGCCAGGACTTTCATCGCCGTCAGTCCAGCGAGATCCCGAGGTAATTGGTAATGATCATAGCCTGATTTTATCACAAGCAATAAAATTTGAGGTTTGTACTGACTTTTGGCGATTCATTATTCCCTACTTGCAGGTTGTCTGCCATCTCCTCTTTATTGAATCAATGGCAAATTCTGAAAAGTTCTACATTAACCCACTGATGACTAAATTCTCCCATTCCCACTAAGAGCCACTCAGTTCCCACAGGTAATGGGTTAATAACCAAATTACCAACTTTCATACCGCTGTCTGATTAGTTTTCTAGGCTAAAGAGTCGAGAATACGATTGCAAGGACTTTCAAGAAATCAACTCAAGGGCAATTTCGATGCTCTGTTGTATTGCCTAGATAGGAATCACATTCAGAATATATGCAATTTAAGTCACTGCAATGTTTGCACATTTTAAACGGTGACACACAAGTCTATTGAAATGGCCTGGGGTTGATTTTTTTTAAAGGTCTTTATGACCGTGTTAAAGGTGTATACATACATGTATTTCAAGTTCACTTTTCATTTGTTTAAGAGTCTCTCCTGGGTTACTTTAAAATTGTCTCCTCTGCTTCAATTTCCTCGTTTTATTCCTTCATGTTGTGCTCGATAACTGTGAGTCACTCTATGACGCTCAGGACGTGTTTGTGAGTGTTTTGATTTTTTTAAAGCTTGTATTACCCACTATGTTTCCTTTGAGTAAATCTCAGAAAGAAAATAAAAAAAGAACTACCAAAGAGTCCCTTTCCCTCTAGTGGCATATTCAACATTTGGTAAGAGTCAACATCACATCCTCCTGACGCTCTCAGAAGCCTCCAGACTCCGCCACGCGAGTGACTGCACCCCCACGTACAGGAAAATTGACGGGATGCACCCAGCAAAAACAGTTTACTCTTGCAGGCACAACAAAGGAAAAGCCCTCACAATCAATTATCTTTCTCCTTTTAGGAATTAGTGTTTTTTAACCTCGTAAGCAAGCTGTTCTGTATTTCCCTGTGAGTTTTCGACCTGACGTGAGCATTTGCCGTCTGCCATTTTGGTCCCTGGTTGGGATAGTCCCATGATGGGTGAGAGACTAAGGTGAGGGGGTGACCAGGAGGTGAGTCAGAGTTACCTGTGAAACCACATTAGTATCAAGTTGCTTTAAAGGTTTAAATCATCTCTCTCTCTCTTTCATCGAGTATTACGTTGCTTATAGGAGGTTAATCTTATTTTCTTCATCACTATCTTCTAAAAACGACTCTCCTTTCGGACAACGACAGATGTGTCTGTATGTGATTTAGCACTGACATGATGAAAGTTGGTAGACAGTTCGTACCACAGTTTCTTTTGAATGAATTTCACCAAAGACACTTTTCCCCAGAAGTCCATTGTCTATAATTACATCTCAATTTGCTTTTTATGGAAAAAAAACTAAACTGCTAAACACTGTACAGTATGCACATGCAAGTAATCTTCATTGTATGTACTGTGCATACTAAATATTTCAACGCTAAGGGCCCACTCAAACCATTTCACTGAAGATGATGATCAGTATCTCTTTTCACAGAATCAGAAGTGACAGAACACCTCCCTTGTCACACAGCGAGGGTAGCCGTTTCCTGAGCTGTTTCACCTCTGGTTTAACCCTTTTGATACAAGTGAGCCTGAGTACTGGGAGGTCCTATATGAAGTAATAGCCCCATCATTTGCTGCTATAAAGAACCGTTATGAATGTAACCCCCTTCCAAAATACGGCGATGATGCCTCGTAACGGGGCAATCATATGATGAGCAATGGCTGGACTAACCAGCCATGCAGTTGCATGTATAATGTATGAGATTGAGAGTACAAATGGCCCAAAACACCTTGGTGATGGGTCTAATCAAATCATAGCTTGAAATTGTCATTAAGTCAATGATCTCTGCCCAGGTTGATTAAAAGTACATCTAATGCGATACTGCTGATTGCGTCATGTGAACGCAAACTATTCGCTAATCAGATGTATGTATGTATGTAACCTGAATCCTCAGTATACAGAGCAGTTATTCCTCGGCGGACATCTAAAAATGGCCATCTCTGGTCAGTGATTCAGCGTCTGTGGTGACTTCAGAGGAAGGAGCTCCTGTTCGTCTGGATGCACTCCAAACTCCTCTTTACCCAGGGATGTATGCAAACTAACCAAGAGAAACACAAACTACACAACAGAATAAACCGCAAGGTGCAAGCGCCAATAAAAAAGTCTGAAAGAATCATCAAAAGTAAAAGAAGTGGTAATGTCTGCTGACATTGATTGTTCTCAGAAGTAAAACTATGCTTGTTCATAAAATGATGACTAGCCATCAACTATTGAAAGATTATGTAAACATATTTCTAGCTCATATCATTTTCAGTGAAGCGTTAAATTCAAAGAAACACTGCCAAAATAAAGACAGTTGAAGATGAAGATCTCTTTAAAAACATTGGCATTATACACGGGGCCCAGTTTTAACTTAAAATTTAAGTTTTAGTCTATGGGCCTGTGTGTACCAGAGCCCCTTTACTGTCAAGTCCTGCTTTCCAATTGGGACATGAAGGTATCATCGATCAATTTTCAGATCTAAAGTGATTCAGCATAAAGTCTATAACAAAGACCGGATGCAAGAGGTGTTGAGATGGACCACAAAAACTCCATCCAATCACCATGGGTGCATGAACACAACCTGCAACAAACTGGTGTCGAGTTCAAACTTGGTCAATGATCCACCAGTCAAAAAATTTCTCGATAATGTAATGACATGCTGAGGGATTTTTTTATATCGGTCTCTTGCTGATGTTTTCCCTGTGCCAAGTCGCCTCATTTCTGGCCCATTACCATCAATTTCCAACCATCGACCTTGCTCAGTTTCAACCTACAGAATGATGCATTTTATCATCAGTCATCGACCCAGGGGATCCCTCGCTAGGTGACATAATATAATGATCAACTAAGTAAATAGATTACAAGACTAAGGTAAAACATTTTTAACTATGATGCTTTGGTGTCTCAAGTCTTGTTATGATTTCCCATCTGTTTCTTCAAAAAGTAATAACACAAGGCAAATATCATATAGCAAATAAACTTGAAGCATATAACACATTTATGATTATCTAAGGGATTTCCCCCATATGTTATATTCTCAACAACAACAAAATACTAACAGAATTGGTAATTTTTTCCAAAAAAATATTTATCACACTTGATACAGTATGTGGCTGATCATTCCTTGGCCCACTGTATAGGCTATACTATCTAAATTTTCATGCATTTTGACACAAAATAAAATATGTCTTAGACTGAATCCGTCAAGATGGTGTATGAATGATTGTTATTTCCTTGGCCTTTTATGAATTTTGACAAGCTAACTTTGATTCTCTTTAATATCCTTGAGGAGTTTTGTTACCCCCCCCCCCAAAAAAAAAAACCTAACAGATCAATCATGTCTTCGTCAAATGTTCACCTTTTTTTCACTTGGCATCTGTGCTTCTTAAGACATTTTCTTTTTTCTTTCTCCTAATTTTTTTAAATTAAAGGTAGAGTTGAGCTGTGGTAGATACAAAACAAACTTTCTCACAAAATCCAATAAAATCAACACTGAATATTACAGACTAAAGGTAAATAGTAACTGATAGACAAACTTTTTACAAGGCATAATATATCTGGGTGAGAAGCACAGAAATAGGAGGAAATCTTGTTGAATTTAGTGAAAGTGTATGTGATTTTCACCATATTTTCATGAGTTTATTTAAATTGTGCTAGATGAAATACTTAAAGACAATTTCTCTAGGAGTAAAATATTATTACCCGAAGTCAAGACTACTTTCAAACAGTTCAATACCTGAACATAAAAGTAATTCATGGTCTAGCAAAAGTAACCCAAAATTTCTGGTTCTTCACAGCCTCTTTTCAAATCAGGGTATGTTGTATAAATGGCACATACATGTACCATCAACAGCTGTTCAGTTCCATTACATATAGTGTTCTCCCTAAATTACTTATTTACTCCTCCAACAGAATGTTAGGATATTGTTGCGCAAGAGTTTCCTAAATCTCATATATTTGGCTCCAGAAATGTCACTGGCAATGTTCATTTGAAGGTGATACTTTTTTAGAGAGTGTTCCAATAAACCTAAACTATTAAAGCAATGTGGTTGCATGTTTTCAAAGCACTCATGTGATGTTGGCACAGACCCTGTCATATCTGATGAATAGTTTTGGCTTGTTTTAATACATCCAAGGTCTACAGAAAGTAGTAGATTCTCTCATCTGCTATTTTTACCCCTCTCTTACCCAAAACAAAATCATGGAAAGAATGCACAAGCTAATTTGCTGTACACCGGAGCCAATAAGATAATCCTCTGTATACAGAAATATGGTGAAAGCGGATGAGATCCTTATGATGACAACATTTTGTAAAAGGCTGAACATAACAATTCCTCTGTAAGTAATGTTGATGGTATAAAATAAGTATCCCATAGGATTGAAATTAGTGTAAAATAGACACACCAAAGAAATGTTTGTTGTTAAACTCAATGGCCCGTATTCTGAACTCCAGTTTAACTTAAACCGCAGTCTAAGTGTGATTTAAACCCTGTCTAAACCTGCCCTTTAAACAGGAGTTTTAGAAAATCACATTCTGAACTCTAATTTAATTTAAACTCCAGTCTATTTGGGTTTAACTTTTTACAAAAAAATAGACTGGACTTGTGGTTTAAGTCAGTTTTAGTTAAAGCTCTGGTTTAACTTAGACTGGAGTTTAAGTTAAACCGAGGTTCAGAATACTGGCCAATATATCCAAAGGAATCACAGACTCCAAATTCTATGCAGAATAGTTTCTTCACGTTTATTTAGTAGTTTTTCTTTTTAACCAATAAAAATCAATTAATGAAATATGGATAAACTTATCTTTGATTCATTGTATCTTTAGTTTGGTAATGTAATATAGCAGACAATGGGTTTCCTCCAACTCAATCAAACAGTCAGATCAATGGATTTCAATTTTACTTCATTTCCTGTAAAACTAATTTGCAGGAAATAACACATCAAAAACGAATTAAGAATCAAATAGAAAGAAGAACTCTTTTCATTTTCCAAGTCATTTTCCTGAGCTATCATCTGAATAAAAAATTAATGATTGATAGAAATGAATCATAAAATACTTGTAAAAAATCATCAATCATGTCTATAGGTGATACAATGTAGGTGATGCTTGAAACCATTTATTTTTCACTAAGCACCAGAATTAAGAAGTTGCTACTAACAGTAATCAAATATCCTTACTCATCCAGAGTGTGAAGAAATAGTGCCAACAGAAAATTGATAATTTGATTGAGTAATGACACCTTGCCGCTACCTAAACTTGACATACTTCTTCTACCTCCTATCGTATTAAAGTCGATGAAGACCCCTTGGTTTGGAATAACTGACAGTTTGGGGAGGAAGAGGGGGAGGAAATGTAAGATCAGGGAGCCCCATACCGACTGTCTGGCAATTAATTGCACCAAATTACATCAAGTTACCCTTGAGGTAGTGAAGAGTCACTTGTGCCGAAGTGGTTTCCCTGAGTCATCAATTAGCAGGGAGCACGTTCTTGTTTGTGAACAATAACATGATTCAAGATTTAATTAATTGAATTAGTATGAAACAGATATAAACAGTTGATAATTCAGCTTTGGGGGAATGTGAGATTCTGAAGAGCAATTAAATTAAAGTGATAAAGAATAAGAAGCAAAGGAGCTAATATTAGAATAACCTCAATACTTAATGGCACTTGGAAAAGAACTTAACATTGGTTTGAATATAGATTCCATCATTACATCATGTTATATCATAATGTATGACTTTGCTACAAGGAAGTAAACTCTTATAAAATTATGTGAAGCATCATTACAAAGCATAATCAGCCCCATGAACTTCTACAGTTTCTTTAAAAAACACTTTTAAAAGTTGGTAAATGCTGCAGTTTTGGTTTCAGAGCAAAGAAAAGGGATTACACCCTTTCACTACAGTGCATAATCCTAATTAAAATGCAAATTATCAAAAGAATAGGCATCTTTTAGGCAGTAACAGCTGAAACTGCAGACAATCTCTTAATGAGGCGTCAACCCTAATTACTGGAAGTATCGTAAAACTGCAATCTGATTCAAGAACACATTCACTCATCAAAAGGGCTCACGCTGCCAATTTATTTCAAGTGCAGCATTACGTGAGCAACCGTCAGAAAATAGCTCGGGATATTCAGCAACCCGGCGAGATGAGTTCTTACGAATTATCACCTGCGAAGCGCCGAAAGGAGAGTTTGTTGCCCAGGGTGGTGCGATAATTAGAATGGGAAGCTGAAGAATACCCTGACATCACCAAGATGCATAGAATAGGGTGGAGAGGAGCACGGGGCTAGACATGGTGGCACCCACATAGGAAGTTTTGGATTGAGTGGAAGGAGGTGGATGGTGGATGAAGGGAAGGAGGGTTACGTGGATATGCATACATGGGACTGCATGAGGGCTCATAAGCCAGTGAAGCATTGTGACTGACTACAGAACTGAGCATGGATGCTGCAGTGCATGACTGGAAACAGAGGTCATTGAAATAACTGAATATCTACGATGACCTTATGAATGAAATATTAGTTTTTATTTTCCATGTTTCTCTTTTATGTGGGTACAAATCTGAAAACTACATGAACATAGAAAATTGAGTAAAAGGCGATTTTTTCAAATGAAATGTGTCTTTTCAAAATCGTACTATTTTCACATCTAATCTTGATAACAACCAAAAGTAAACATGTAAGCCAGGAACTACAACTCAAAGCTGTTCCAGTATAACCAACAACAAAAAAAAATCCTGAACAGACTACTCCTAAAGATGCATGATTTCTTGTAATTGATTAAGATTTCCATTATATTATATGAAAGAGATCCTATTCAATCACTTCATTACTCAAATTTAAATTGGATAGACCAACAGTGATTCCTTAGTAGCTTGAAGCAAAGCCTTAATGGATCACAAGTCAAAACTTGTATCCCTACCTAAGTACATATGCAAATGACTTATCTTCTACTTGGAAACAGTTGTACAGCATTATGCTCCAAAGTCAACCAGTTGCTATACACTCAATATCCTACACTAAACTGCATTTTAACTTCAGCCCTAGACTAAACGTTCTACCTAACCCTTAAACAATCCTAAAACCTAACTGCAACCCTAACCCTATATCTTTACCGAAAAAAGCCAAGAGCAATTGCCGTGGGAGCATACAACGTGTCATCATTTGGAAACAAGTCCTTGAAACTGCCTCATCGACTTGTAAAAGATACTTGGTATAAAAGTCTTGTCAGTTCATCCCTTGGCCCTTGCCTGGCCAGTAACCAGGCAGAAAGTGAATAAATTTGTCAACATTACCTTCAAGAACACTGTTATTCAAGTGCTCTGATTAAAACATGCCACTTGCAAAAATGTGAATTATATGTATATATATAAAGGTGATGGGGCGCAGCTAACAATCGGAAATTAAAAGATGACGCATGGTTTAGTCACAGAACATCATGCACACAGCATGTTCATGGCAACTCTCCTGCTATCTCAGTATGTAGCTTCACTTAGGAAGGGCTCCAGAAAATCACAACTAAATCTGATCTATGACAGGAAAATGACACATTGGAGCACCCATCATTATCTTTCTTCTGATAGATGCCCGATGAAGTGGGCTACTCTATTACCAGATCTTTGTTGTTCTACCTAATTCAATTTCCTTCTTCTCCTGTCAACTTTGTCATGTACTTCAGATGGCTACCATTTTTTTTCTTTTTGTGTGTGTGTGTGGATGATAGCTCGGGATGCCAGTTAATAATGATGGATGGATTTCAATCTCAGATATTGCTAGCATGAATCAGATTCTTTTTGGGATATGATTTTATTTTGTTGTTCAAATTTGTTACAAACATTAACCAGAGCTTGACACAGACATGCATCCAAAATCTAAGTCTGAACTCCTAAAATTTTCAAATTTTCAACATGGGGCTCATGCATGCAGACCCTAAAAGATCTCAATCTGAACATCCTACTAAAAACATAGCGTGGAGCCCTGCTATAACTAAAAATCTTAAATTAAAAATTCAACCATCTTTTTAAGATGCAGAACAAATGATGACAAACTCAGTATGGCATACTGAAATTTTCCTAGAATGTGCAGTAATAGCACAGTTCATGCATACTTCCGCTTAAAATGGAGACATGGCTATAATGTAGGTTGATTAGCAGTTAGGATTTTAGCACACAATATCAGGAAATTAATATGTTGTTGTTCCCATCAATTTTCTTGAAAAGCTCATTCAAGGTTCAACCGAGACAGATTGACGAAGACCAAAAGAACTGACGTCACACATGTGATTACGCACGTGAGCGTTTTGGGGCTTAGCGTGAATAGTCTCTGAAACAATCTCCTGCTGATATTCAATCACGTTCATCTAATCGTAGCAACCTGAGTCTAGCCATGTTGATTTAGATCATCATACTTGATCATATTATGTATTAGCTCATGAAGGCTACATATATATGGACAATAAATCTGGAATCTTGAATCTTGTACATACAGTGACTTCTCTTTAAGTGAAACAAAATGCAAAGGATTTCATTACTGAATTCTCATTTATGTACCTGCATTTGAAAACGAAGAAGCATAAAATTTTTTTTTTTCTCAGCTAAATCATTCATTAATCACTAATTTAATAAAATTAATGTTTCAACATCTACCTGAGATATCATATTTGTCTATAAATAATTTGGTATGATAATATCATCAGATATGTAGCTAACCTGCCATAGCAAGACATCAATCTACATTTGGTATTCTCTACCCATGTGAGGTGGAGAGTAGCAAATGTACTCAGTATGAAGAAATTTCTCAAGTGCTTTATTATGGTAGCTCCTATAATGCTGGAGTAATAATATGATACTTTGTGTCAAGTGCAGCAGAGTACAAATGTACAGTAGCTGAGCTATATAAATGCATCTGTCATTATTAAGATCATATCCTACCACAGAATCGTTGGAAAGAAAGTGGATACTCTGAGCACAATTAATGTCAATAATGTCCAACAGGCATTAGAACAAACTAACAAGGTCTTGAAGAGCGTCTAACCTACGATGGTAGTGTAGTCAAGCATCAGTAAACCTCAATGAAGAGTACGTGAATGCCTGGTTGCACACTGCTTCTTCACATATTAAAATGTCTATCTTTGGAAGCAACTAATATTTGAATGAATACATGTCTGGATATAGATGTATTACCTGCAAACGTTTTTTTTTTTTTTTTAAATTAGCATGTAAACAGAAATCATTTAGAGATTCTCATTTAAAGTGTTTCACAGTGGGGAAAAGTAACCATCCACACTATAAAACATAATTTAATGAGGCCAAATATGAATGGACATTGTTAGGCACTGAATGTAGTATTCTGTACTTTACATGTATATCTGAGTATCTTGACTATGGAAGAAAAACAAGTGAATGAGTAAATTACGCAGTACGTAATAAATGTCCCCGCCGGAAGTGCAGATCTGTGGAAATTAACTAGCCTGAACCTTAAAACTTCAGTGAAAAACTTTAGTGAATAAAATAATAATGTTACTGCATGCAAAAGAAGAGAATACCAACAATGCATGTATACAACTGAATTATAAAACATGAAAACATTATGAACCTTCAGCCATTTTGAATAAATTTGCATAAATTTGCATGAATAATGAATTTCAAAATTCTGTGTAGAAGTTTGGAAGCCCCCACCCAGCCCTATCAGATAAAACAATCGGAATCAAAATCCGATGTGAAATAGAGAAGTAGCATTTTTCGTCAATTTTGAATAAATTTGCATAAATTTGCATAATTAATGAATTTCAAAATTCTGTGTAGAAGTTTGGAAGCCCCCACCCAGCCCTATCAGATAAAACAATCGGAATCAAAATCTGATGTGAAATAGAGAAGTAGCATTTTTCGTCAATTTTGAATAAATTTGCATAAATTTGCATAATTAATGAATTTCAAAATTCTTTGTAGAAGTTTGGAAGCCCCCACCCAGCCCTATCAGATAAAACAATCGGAATCAAAATCCGATTTGAAATAGAGGAGAAGTAGCATTTTTCGTCAATTTTGAATAAATTTGCATAAATTTGCATAATTAATGAATTTCAAAATTCTGTGTAGAAGTTTGGAAGCCCCCACCCAGCCCTATCAGATAAAACAATCGGAATCAAAATCTGATGTGAAATAGAGGAGAAGTAGCATTTTTCGTCAATTTTGAATAAATTTGCATAAATTTGCATAATTAATGAATTTCAAAATTCTGTGTAGAAGTTTGGAAGCCCCCACCCAGCCCTATCAGATAAAACAATCGGAATCAAAATCTGATGTGAAATAGAGGAGAAGTAGCATTTTTCGTCAATTTTGAATAAATTTGCATAAATTTGCATAATTAATGAATTTCAAAATTCTGTGTAGAAGTTTGGAAGCCTCCACCCAGCCCTATCAGATAAAACAATCAGAATCAAAATCGGCCAAGAAATGACGGAGAAGTAGCATTTTCTAACATTGAGCACACACGGACAGACGGACGGACGGACGGACGGACGGACGGACGGACAGACACACACACACACGCACACACGAACGGAGCCCGTTTCATAGTCCCCTCGCGAACTTCGTTCGGCGGGGACAAAAAACCATCGCACAAAGGGAATACAACAATATTGTTGATCTATTTTATGAACTAAGAAACAGATTACATGGGTCACCAGGGAGCTCTGCTTGGAATTCTTCCATCTTTTTCTGTCTCGCATGCTTCACAAAGACAAAGACCACCTTCCTCACTATAATAATTGCTGCTGAAAAGTACATCTTGAATTATCATTAAATCCCATTTTTCACTTAAATAAAGCAAAGAGCCACAGGACTTTGTTTACAACATGTTATTTTCTGGAGTGGATTATTTCCTTCATTGGCTTGCTAATGACCATCTGTCAGGCTACCATGACACTGAATGGGATTCAATTATAATCCAACTTCCGCATCGCAAAATTAACTTGGCGATATCGCATCTGGGTCATGTGCTCTAACCCACCACAAGATCAAAATCTGTTGTTGAAGTTTTGGACCATCTTTTGATATACCATACATTAAAGCTGGAAAGAGATTTGTAGATATATGGTAATATGTATGTACACAAGGAGGGATACTGCCTTCTTTTCATATATATATCAACTGCTACCTTTCTTACATACAGACCAATTGAGGCATTAAAGGGATAGTTCACCCTGATTACAAGTTGGTTTTAAAAGAAGCAGAAAAATTAAAGAAACAGATCAGTGAAGGTTGAGCAAAATCCGATAAGAAATAAGAAAGTTATAATTTTTGAAGTGGTAATCAATCAGACACAAATTGGCAACTCCGTGACGTATCTTGTGAGCTCTTCTCCCATTTGCCCTGTACCCCCAAAATCATTAATTTCCCTTTTCTCTAAAGGAAATATTCAATCACACATGCACCTTAGATGTAATCATTGCTCATATGTTTTTACACAAAACCTGTATGAAACAATTACATTTCTTCATCAAAAACTAAGAAAATGAAAATTTATGAAATTTTCTGTATTGAGCAAATGGGAGAGGAGCTTGCAAGATGCGTCACAGAGTTGCCAACTTGTGCCTGATTGATTACAACTTCAAAAATTCATAACTTTCTTATTTCTTATCGGATTTTGCTCAAACTTTCACTGATCTGTTTCTTGATTTTTTTCTGCTTCTTTTAAAGCCAACTTGTAAGCAGGGTGAACTATCCCTTTAAATGAAAGGGATAACATTTATTTATGGAAAAGTACATGTAGTAAGCCTAAACTGTAAGGTTCATGAAGGAAAATGAATGTACACTATTCTAAGTGGTTTAATACCTTATTCCACTGGCGTAAATCCGGGGGGGGGGGGGGGATGGGGGATATATTCCCCCCCCCCCACTTTTCGAGGAGGGGGGTGGGATGGCCTGTACAATCATCCCCCCACTTTTCACGAAAGAAAGGAAAAAAATATATGCCTATGGGTGTTTTTTGAATGACAAAACGTGCCTTGTGTTTGTCAAATAAGATCACAGTGGCAAATTATTTCAACCATCCCCCCCCACTCCTCGATAAGGATTTACGCCACTGCCTTATTCATTCCATTTCCTTTGATTAAATCTCCCTATTCTAACCTTAAATTCGCCCAGATAAACCAAAGGAGTTTGTACACCATCTTCCCCTGACTAGCTTTCAGCAAATTTTTAAAATCAGATTAATAAAATCTCTGTAAAGTCCACTTTACATGGCACAACTACCCAATAGGGAACTAATTCTACACTTCACATATCTCTGTGCTTTTCTTACTCTTCTTTTTATTTTTTTATGTGACACATCAAAAACGATAATCTTGTTAGTCGTTCTAACCAGCATAATTTCAAAGATTTGACAAGACTACATTGATGTTCACATTTCAAGGCAGAACTTCCTAATAGAGAACTGACTCTACACCTCTCATACCTTTGTCCTGTTCCCAATTTCTTTTTAAAGGTACCCATTCAAAGAGATAATCTTCCATTAATCATTCTTACCTGTATAGTTCTGAAGATCTGATCTACTAGTTTGGCGGACACTTGATCCTCCGCTTGCTTCAGTAAATCTCTCGTGACGAGCGATGAGGCAAGCTGGGATATCTGAAAATAGAATGGAGGGATTGTAAATAAATAAAGATTCATGACAAAGACACCTCAAGGAAAAGAGAAATCCTTTGACTAACATCCTTTGACTACTTAAAAGCTTGCAGTATACAGTGTACACCATTATGTTGTATACATGTATACATCAAACATGACAATTTACATGCAGTTTATACTGTAGAACTAAAAACTTTTGCAACATGAAAGCTTTCGCAAACCGTTTTTGCAAATACCAATTTTTGCAAATAACAAAAATTACATGTTGAGCCAGTTGCAATTCACTTAATACATTGTGGCATAAACCTTCACAAATCTTGACCACTCACAAACTTCATATACATGTAAGTTTAATGCACATGAAAATTTCTAGTTTTACAGTACACTGCAAGATATCTTTAGAACAACACATAAGTAATGACCAAACCAGCAAAAAAAAATACAAGGGAGCAATGAGCAATTTAGTTCTGGTACTGGTAAAAAAAGCAATAAAAACATAAAAATCACCATGAGGTAATCGCACTTTAACAACTCCAAAGCCCCCCAAAAAGCTCCCTTAAATAAAAAGGTATTTTTTATATTGGACCATACCTATAATGCATGCAGTATATCTTTATATTTCAAACATTATTGCAGCCTGTTCAACATGGAACTATACAACAACAAAAAAATTAAAGACAACAAATAAATAAACAAAACAAAAAAGGGTAAGTATAGTCATACATTTGGATTTTCATGGCAAAAAAATCTATCCAAATTAATTACATTATATACATGTAAAAAGAAGAAATAGACTGTAAAAATAAATCATTTCACACAGTATTTCACCAGAAAGCACAAAAGTACAACTGTACCTCCACATAAGTCACTGGTGTTATTTGTATACAAGTTGTTTTTTCAGGTCATTCGTTTTGATCCCATAATGCACATCATTTGATTAAAGGTCACAGGAAATAGGAAATAACATTTTATTAAGTAATTTTGTGGCTGCAAATTACTTCATTTACTAATTCTATTTATTTCCACATCAAAACCACAAATATTGAATCAATTAATCTTATAAAAGACAATAATATGCTATCATAAATATTATGTACTTGTATCAATATTAATCCACTTTCAGCCAATATTTCAATAAAATTAGACATTTGACTTTAATGTGAGAAGGTAATAAGCTTCATTAATCATTCAATGAATGTAAATTTATTTCAGCTTTGATGACTTAAAAGTACATGTATAAATGTATATTTTCTCTCAGGTTGATACTAAATTAATGACATTAGGATTAAAGGGTAATTCCATGCAAAAGTAGACATGACACCTATATTTCAAATCAATATAATTTGTAAAGCTCAACATGTCTCAACATCTATATTATGGGGGGATATTTGCAAAATCTAGGTTTTTTGTACTAAAATGTATCCACATACAAGGTATTCAGGTATGTACCTCTGTAGAAAATAAATAGTACAAATGTCATTTTTCATTTAGAAGCATATCTTCCTACTCCTGAAATCCCAAGTTTAATTTCTGGCATTTCAGTGTGGGATATGAACCATCATTTTCAAAATTTTGGGTAATGACTGAGCAAATTTGAGGTTCCCTGAAGGCCAAACGCTTCTGTTGTCGAGACTTACTCACGGTTGGGAATGGCTCCAGAACACAAGGAATAAGTTTGTTCTAACAATGGCTGGCCAATTAGACAGAGAGAGCAGGAACTGATAGTTCTTGTCAACACAACTTCAGGCTTGTGAATATATATCCTAAACTTTAAAAAGCATGCAGGGAGAAAGAATGATGTACTCAACATGGAATCATACAGCTGAAGTCTTTTGGGACTTGGAGAAAAGGACAGAACACAATAATGCGAAAAAGATATCTTATGAAAAGCCAAAGACAGTTTCCAAGCAACAGTAAAGTGATCATTGATTTTGAAAGATGATAGTGAGTAATTTGTTCACAACAATGACTTTCAAGTTCAGAACAAAAAGTTCAGAGTAAGCTACAGTTTCCAAATAAGGAATTGTGAATATTGTGAATATTATCATGAACAACAGCAAAACTAGCTGTTCACTCCTATATACATGTAGGTTGATGCAATAACCTCTACATTAATCTGAGCAGTTTCAGTGATTTATGAACTTGAATAGTGCACTTGTCAGAATTCCAGGAAAAGTTGGAATCAATATGGTTTTAATCATGCCAATCAAAATGTCTAAAATATCAAATCTGAAATCAAATTGAAAGCACCTGAACTTTGTTGTTTTTTTTTTCAAACCAGAATTTCTATCATATACATGTAAGTATTAGCATTCAGAGATTTGCACTCTGTTGGTAAATGTATGAATATAGTTTGCATACCACAAGCTCCTGTGAAAATTTCTCCACTGCCAATTTCCTACAATCACCATATTCCTAACTTCAACTGAAGACCAAACTCTACACCTAACCCAACTCTACACCTAACCCTACTCTACACCCAACCCTACTCTACACCCAACCCTACTCTACACCCAACCCTACTCTACACCTAATCCTACTCTACACCTTACCTTACTCTACACCTAACCCTCCTCTACACCTAACCCTACTCTACACCTAACCTGACTCTACACCTAACCCTACTCTACAACTAACCCTACTCTACACCTAACTCAACTCTACACCTTACCCCAAACATTACCTCAAACTTTGAGTGCAACCCTGCATGTACTGGGCCCCTAACTCTATACTTTGGACGAAATAAAAACCTGCAGCAATTGTCACTAGAGCAAATTCAGATCACCCGTAAGAATGAAGGCACTCTGTGAGTGACGGGTGTGAAAATCTTGTTCTTGCTGACCAGGAAACAATCTTAATGATGTGATAATGAATGACTCTGACGGCATGATATGACAGTTAACTTGGGGCTAGTCTCCCTACATCCATGCAAGACCTTCCCTTCATTCAAATCTAAAGAACATTATCATTATAGAGCAGTATGTATTGGAATAATTTTGTATTCTGATCTGATCATAAGATTTTTGTAACAGGCAGATGATTCTTAATTGTAAACAATTAAATTAAAGAACAACCCCCTGGAAAAATTAGGGATGTAGGATTTAGGAATTGGAAGATTAAGTAAAACCATTTTAAATGTGGAATCTACAAAGTTTTTTTCTAAATCAAATTAAAAAAGGTTTTGTAAAATTAGTGAAATCATGCAAATGCCATAAAATAATAAGCAGTAATATTCAAACAATGCATTTAAACAAGATCTAAACAATATCATAGCATGCCAAATGTTATTCTCATCACAGGAATTTGTTTGGCACTATATAAATGTGACAATTTGTCATATGGATGCAAATATTATTGCACTTACATTTTACATCTACACTTGCATCAATGCTCACAGGATACAGAAACAAATTGAACTTTGATTTTCCCAAATTAGTCCAAAGTCCATAAATGACAGAATATATAACTTTGGGTTTTTATACTCCTTCGTATCAGAGGTCTACATGACAAGATATTTTTATTAGAGAAAATTTCAATCCCACGCTCAAGTGAGCACAAACTATTTACAAGAAAGTCATAATAGAAGTTGAAACCATATTCATCATCTTACAACTATTCTAATATTAAACCAAAGTGCAAATGGCTCTCAAAAGTCAAGCAAGACTCTTTTTCCTACATACATTCTCCCTAAAACTCAACCTCCCAACTCAACCTCACCATCTAAAAGCCACTTTAAAAAAAACAATATGAACAAATGACATCTTACCTCAAAATTCCACTTATCTCAACCTCAAAATTGTCTATTCCTAAAACTTGGTGCATATGTTTCACTAGTTTAACAGTGAGATTAAGGAATATACATTTAAACCTGATGCAACTGATCTACTCCAAAAGGTCCAAATATATATATATATATATATATATGACTAAATACTCCAGGGTGATATTAGAAAGTGAGAGAGTTTTGGATTACAAGAGGCTGCTCTACGAATCAAAATCTGGCTTGCTAGATGAAAAATGAAGATATAAGAGGGATTCAAGGGTTGTTTCAATTGTTTTATATGT
>CM046832.1:47091748-47200358 GCA_025618425.1 Heliocidaris tuberculata
AAAACCAACTCACTTTTAATTATTACGGATTACTTTGAACTGTGAGCATTATATGTGCATAACTATCAATAATGTAACTTTCATTGGTGATCTTAAAATCAATACAGTTTTCTTTTTAACTCTACCCTAGGAGAGCTCCAGCAATAAAATTGCCTGATGAAGTATTCTGTATGTCAACCGAAGGGCAACAGGTGCACTTATCACTGTTTCAATCAGTCTAAGCTCACGCATCATGAAAGTGCTTCTGAAACTTTACTAAAAAAATTCCCTTTTTTCATGTATTCCCCACTTCACATAGCTTCTATCGAGCCTGATCTCACGTCCTTGTGATTAAGCACGTTTTTGATGCATAGCTATAGTCAGGTGTTACGAGTCGTAGGGTGAGTTACAAGTCACGACGACGCTACATCCTTTGCAGGGATTTCATCACGTTCCCAGGCCACCAGCAAATCTACCCCACCCCCTCCTCCTTAAGTCCTCTTTTCAAGCTCGTTGTCATTTGCTATAATCGGTTTTGATTTGTAGAAAGAGTTTTTTAATCTCCTCAACAGAAGCATAACACTGTCCCTGACACAGACATCTTTTCTCATTATCTCACTCTAATCCTCTTCTTTCCTTGCATTACTACATATTCCTAATACCACAATCCCATCGGCTCTTCAAATCTGTTCTTACCAAATCTCAACAATGACCCGAGTACTGACAAAAAATGCAATATGCTGTCCCATATTAACGATTTGAATCATCTCAGTGTGAGTAATTTTCAGGCATTACAAAAGTTTACATTTTCCTGGTCTACTTTCTGATTCCTATTTACTTACTTACTCCAAAAAGTAATTTCAATGTGAATACTAAAATGAAGAATACTTTTAAAGTGTACCAATCACCAATAAATATTTTGTTCTGTATGTAATAGAGGTTCTATGTCAATATACTATATTCAAAATATGAGCTTCAAATGTTCATTTATAAAGAGATATAGCAAGTTGAAATACACTCCCAATAAACAATACAGCGCCTTGTCAGGAGACTAGTCGAAGCACCCGTACGCGCTCGCATAGAATAAGAGCCCAAATGGATCTGAACTTGGAGTTGGGTTCCCCGAGAGGGGGTTTTATGTTTTCCTTCATTTTCTTCATACTCCTTAACCGTTAACCCATAGAAGGCCAGGTAAAGTGTTTTGAGGTTGATTTTATACATTCTAGCTGTACACAAATTATTTTTTTAGGTGATTGGTACACTTTAAGCAATTGCTTATATCTGCAACTGACCTATCCACAAAGTGATATACAAATATGTATTAACGAACAGATGCAAGCTCTAGAGATAGGCCTATCTCTACAAAAAAGACCCATTAACCTTACAATAAAATAATCTTACTTCATCCACTTGCCCTCGTCTGAACTGAAGATTAAACAAATGAAGTCTGCTTTAAAAAGCCTCATACATAGAAGGGTTTCTACGGATTTAGAGCTCAGAGATATTAATGAACCCTCAAAAAATTGGACCCTTTCAGTGATTTCCAGAGACCTTGTTAGGCATTTCTAAATCTCTATGTTACCTGTTTTTCAGTTTTTTTAACACTATGAAGACATCTGACATCAGCAGCCTTCGTAATCTCATTATGTTAATCACAGTGAAAATCGTTTCAGTGGAGAGTTTTGAGAAGTTAATTCGGACCCAGACATTTCGATTACTGTATTTCTCTCAGGAAACAGAGGAATTATTCTCAAGAGAGGGCAGGGCCAAATCGAGAGTGATGATTAGAGAGACTTCGGAAAAGTGTCTAATTTCTTAATGATTATACTTCTACTTCATCTTCAATAATCTGCCCCTCTTTGCTGTTCCCTGTCGCTTGTTTTTCCTTTCATTCTCCTTCATTTTAATATGCTTTTCTTCCTCCTCTTCAGTCTGTTTTTCTTTGCCAATGAGTATGCCTCTTACTTTCCCATTCATACACATTTTTCTAATTATTCTCCAATGCCATATAAACTTAATATATGTATTCAGTTATTGCTAAATCTGTGTCTGTCTTTTTATTTTGCTGCGTGGCAGGACAAATATAAATCAGTGAGTGAGCACATATAGATGTAGTGGAATTAACAATGCCACCCTCCCCATTTGTATAGTTAAATTGTGTTATCAATTACTTCAGAAATTAAGTGCTTACTGCTCATAAACCACATGCATATAACTCTTTACTTACTATAGACCAAAACTATGGACTGCCACACTGTTTGGAGTTTATGTACATGTGCCAAAAGTAGACTGTGGCAGTCCCCAGTTTGTTCCATTAGTAGATCGAAAGCCTCAAAGAGTTAATGAGCAGTCAGCTGATCACTGTACCCTGGGTCTTGGCTCACCCCTGGTAATACCATGAACCTTTACCTCTCCCTCTGTTACCTATAACTCATACTCTACCTTGACAAAGCTGCAAATTGGCAATATCATGTATATTTCTTAATCCAAATCAAGGGCAATTTCTCTCTAACCCAACTTGCACTGATGATACAGCAGTAGTTAGAGGGTAAGTCACTAGGAAATCTCAAGACTTGAAAGGTTTTAAGATGTAGGCCTATTCATACATGTGAGTGTCATGTGGTGACTTTGACAAGCTCTGAATATCTTTCTACTTCTATTTAAATTCAACCTTGATTTATAAGAAATGATGTACATGTATTAGACAAGGTTGATAAAATTGGATTTTCAGTGCTTTTCAGACATGTACATGTGAGGTTTTGGCAAGTAATAAACCATTATTTTTGTGAATTTCACAAATTTTTGTAGAGTCGTGAATCTACCATGAAGAAATGAGCTGCCAATGCATGTGCAAAAATATATTGCAATTAGCCTATGACCTGTTAATGTGTTAAAAACAACTCCTGAAAATGTCTCTGGTTTGCTTATATCTGCTTATACAGTAATTATTACACCTGGGGCCTGTAACATAAAGAGATACAATTAATCATATGATTGATATCAATCGTAAGTCTATGGCAAACCATGTACTGAAGAGTTACAATTGATCGTAAGATTGATTGTATATCTTTATGTTACATGCCCCAGATCAGAGATTGATTGTAAGTAATTGATCAGACCATCCTGTAAGTCACACTGTATTCAATGCATAGAGTCTTAATACAACCTTTGACAGATTAGTTCATCACATCCCTCTTCAGGAATCTCAAGCTGAGCAAATTATTCTTCACAGCATCCCATTCGTGTTCAGAAAGCTTTCTGACAGCAAATGAAACTTGGCCTTCTCTCATTGATTTAGTCATGAACAATACTGCCCAGAAACATTTGAGGTAAAAACTGAGAACTAAATGAGCCATGTTTCTGATGAAGAGAACAAAGCTGAAAATTATGCCTACTCATCATCCCAAAACATAACCAGAAAATTGCCTCTTTCCTTCAATTATAGAAATTCCTATTCAAGAGCTATATGGAGATATAATCCAAAGGGAAGTATTTCTAACCTATGGTGCAGGTGTGGTCACCACGGCAACACACTTCTGCTAAAAATAAAAGCAATTGTAACAGAACCAGATGAAATGGTTAGAAGACATTCTACTGCTCCAATTAAAGCCAAGACTTTCATCGCCGTCAGTCCAGCGAGATCCCGAGGTAATTGGTAATGATCATAGCCTGATTTTATCACAAGCAATAAAATTTGAGGTTTGTACTGACTTTTGGCGATTCATTATTCCCTACTTGCAGGTTGTCTGCCATCTCCTCTTTATTGAATCAATGGCAAATTCTGAAAAGTTCTACATTAACCCACTGATGACTAAATTCTCCCATTCCCACTAAGAGCCACTCAGTTCCCACAGGTAATGGGTTAATAACCAAATTACCAACTTTCATACCGCTGTCTGATTAGTTTTCTAGGCTAAAGAGTCGAGAATACGATTGCAAGGACTTTCAAGAAATCAACTCAAGGGCAATTTCGATGCTCTGTTGTATTGCCTAGATAGGAATCACATTCAGAATATATGCAATTTAAGTCACTGCAATGTTTGCACATTTTAAACGGTGACACACAAGTCTATTGAAATGGCCTGGGGTTGATTTTTTTTAAAGGTCTTTATGACCGTGTTAAAGGTGTATACATACATGTATTTCAAGTTCACTTTTCATTTGTTTAAGAGTCTCTCCTGGGTTACTTTAAAATTGTCTCCTCTGCTTCAATTTCCTCGTTTTATTCCTTCATGTTGTGCTCGATAACTGTGAGTCACTCTATGACGCTCAGGACGTGTTTGTGAGTGTTTTGATTTTTTTAAAGCTTGTATTACCCACTATGTTTCCTTTGAGTAAATCTCAGAAAGAAAATAAGAAGAACTACCAAAGAGTCCCTTTCCCTCTGGTGGCATACTCAACATTTGGTAAGAGTCAACATCACATCCTCCTGACGCTCTCAGAAGCCTCCAGACTCCGCCACGCGAGTGACTGCACCCCCACGTACAGGAAAATTGACGGGATGCACCCAGCAAAAACAGTTTACTCTTGCAGGCACAACAAAGGAAAAGCCCTCACAATCAATTATCTTTCTCCTTTTAGGAATTAGTGTTTTTTAACCTCGTAAGCAAGCTGTTCTGTATTTCCCTGTGAGTTTTCGACCTGACGTGAGCATTTGCCGTCTGCCATTTTGGTCCCTGGTTGGGATAGTCCCATGATGGGTGAGAGACTAAGGTGAGGGGGTGACCAGGAGGTGAGTCAGAGTTACCTGTGAAACCACATTAGTATCAAGTTGCTTTAAAGGTTTAAATCATCTCTCTCTCTCTTTCATCGAGTATTACGTTGCTTATAGGAGGTTAATCTCTCTTTCTTCATCACTATCTTCTAAAAACGACTCTCCTTTCGGACAACGACAGATGTGTCTGTATGTGATTTAGCACTGACATGATGAAAGTTGGTAGACAGTTCGTACCACAGTTTCTTTTGAATGAATTTCACCAAAGACACTTTTCCCCAGAAGTCCATTGTCTATAATTACATCTCAATTTGCTTTTTATGGAAAAAAAACTAAACTGCTAAACACTGTACAGTATGCACATGCAAGTAATCTTCATTGTATGTACTGTGCATACTAAATATTTCAACGCTAAGGGCCAACTCAAACCATTTCACTGAAGATGATGATCAGTATCTCTTTTCACAGAATCAGAAGTGACAGAACACCTCCCTTGTCACACAGCGAGGGTAGCCGTTTCCTGAGCTGTTTCACCTCTGGTTTAACCCTTTTGATACAAGTGAGCCTGAGTACTGGGAGGTCCTATATGAAGTAATAGCCCCATCATTTGCTGCTATAAAGAACCGTTATGAATGTAACCCCCTTCCAAAATACGGCGATGATGCCTCGTAACGGGGCAATCATATGATGAGCAATGGCTGGACTAACCAGCCATGCAGTTGCATGTATAATGTATGAGATTGAGAGTACAAATGGCCCAAAACACCTTGGTGATGGGTCTAATCAAATCATAGCTTGAAATTGTCATTAAGTCAATGATCTCTGCCCAGGTTGATTAAAAGTACATCTAATGCGATACTGCTGATTGCGTCATGTGAACGCAAACTATTCGCTAATCAGATGTATGTATGTATGTAACCTGAATCCTCAGTATACAGAGCAGTTATTCCTCGGCGGACATCTAAAAATGGCCATCTCTGGTCAGTGATTCAGCGTCTGTGGTGACTTCAGAGGAAGGAGCTCCTGTTCGTCTGGATGCACTCCAAACTCCTCTTTACCCAGGGATGTATGCAAACTAACCAAGAGAAACACAAACTACACAACAGAATAAACCGCAAGGTGCAAGCGCCAATAAAAAAGTCTGAAAGAATCATCAAAAGTAAAAGAAGTGGTAATGTCTGCTGACATTGATTGTTCTCAGAAGTAAAACTATGCTTGTTCATAAAATGATGACTAGCCATCAACTACTGAAAGATTATGTAAACATATTTCTAGCTCATATCATTTTCAGTGAAGCGTTAAATTCAAAGAAACACTGCCAAAATAAAGACAGTTGAAGATGAAGATCTCTTTAAAAACATTGGCATTATACACGGGGCCCAGTTTTAACTTAAAATTTAAGTTTTAGTCTATGGGCCTGTGTGTACCAGAGCCCCTTTACTGTCAAGTCCTGCTTTCCAATTGGGACATGAAGGTATCATCGATCAATTTTCAGATCTAAAGTGATTCAGCATAAAGTCTATAACAAAGACCGGATGCAAGAGGTGTTGAGATGGACCACAAAAACTCCATCCAATCACCATGGGTGCATGAACACAACCTGCAACAAACTGGTGTCGAGTTCAAACTTGGTCAATGATCCACCAGTCAAAAAATTTCTCGATAATGTAATGACATGCTGAGGGATTTTTTTATATCGGTCTCTTGCTGATGTTTTCCCTGTGCCAAGTCGCCTCATTTCTGGCCCATTACCATCAATTTCCAACCATCGACCTTGCTCAGTTTCAACCTACAGAATGATGCATTTTATCATCAGTCATCGACCCAGGGGATCCCTCGCTAGGTGACATAATATAATGATCAACTAAGTAAATAGATTACAAGACTAAGGTAAAACATTTTTAACTATGATGCTTTGGTGTCTCAAGTCTTGTTATGATTTCCCATCTGTTTCTTCTCCATACACATTAATTGCTTCAACTACAAAAAGTAATAACACAAGGCAAATATCATATAGCAAATAAACTTGAAGCATATAACACATTTATGATTATCTAAGGGATTTCCCCCGTATGTTATATTCTCAACAACAACAAAATACTAACAGAATTGGTAATTTTTTCCAAAAAAATATTTATCACACTTGATATGTGGCTGATCATTCCTTGGCCCACTGTATAGGCTATACTATCTAAATTTTCATGCATTTTGACACAAAATAAAATATGTCTTAGACTGAATCCGTCAAGATGGTGTATGAATGATTGTTATTTCCTTGGCCTTTTATGAATTTTGACAAGCTAACTGTGATTCTCCTTAATATCCTTGAAGAGTTTTGTTACCCCCCCCCCCCAAAAAAAAAAAAACCTAACAGATCAATCATGTCTTCGTCAAATGTTCACCTTTTTTTCACTTGGCATCTGTGCTTCTTAAGACATTTTCTTTTTTCTTTCTCCTAATTTTTTTAAATTAAAGGTAGAGTTGAGCTGTGGTAGATACAAAACAAACTTTCTCACAAAATCCAATAAAATCAACACTGAATATTACAGACTAAAGGTAAATAGTAACTGATAGACAAACTTTTTACAAGGCATAATATATCTGGGTGAGAAGCACAGAAATAGGAGGAAATCTTGTTGAATTTAGTGAAAGTGTATGTGATTTTCACCATATTTTCATGAGTTTATTTAAATTGTGCTAGATGAAATACTTAAAGACAATTTCTCTAGGAGTAAAATATTATTACCCGAAGTCAAGACTACTTTCAAACAGTTCAATACCTGAACATAAAAGTAATTCATGGTCTAGCAAAAGTAACCCAAAATTTCTGGTTCTTCACAGCCTCTTTTCAAATCAGGGTATGTTGTATAAATGGCACATACATGTACCATCAACAGCTGTTCAGTTCCATTACATATAGTGTTCTCCCTAAATTACTTATTTACTCCTCCAACAGAATGTTAGGATATTGTTGCGCAAGAGTTTCCTAAATCTCATATATTTGGCTCCAGAAATGTCAATGGCAATGTTCATTTGAAGGTGATACTTTTTTAGAGAGTGTTCCAATAAACCTAAACTATTAAAGCAATGTGGTTGCATGTTTTCAAAGCACTCATGTGATGTTGGCACAGACCCTGTCATATCTGATGAATAGTTTTGGCTTGTTTTAATACATCCAAGGTCTACAGAAAGTAGTAGATTCTCTCATCTGCTATTTTTACCCCTCTCTTACCCAAAACAAAATCATGGAAAGAATGCACAAGCTAATTTGCTGTACACCGGAGCCAATAAGATAATCCTCTGTATACAGAAATATGGTGAAAGCGGATGAGATCCTTATGATGACAACATTTTGTAAAAGGCTGAACATAACAATTCCTCTGTAAGTAATGTTGATGGTATAAAATAAGTATCCCATAGGATTGAAATTAGTGTAAAATAGACACACCAAAGAAATGTTTGTTGTTAAACTCAATGGCCCGTATTCTGAACTCCAGTTTAACTTAAACCGCAGTCTAAGTGTGATTTAAACCCTGTCTAAACCTGCCCTTTAAACAGGAGTTTTAGAAAATCACATTCTGAACTCTAATTTAATTTAAACTCCAGTCTATTTGGGTTTAACTTTTTACAAAAAAATAGACTGGACTTGTGGTTTAAGTCAGTTTTAGTTAAAGCTCTGGTTTAACTTAGACTGGAGTTTAAGTTAAACCGAGGTTCAGAATACTGGCCAATATATCCAAAGGAATCACAGACTCCAAATTCTATGCAGAATAGTTTCTTCACGTTATTTAGTAGTTTTTCTTTTTAACCAATAAAAATCAATTAATGAAATATGGATAAACTTATCTTTGATTCATTGTATCTTTAGTTTGGTAATGTAATATAGCAGACAATGGGTTTCCTCCAACTCAATCAAACAGTCAGATCAATGGATTTCAATTTTACTTCATTTCCTGTAAAACTAATTTGCAGGAAATAACACATCAAAAACAAATTAAGAATCAAATAGAAAGAAGAACTCTTTTCATTTTCCAAGTCATTTTCCTGAGCTATCATCTGAATAAAAAATTAATGATTGATAGAAATGAATCATAAAATACTTGTAAAAAATCATCAATCATGTCTATAGGTGATACAATGTAGGTGATGCTTGAAACCATTTATTTTTCACTAAGCACCAGAATTAAGAAGTTGCTACTAACAGTAATCAAATATCCTTACTCATCCAGAGTGTGAAGAAATAGTGCCAACAGAAAATTGATAATTTGATTGAGTAATGACACCTTGCCGCTACCTAAACTTGACATACTTCTTCTACCTCCTATCGTATTAAAGTCGATGAAGACCCTTTGGTTTGGAATAACTGACAGTTTGGGGAGGAAGAGGGGGAGGAAATGTAAGATCAGGGAGCCCCATACCGACTGTCTGGCAATTAATTGCACCAAATTACATCAAGTTACCCTTGAGGTAGTGAAGAGTCACTTGTGCCGAAGTGGTTTCCCTGAGTCATCAATTAGCAGGGAGCACGTTCTTGTTTGTGAACAATAACATGATTCAAGATTTAATTAATTGAATTAGTATGAAACAGATATAAACAGTTGATAATTCAGCTTTGGGGGAATGTGAGATTCTGAAGAGCAATTAAATTAAAGTGATAAAGAATAAGAAGCAAAGGAGCTAATATTAGAATAACCTCAATACTTAATGGCACTTGGAAAAGAACTTAACATTGGTTTGAATATAGATTCCATCATTACATCATGTTATATCATAATGTATGACTTTGCTACAAGGAAGTAAACTCTTATAAAATTATGTGAAGCATCATTACAAAGCATAATCAGCCCCATGAACTTCTACAGTTTCTTTAAAAAACACTTTTAAAAGTTGGTAAATGCTGCAGTTTTGGTTTCAGAGCAAAGAAAAGGGATTACACCCTTTCACTACAGTGCATAATCCTAATTAAAATGCAAATTATCAAAAGAATAGGCATCTTTTAGGCAGTAACAGCTGAATCTGCAGACAATCTCTTAATGAGGCGTCAACCCTAATTACTGGAAGTATCGTAAAACTGCAATCTGATTCAAGAACACATTCACTCATCAAAAGGGCTCACGCTGCCAATTTATTTCAAGTGCAGCATTACGTGAGCAACCGTCAGAAAATAGCTCGGGATATTCAGCAACCCGGCGAGATGAGTTCTTACGAATTATCACCTGCGAAGCGCCGAAAGGAGAGTTTGTTGCCCAGGGTGGTGCGATAATTAGAATGGGAAGCTGAAGAATACCCTGACATCACCAAGATGCATAGAATAGGGTGGAGAGGAGCACGGGGCTAGACATGGTGGCACCCACATAGGAAGTTTTGGATTGAGTGGAAGGAGGTGGATGGTGGATGAAGGGAAGGAGGGTTACGTGGATATGCATACATGGGACTGCATGAGGGCTCATAAGCCAGTGAAGCATTGTGACTGACTACAGAACTGAGCATGGATGCTGCAGTGCATGACTGGAAACAGAGGTCATTGAAATAACTGAATATCTACGATGACCTTATGAATGAAATATTAGTTTTTATTTTCCATGTTTATCTTTTATGTGGGTACAAATTTGAAAACTACATGAACATAGAAAATTGAGTAAAAGGCGATTTTTTCAAATGAAATGTGTCTTTTCAAAATCGTACTATTTTCACATCTAATCTTGATAACAACCAAAAGTAAACATGTAAGCCAGGAACTACAACTCAAAGCTGTTCCAGTATAACCAACAACAAAAAAAAATCCTGAACAGACTACTCCTAAAGATGCATGATTTCTTGTAATTGATTAAGATTTCCATTATATTATATGAAAGAGATCCTATTCAATCACTTCATTACTCAAATTTAAATTGGATAGACCAACAGTGATTCCTTAGTAGCTTGAAGCAAAGCCTTAATGGATCACAAGTCAAAACTTGTATCCCTACCTAAGTACATATGCAAATGACTTATCTTCTACTTGGAAACAGTTGTACAGCATTATGCTCCAAAGTCAACCAGTTGCTATACACTCAATATCCTACACTAAACTGCATTTTAACTTCAGCCCTAGACTAAACGTTCTACCTAACCCTTAAACAATCCTAAAACCTAACTGCAACCCTAACCCTATATCTTTACCGAAAAAAGCCAAGAGCAATTGCCGTGGGAGCATACAACGTGTCATCATTTGGAAACAAGTCCTTGAAACTGCCTCATCGACTTGTAAAAGATACTTGGTATAAAAGTCTTGTCAGTTCATCCCTTGGCCCTTGCCTGGCCAGTAACCAGGCAGAAAGTGAATAAATTTGTCAACATTACCTTCAAGAACACTGTTATTCAAGTGCTCTGATTAAAACATGCCACTTGCAAAAATGTGAATTATATGTATATATATAAAGGTGATGGGGCGCAGCTAACAATCGGAAATTAAAAGATGACGCATGGTTTAGTCACAGAACATCATGCACACAGCATGTTCATGGCAACTCTCCTGCTATCTCAGTATGTAGCTTCACTTAGGAAGGGCTCCAGAAAATCACAACTAAATCTGATCTATGACAGGAAAATGACACATTGGAGCACCCATCATTATCTTTCTTCTGATAGATGCCCGATGAAGTGGGCTACTCTATTACCAGATCTTTGTTGTTCTACCTAATTCAATTTCCTTCTTCTCCTGTCAACTTTGTCATGTACTTCAGATGGCTACCATTTTTTTTCTTTTTGTGTGTGTGTGTGGATGATAGCTCGGGATGCCAGTTAATAATGATGGATGGATTTCAATCTCAGATATTGCTAGCATGAATCAGATTCTTTTTGGGATATGATTTTTTTTTGTTGTTCAAATTTGTTACAAACATTAACCAGAGCTTGACACAGACATGCATCCAAAATCTAAGTCTGAACTCCTAAAATTTTCAAATTTTCAACATGGGGCTCATGCATGCAGACCCTAAAAGATCTCAATCTGAACATCCTACTAAAAACATAGCGTGGAGCCCTGCTATAACTAAAAATCTTAAATTAAAAATTCAACCATCTTTTTAAGATGCAGAACAAATGATGACAAACTCAGTATGGCATACTGAAATTTTCCTAGAATGTGCAGTAATAGCACAGTTCATGCATACTTCCGCTTAAAATGGAGACATGGCTATAATGTAGGTTGATTAGCAGTTAGGATTTTAGCACACAATATCAGGAAATTAATATGTTGTTGTTCCCATCAATTTCTTGAAAAGCTCATTCAAGGTTCAACCGAGACAGATTGACGAAGACCAAAAGAACTGACGTCACACATGTGATTACGCACGTGAGCATTTTGGGGCTTAGCGTGAATAGTCTCTGAAACAATCTCCTGCTGATATTCAATCACGTTCATCTAATCGTAGCAACCTGAGTCTAGCCATGTTGATTTAGATCATCATACTTGATCATATTATGTATTAGCTCATGAAGGCTACATATATATGGACAATAAATCTGGAATCTTGAATCTTGTACATACAGTGACTTCTCTTTAAGTGAAACAAAATGCAAAGGATTTCATTACTGAATTCTCATTTATGTACCTGCATTTGAAAACGAAGAAGCATAAAATTTTTTTTTTTCTCAGCTAAATCATTCATTAATCACTAATTTAATAAAATTAATGTTTCAACATCTACCTGAGATATCATATTTGTCTATAAATAATTTGGTATGATAATATCATCAGATATGTAGCTAACCTGCCATAGCAAGACATCAATCTACATTTGGTATTCTCTACCCTTGTGAGGTGGAGAGTAGCAAATGTACTCAGTATGAAGAAATTTCTCAAGTGCTTTATTATGGTAGCTCCTATAATGCTGGAGTAATAATATGATACTTTGTGTCAAGTGCAGCAGAGTACAAATGTACAGTAGCTGAGCTATATAAATGCATCTGTCATTATTAAGATCATATCCTACCACAGAATCGTTGGAAAGAAAGTGGATACTCTGAGCACAATTAATGTCAATAATGTCCAACAGGCATTAGAACAAACTAACAAGGTCTTGAAGAGCGTCTAACCTACGATGGTAGTGTAGTCAAGCATCAGTAAACCTCAATGAAGAGTACGTGAATGCCTGGTTGCACACTGCTTC
Organism: Heliocidaris tuberculata; assembly: GCA_025618425.1. Taxonomy (NCBI): domain Eukaryota; kingdom Metazoa; phylum Echinodermata; class Echinoidea; order Camarodonta; family Echinometridae; genus Heliocidaris; species Heliocidaris tuberculata. Next base: position 47,104,595 of record CM046832.1, read on the forward strand.
TTCACATATTAAAATGTCTATCTTTGGAAGCAACTAATATTTGAATGAATACATGTCTGGATATAGATGTATTACCTGCAAACGTTTTTTTTTTTTTTTTTAAATTAGCATGTAAACAGAAATCATTTAGAGATTCTCATTTAAAGTGTTTCACAGTGGGGAAAAGTAACCATCCACACTATAAAACATAATTTAATGAGGCCAAATATGAATGGACATTGTTAGGCACTGAATGTAGTATTCTGTACTTTACATGTATATCTGAGTATCTTGACTATGGAAGAAAAACAAGTGAATGAGTAAATTACGCAGTACGTAATAAATGTCCCCGCCGGAAATGCAGATCTGTGGAAATTAACTAGCCTGAACCTTAAAACTTCAGTGAAAAACTTTAGTGAATAAAATAATAATGTTACTGCATGCAAAAGAAGAGAATACCAACAATGCATGTATACAACTGAATTATAAAACATGAAAACATTATGAACCTTCAGCCATTTTGAATAAATTTGCATAAATTTGCATGAATAATGAATTTCAAAATTCTGTGTAGAAGTTTGGAAGCCCCCACCCAGCCCTATCAGATAAAACAATCGGAATCAAAATCCGATGTGAAATAGAGAAGTAGCATTTTTCGTCAATTTTGAATAAATTTGCATAAATTTGCATAATTAATGAATTTCAAAATTCTGTGTAGAAGTTTGGAAGCCCCCACCCAGCCCTATCAGATAAAACAATCGGAATCAAAATCTGATGTGAAATAGAGAAGTAGCATTTTTCGTCAATTTTGAATAAATTTGCATAAATTTGCATAATTAATGAATTTCAAAATTCTTTGTAGAAGTTTGGAAGCCCCCACCCAGCCCTATCAGATAAAACAATCGGAATCAAAATCCGATTTGAAATAGAGGAGAAGTAGCATTTTTCGTCAATTTTGAATAAATTTGCATAAATTTGCATAATTAATGAATTTCAAAATTCTGTGTAGAAGTTTGGAAGCCCCCACCCAGCCCTATCAGATAAAACAATCGGAATCAAAATCTGATGTGAAATAGAGGAGAAGTAGCATTTTTCGTCAATTTTGAATAAATTTGCATAAATTTGCATAATTAATGAATTTCAAAATTCTGTGTAGAAGTTTGGAAGCCCCCACCCAGCCCTATCAGATAAAACAATCGGAATCAAAATCTGATGTGAAATAGAGGAGAAGTAGCATTTTTCGTCAATTTTGAATAAATTTGCATAAATTTGCATAATTAATGAATTTCAAAATTCTGTGTAGAAGTTTGTAAGCCTCCACCCAGCCCTATCAAATAAAACAATCAGAATCAAAATCGGCCAAGAAATGACGGAGAAGTAGCATTTTCTAACATTGAGCACACACGGACAGACGGACGGACGGACGGACGGACGGACACACACACACACGCACACACGAACGGAGCCCGTTTCATAGTCCCCTCGCGAACTTCGTTCGGCGGGGACAAAAAACCATCGCACAAAGGGAATACAACAATATTGTTGATCTATTTTATGAACTAAGAAACAGATTACATGGGTCACCAGGGAGCTCTGCTTGGAATTCTTCCATCTTTTTCTGTCTCGCATGCTTCACAAAGACAAAGACCACCTTCCTCACTATAATAATTGCTGCTGAAAAGTACATCTTGAATTATCATTAAATCCCATTTTTCACTTAAATAAAGCAAAGAGCCACAGGACTTTGTTTACAACATGTTATTTTCTGGAGTGGATTATTTCCTTCATTGGCTTGCTAATGACCATCTGTCAGGCTACCATGACACTGAATGGGATTCAATTATAATCCAACTTCCGCATCGCAAAATTAACTTGGCGATATCGCATCTGGGTCATGTGCTTTAACCCACCACAAGATCAAAATCTGTTGTTGAAGTTTTGGACCATCTTTTGATATACCATACATTAAAGCTGGAAAGAGATTTGTAGATATATGGTAATATGTATGTACACAAGGAGGGATACTGCCTTCTTTTCATATATATATCACCTGCTACCTTTCTTACATACAGACCAATTGAGGCATTAAAGGGATAGTTCACCCTGATTACAAGTTGGTTTTAAAAGAAGCAGAAAAATTAAAGAAACAGATCAGTGAAGGTTGAGCAAAATCCGATAAGAAATAAGAAAGTTATAATTTTTGAAGTGGTAATCAATCAGACACAAATTGGCAACTCCGTGACGTATCTTGTGAGCTCTTCTCCCATTTGCCCTGTACCCCCAAAATCATTAATTTCCCTTTTCTCTAAAGGAAATATTCAATCACACATGCACCTTAGATATAATCATTGCTCATATGTTTTTACACAAAACCTGTATGAAACAATTACATTTCTTCATCAAAAACTAAGAAAATGAAAATTTATGAAATTTTCTGTATTGAGCAAATGGGAGAGGAGCTCGCAAGATGCATCACAGAGTTGCCAACTTGTGCCTGATTGATTACAACTTCAAAAATTCATAACTTTCTTATCGGATTTTGCTCAAACTTTCACTGATCTGTTTCTTTATTTTTTCTGCTTCTTTTAAAGCCAACTTGTAAGCAGGGTGGACCATCCCTTTAAATGAAAGGGATAACATTTATTTATGGAAAAGTAAATATAGTAAGCCTAAACTGTAAGGTTCATGAAGGAAAATGAATGTACACTATTCTAAGTGGTTTAATACCTTATTCCACTGGCGTAAATCCGGGGGGGGGGGGGGGATGGGGGATATATCCCCCCCCCCCCACTTTTCGAGGAGGGGGGTGGGATGGCCTGTGCAATCATCCCCCCACTTTTCACGAAAGAAAGGAAAAAATATATGCCTATGGGTGTTTTTTGAATGACGAAACGTGCCTTGTGTTTGTCAAATAAGATCACAGTGGCAAATTATTTCAACCATCCCCCCCCCACTCCTCGATAAGGATTTACGCCACTGCCTTATTCATTCCATTTCCTTTGATTAAATCTCCCTATTCTAACCTTAAATTCGCCCAGATAAACCAAAGGAGTTTGTACACCATCTTCCCCTGACTAGCTTTCAGCAAATTTTTAAAATCAGATTAATAAAATCTCTGTAAAGTCCACTTTACATGGCACAACTACCCAGTAGGGAACTAATTCTACACTTCACATATCTCTGTGCTTTTCTTACTCTTCTTTTTATTTTTTTATGTGACACATCAAAAACGATAATCTTGTTAGTCGTTCTAACCAGCATAATTCCAAAGATTTGACAAGACTACATTGATGTTCACATTTCAAGGCAGAACTTCCTAATAGAGAACTGACTCTACACCTCTCATACCTTTGTCCTGTTCCCAATTTCTTTTTAAAGGTACCCATTCAAAGAGATAATCTTCCATTAATCATTCTTACCTGTATAGTTCTGAAGATCTGATCTACTAGTTTGGCGGACACTTGATCCTCCGCTTGCTTCAGTAAATCTCTCGTGACGAGCGATGAGGCAAGCTGGGATATCTGAAAATAGAATGGAGGGATTGTAAATAAATAAAGATTCATGACAAAGACACCTCAAGGAAAGAGAAATCCTTTGACTAACATCCTTTGACTACTTAAAAGCTTGCAGTATACAGTGTACACCATTATGTTGTATACATGTATACATCAAACATGACAATTTACATGCAGTTTATACTGTAGAACTAAAAACTTTTGCAACATGAAAGCTTTCGCAAACCGTTTTTGCAAATACCAATTTTTGCAAATAACAAAAATTACATGTTGAGCCAGTTGCAATTCACTTAATACATTGTGGCATAAACCTTCACAAATCTTGACCACTCACAAACTTCACATACATGTAAGTTTAATGCACATGAAAATTTCTAGTTTTACAGTACACTGCAAGATATCTTTAGAACAACACATAAGTAATGACCAAACCAGCAAAAAAAAATACAAGGGAGCAATGAGCAATTTAGTTCTGGTACTGGTAAAAAAAGCAATAAAAACATAAAAATCACCATGAGGTAATCGCACTTTAACAACTCCAAAGCCCCCCAAAAAGCTCCCTTAAATAAAAAGGTATTTTTTATATTGGACCATACCTATAATGCATGCAGTATATCTTTATATTTCAAACATTATTGCAGCCTGTTCAACATGGAACTATACAACAACAAAAAAATTAAAGACAACAAATAAATAAACAAAACAAAAAAGGGTAAGTATAGTCATACATTTGGATTTTCATGGCAAAAAAATCTATCCAAATTAATTACATTATATACATGTAAAAAGAAGAAATAAATCATTTCACACAGTATTTCACCAGAAAGCACAAAAGTACAACTGTACCTCCACATAAGTCACTGGTGTTATTTGTATACAAGTTGTTTTTTCAGGTCATTCGTTTTGATCCCATAATGCACATCATTTGATTAAAGGTCACAGGAAATAGGAAATAACATTTTATTAAGTAATTTTGTGGCTGCAAATTACTTCATTTACTAATTCTATTTATTTCCACATCAAAACCACAAATATTGAATCAATTAATCTTATAAAAAACAATAATATGCTATCATAAATATTATGTACTTGTATCAATATTAATCCACTTTCAGCCAATATTTCAATAAAATTAGACATTTGACTTAATGTGAGAAGGTAATAAGCTTCATTAATCATTCAATGAATGTAAATTTATTTCAGCTTTGATGACTTAAAAGTACATGTATAAATGTATATTTTCTCTCAGGTTGATACTAAATTAATGACATTAGGATTAAAGGGTAATTCCATGCAAAAGTAGACATGACACCTATATTTCAAATCAATATAATTTGTAAAGCTCAACATGTCTCAACATCTATATTATGGGGTGATATTTGCAAAATCTAGGTTTCATTGTAATAAAATGTATCCACATACAAGGTATTCAGGTATGTACCTCTGTAGAAAATAAATAGTACAAATGTCATTTTTCATTTAGAAGCATATCTTCCTACTCCTGAAATCCCAAGTTTAATTTCTGGCATTTCAGTGCGGGATATGAACCATCATTTTCAAAATTTTGGGTAATGACTGAGCAAATTTGAGGTTCCCTGAAGGCCAAACGCTTCTGTTGTCGAGACTTACTCACGGTTGGGAATGGCTCCAGAAGGCAAGGAATAAGTTTGTTCTAACAATGGCTGGCCAATTAGACAGAGAGAGCAGGAACTGATAGTTCTTGTCAACACAACTTCAGGCTTGTGAATATATATCCTAAACTTTAAAAAGCATGCAGGGAGAAAGAATGATGTACTCAACATGGAATCATACAGCTGAAGTCTTTTGGGACTTGGAGAAAAGGACAGAATACAATAATGTGAAAAAGATATCTAATGAATAGCCAAAGACAGTTTCCAAGCAACAGTAAAGTGATCATTGATTTTGAAAGATGATAGTGAGTAATTTGTTCACAACAATGACTTTCAAGTTCAGAACAAAAAGTTCAGAGTAAGCTACAGTTTCCAAATAAGGAATTGTGAATATTGTGAATATTATCATGAACAACAGCAAAACTAGCTGTTCACTCCTATATACATGTAGGTTGATGCAATAATCTCTACATTAATCTGAGCAGTTTCAGTGATTTATGAACTTGAATAGTGCACTTGTCAGAATTCCAGGAAAAGTTGGAATCAATATGATTTTAATCATGCCAATCAAAATGTCTAAAATATCAAATCTGAAATCAAATTGAAAGCACCTGAACTTTGTTGTTGTTTTTCTTTTCAAACCAGAATTTCTATCATATACATGTATAGTATTAGCATTCACTCTGTTGGTAATGTACATGTATGAATATAGTTTGCATACCACAAGCTCCTGTGAAAATTTCTCCACTGCCAATTTCCTACAATCACCATATTCCTAACTTCAACTGAAGACCAAACTCTACACCTAACCCAACTCTACACCTAACCCTACTCTACACCCAACCCTACTCTACACCCAACCCTACTCTACACCCAACCCTACTCTACACCTAATCCTACTCTACACCTTACCTTACTCTACACCTAACCCTCCTCTACACCTAACCCTACTCTACACCTAACCTGACTCTACACCTAACCCTACTCTACACCTAACCTGACTCTACACCTAACCCTACTCTACAACTAACCCTACTCTACACCTAACTCAACTCTACACCTTACCCCAAACATTACCTCAAACTTTGAGTGCAACCCTGCATGTACTGGGCCCCTAACTCTATACTTTGGACGAAATAAAAACCTGCAGCAATTGTCACTAGAGCAAATTCAGATCACCCGTAAGAATGAAGGCACTCTGTGAGTGACGGGTGTGAAAATCTTGTTCTTGCTGACCAGGAAACAATCTTAATGATGTGATAATGAATGACTCTGACGGCATGATATGACAGTTAACTTGGGGCTAGTCTCCCTACATCCATGCAAGACCTTCCCTTCATTCAAATCTAAAGAACATTATCATTATAGAGCAGTATGTATTGGAATAATTTTGTATTCTGATCTGATCATAAGATTTTTGTAACAGGCAGATGATTCTTAATTGTAAACAATTAAATTAAGAACAACCCCCTGGAAAAATTAGGGATGTAGGATTTAGGAATTGGAAGATTAAGTAAAACCATTTTAAATGTGGAATCTACAAAGTTTTTTTCTAAATCAAATTAAAAAAGGTTTTGTAAAATTAGTGAAACCATGCAAATGCCATAAAATAATAAGCAGTAATATTCAAACAATGCATTTAAACAAGATCTAAACAATATCATAGCATGCCAAATGTTATTCTCATCACAGGAATTTGTTTGGCACTATATAAATGTGACAATTTGTCATATGGATGCAAATATTATTGCACTTACATTTTACATCTACACTTGCATCAATGCTCACAGGATACAGAAACAAATTGAACTTTGATTTTCCCAAATTAGTCCAAAGTCCATAAATGACAGAATATATAACTTTGGGTTTTTATACTCCTTCGTATCAGAGGTCTACATGACAAGATATTTTTATTAGAGAAAATTTCAATCCCACGCTACAGTGATCACAAACTATTTACAAGAAAGTCATAATAGAAGTTGAAACCATATTCATCATCTTACAACTATTCTAATATTAAACCAAAGTGCAAATGGCTCTCAAAAGTCAAGCAAGACTCTTTTTCCTACATACATTCTCCCTAAAACTCAACCTCCCAACTCAACCTCACCATCTAAAAGCCACTTTAAAAAAAACAATATGAACAAATGACATCTTACCTCAAAATTCCACTTATCTCAACCTCAAAATTGTCTATTCCTAAAACTTGGTGCATATGTTTCACTAGTTTAACAGTGAGATTAAGGAATATACATTTAAACCTGATGCAACTGATCTACTCCAAAAGGTCCAATATATATATATATATATATGACTAAATACTCCAGGGTGATATTAGAAAGTGAGAGAGTTTTGGATTACAAGAGGCTGCTCTACGAATCAAAATCTGGCTTGCTAGATGAAAAATGAAGATATAAGAGGGATTCAAGGTTGTTTCAATTGTTTTATATGTCATAAGAATGTGTCATTAACCAGTAATTCAACCTTTCGGTTTCAGTAAATTATGGAGAGGAACTAGTAAAACTATACCCTGTCAATTAAACAGTAACTCCACATCAAATTACTACTCATGACTTCATGGTTTCATAAAAACAACCATTTTCAGTCTTGATTTTTTTATACAGTAATTCTAATATCCATTACTAAAGAGATATATTTTTCAGGTCAATGTTTAAAGGGGACCATTCACCAAAACATTTTTTTGTTTGGGGTTCCATGCATATCAGATTCAAATATTACTGCTGTAAAGAGATTACAAGTTGAAACAACTCTAAATAGAGGAAAAAGCGACTTGTGAGTAGAATAGTTGATACATCCATACACACGCAAACCAAGTTTTCTTTTCATTTTATGCCCTTTGATCCTAAACCAATTAAATGTGTCATGAGACTTTCGAGGGATGATTTTACGACATCTACAAATTATATTTTGGGTGAATGGCACTCTTTAAATTTCTGGTACTGTACATAAGCACACTTAATGGATAGAATGTGCATGTATAAAATCAAAAGAGAATTCAAGAAACCTACAGGGACGTCAAGTTACATGTATTTTCAAAATGGGGGGGGGGGGGATGTCTAAATGTTAGTACACAATTTACATACTACTCAGTTAATTCTGAAAACATGCTCCCACAGTCCCGACTGAAGCCCTGGGAGACTTATTTTTGGCCATTATGATAGCATTTAATGCCATTAAACGGAGAATATATAGATGGCCATGATAGACTAATAGAACATAATTTGGGAGTTGTACATGATGTATGACAAGAACTTATCACATGCCAGCAACCAAAATGAAGAATTGCAACATTAAACAATGTAACAATGCTTATTCCTGGAATTAAGGAAACTGAAATGTGATTTACTGGAATTTGAGGGCGATGTTTTTTTTTTTTGTGTGTTTTTTTTTATAGATGTTCCAAGTAAATTTCACACTATCTTCAAAACTATATGTCATGCTTGTACATGTGTTAATGCGGCTGCCATGGAAGTGTATTTGACCAAAACGGTACATCTGCTTTCATTTTACTTTTTAAAGCAGGAAATAATACAAAGCAATAAGGAAGCTCGGAAGTGAAATAGGAAGTGTTCTACAGTACAAAGTTTCGAGACCAAAAAAAAAATTTCAAAAACCAAAGGGATATCATCCGATAGATGGTAAATCCCCATTATTTTCATCTGGAATATGGAATCTACGTCATGAAGCACAAGATCAAATACACAAGGAGGATGTGGCTATGGAAAATACCTTAGAATATACAGGGTTTATTGGTCTCTTGGACTTCAAACTCTTGCAATGTTTGCTTTTTGAAATTTGCACAGTAAATATTGAGGATACATGATCAATTTCAAGGCTTTCATACATGCAGCTTTGCAAAATTCAGTATGATACTAAGACCTAATACTAACACTTGAACATGTACAAGTAAGTTAAGTTTCATGGATAGGAATATGATAATGTTTAACACCTGACTAAATGAAAAAGTATTAATCAATTACAAATCATATCCAAGAAAGTCAAGCAGATGCCAAAATATGTGATGACTGATTTCATAATAATGGCATACATTGTAGCTACATGAAGGCAGGGGGCATGTGCCTTGATCTCCCCAATCAAACAGCAATTTGAATTTTTTTTTTTTTTTTTTTTTTTTGCCGTTCCATTGGGGAGGGATACAGAGAAAGAAAGAGGAAGAAAGAGAGAAAGAGAAAGAGAAAGAAAGAGAAAGAAAGAGAGAAAGAGAAAGAAAGAGAAAGAAAGAGAAAGAGAAAGAGAAAGAAAGAGAAAGAGAGAAAGAGAAAGAGAAAGAAAGAGAAAGAGAGAAAGAGAAAGAGAAAGAAAGAGAAAGAAAGAGAAAGAAAGAGAAAGAGAAAGAGAAAGAAAGAGAAAGAGAGAAAGAGAAAGAGAAAGAAAGAGAAAGAAAGAGAGAAAGAGAAGGAGAAAGAGAAAGAAAGAAAGAAGAAAGAGAAAGAAAGAAAAAAGGGGGAAGGCAAGTCATGTACAAGGATGATTCAACCCCCTCTTTTGCATTTTATCCATAGTAAGAACTGTACCTCCTGCCCCCCCCCCCCTAAATGACACCAGTGCCACCTGAACAGCTGCACCCATGTTACACCATAATGAACACTGTAAAACCACCCAAGTCTTGCCTCTGACTGATACAGTGTGTTCTTTGGCAGTTCTAAACATTTTGCTATTTTCTGATCATCAATTCCTCTTTAAGAAGCCAAATAATATATTCAGAAGTTGAAATACTATCACATTGATGTGAACCCTTAGTATACTATTAATACATGGTTGGGAGTGCATTAGTGCGATCTGGCAACACAAAGGTTTTTATCGTGGTGTACTAACGCACGAGGCGTTAGACACCACGATAAAAACCTGCGTGTTGCTGGATCGCACTAACGCACGAACTCACAACCATGTGTTGATGGTTTTATAAAACGGGTCTACAATCTTAGTGTTTTCTTACAATCTTAGTGTTTGATCCGGATTAGCCGTGAGTTAGTCCTCTCGCCGTGCGTTAGTACTTTTTTTTTGCACGGTCACGAGATGTTATTTGACCAATCAGGATGGCTACATTCTTGAACCCGTTTTATAATAAACCCTAACGTTCATGCAAAAACTGCAAATTAATTTTTGCCATCAATTAATAGAATGATACAGATTGGATCATCAATCTAAGGACAAGATTGACTATTCATTCCTTGAAGTGAAGCACCCATACTGGGCCCTCTCTCAAGGTTCTTTGATGATCCTGCCAACCTCCCTTACTAAACATCCTGTTTCCTCTTCTATTCACTCTCTGCTGGAGCACTGCTTCTTACCCCTCGCCTCAACTCATTCCATCCAACCTGGCCTGCCAGGTCATGCACCCTAAAAATGTAAAAACCAGAAACTTTCGCGTGCATGACATGTTCATAAATTTCACGAGTGGTTCGGATGAATTTGTGATTCAAGCTTCATGTTGCACAATATAAAATGAATCACAGATGATACAAAGTTTCTTGCTGTGCAAATGGCCATTGTTCAGAACTCATGAAAGTTTCATTTTGTAATTTAATTTAAGAACTCCAAACACCCCCCCCCCCCCAAGCCAGGCTTTAGGCAGTATTGGGGTCCCACTTGAAAACTACATTGTAGGGTGTCTAAAAAAAAGGCTGTCCATTATGATGTGGATAAAAAAACTCGGAGTGCTCCTTTATACAGAAATACGTGTATGTTAGATATCCAGATGCCCTTCCGGATAACCCACAAGGGTTGCCGAATTCCACCTCAGGCCCTGCATCCAATCTTCTCTTATAGCGCACACCCCTTCTCCTGGGGGGCGTTTCATGAAAGGACTTGTCAGATATTTTATCCGACAAATTTGCTCTCAGCCAATCAGATGCAAGGATTTCAGTAGCTTATAACAGTTGTCGGATAAAATATCCAACAAATTCCTTTCATGAAACGCTCGCCTGTATGAATTTGCCAGATGTGTACTTGAAATACCTGTACTTGACCGATCTACACCCTTCGCAAACCTTGAAAGGAACACCTGATCCCTGTTACCCTACTTTCTGAGACATCCTGTGTCCTCTTTCCTTTCACAGTCTACCCCTCCCCATAAACATTACTAAATCTTGCCCCACCCACTTCTAGAAGACTGAACATTGATAAAGCTTAATTTTCTACGTAAACCTTATATTCATACAGTGTAATTCAGTTCAGGTTCTAAATTTTTTTTATTTTTATGTTAATTTCTTGATGCCACATCATCAGCTCAAACATTACAAGAAATCTCATTCTAAAACTTGATGTCTGTTATGTAGCACAACTGCAGTCACAAGTATGATAGATTTACAGTACAAGTATCAAAAAGTGTTATCCTAGCTGGCCCCTTTTCTAATTGTTAAGTGCATGCTTTCACTTCGGTATATGACCTTCAGTTCATTTTCAGTGTCGACACGATACAGTCAGCATATACACACGTCTGTTGTTTTTTTTTAATTCTTTCTTTTTCTATTTAATTCTACATATGTCCACCGGAATAATGACTGACAGTATGCATAACAATTGCATTGGGTTACAGCATAAAATGGAGAAAAAAAAACCCTTCTAACTGATAAACCTGTAGTTTAATCAATGTGACTTCAAGTACTGATACATTTGAATAACAGTTCTATAAAATGATGTAAAAACAAAACTGAAACCAGGCTATATTTCAAGGAATATCTAGGTCTTGTTACGGCTATTCATCAAAATGAAAGTGAAATGATGATGCTAATGTCCTGTCATAAAGCAATAAATAATAGTGTCTAGTATTCATAATAAAAAGTTAATCCTGCATTCTGTGCATTTATTCCTTCATGATTGTTTTTATGATAACTAATGTCAAATTTTGACTACCGGTAGAATACAAAACATGATTGCTTAGTAAAACTGTATTGCTTAGCTACCTGTACATGAGAGTATTTTGATCTAACAATATTTTTCATTTCAGTCCAAACAGTGAAAATCACATAAACTCTGCTCAAATTTGTACCCTAAAAAGGCAGTAAATATCATAACCATAATGTCATTTACAAATATAGTGTACATGTATTCAAAAGCCCTTGGTAAGAAGAGGTACATGTATAGTGCCTATGTATTCGTTATTCAAATCTTCCCACCATATGAAGTGGGATGAGCACAAATTCTCTAGAATTACGGGAAATTAAGACTTTCCAAACCGGTTTCTCAGGATTTGCAATGGAAGTATGTATGTATCTGAGTGTGCATAATGCAGTATGCCTACATATGTTTACTGATACTCTTGACAATCTCGGAGCAACAGATTGAAACACAAGAAGTCATGTTTTGCTCATGTGGCTCTGGTTCAGTCAGATGCGCCTTGACAGTGGCTATTTTTGCAGCGTAAGTCTCTGCAATCACACCAAAAGGAAATATCCCATTACAGCTTTTAATCCCCCGCCGTTCAACTAACTGCAACTTGGCCCTGCCTGCGCTTGCTTACCCAGCCCGTGCTATGCTCACTGCTGTTGCTGCTGCAGTAGCAGCAACAGGGTAAGATCCATAAACAGGAGTACATGTATTTATAACAGAATATGATATCACCTTCAAATAGAAGTGTGTTGATCACCTCTAAAATAAAAAAAAATGGTGAAGGTAAGGGGATCACTTTTGTGTTATTGTACGAACTAAAAATATCATAGCTAAATCGATAGCATGCAACAATGCACTTCATACAGGTATCTTCTTTCCTTTAGTATGATAGCTACATTTGTAGTTTGTACTCTTTACCAAAAGAAACCTACACTACACCTTCAGTTTGTTTATTTTCTTCAAAATATAGGTTTAGGGAGGAAATGATGTTGCTTTTGTTGAATAGGACATTTTCTTCTTTCAATTTACAGAACAAATCTAATACATGTACTTCTGAATTAGCAATAATCTACACTATATCTTAAAATCAATTTTATTTTGGTTAGATCTCTGCAGTTTTTGTATACATGAAAGTGATCCTCAACATGTGGTCGATCCAGACATGCGATAAGGGGAACATTCCTAAGAACTTCTTAAGCTATCCTTACAACATGAAGCAGTGTCAAATTCAATGAGTCACTGCGCCAACACCCAAGATGTTAATTTCTGATTAATCGTATTGTCTCCCACCCTGTTCTTGTTATCCCCCTTTTAAGCCCCATGTGGACGCTAACACCCCTCCTGGGAGCTTTCTGCAGAGTATCTCCTGTTCAAATGTTGCATGCTAATTGGACCTGCTGTTCGAAGTGTGAAGATCGAGCACCTGCCTTGATCATAATGGTACCCAGCAGTGTCAGATGATTTGAGCCAACTGTTTAACAAAAAACTGAGCTTGTAACTCATCAACAAGATTTTCGAGTGGAAACCACTATCTTCTCGAAAGTAATTCTTTGAAATGACCCGTCATCTTGAAGAAAAATATAAAACATGGTACAGGTACATGTAGGCCTTTTTTCTTTAAATACCACCAGAACGCTTCTAAAATTCTTTAAATTATTTCAATTTGTAAATGTGCAATAGTTGACTTGATAAATCTACTTCATAAATATGTCATTCTTTATATATATTTTCTTCATCCTTGCAAATATGGCCAGCAGCCCAGCACCATCCAGTTTAGTGTTCACTCAAAAATATGAAAAACATAATGATAGAGTTACTACCCAGTAAAGAAAGATAAATCTTTCATTAACTTGACCATGCTCTTGAGTTTAAAAAAAAGCAAGTGTATCATACAGTATCCATTACTAAACTTTGCTTGTCATAATTTACCTTAAATTATGAAAAAGTACACACAGTACATTTCAAAGGTGGTTATTATGCACTTATCAACTTGACAATAGCTCAAGACACATCAGTGCAATCAGTTTTTAGGCACATTTCAATGGCACCTAAAACCAAGGCTGTATGCATTATTGCATTCTAACTCCATCAGTTTGTGTGAACTACTAAAAAATGATGACGGAACTTTTCAAGTATATTTTCTCACCTCATCATGAGACTGGAGATCCTGGAAAATCTCCCGATTGACCGATGCCTCCGACATGACACACCACTCGTCCAGCGATCCTAAACTTGTGGCGCTTGCTGCCGTATCAGTCCTATCTCTGATTTGAGAGGAGGGAGCAGCATTATCATCATCATCATTCATTACATTGTCCCCTTCCCCCTGTCTCTCATCACCATCCTCCTTGGCATGATCCATGTTTGGTATCTTATCCCTCTCAGGGGCAGCATCCTCTATACCGGTATCCTCTTTGGTGCAACCCTTTGATTCCGCATCGCACTGCACTCCTGTAGGCTCCTGATCCATGACTGGTATAGTTCCTAACATTTAGACGAGTGATGACGTCTGAGGGGGAGGGGGGGGGGGGAGAGAGAGATGCAAAATACATGTTAAGTGATGACTTATTTGGTAATCCTATCAATCATTAAAAACTGATCAATTTCAAGCTACAAAATTAGCAATTTGCATATATACCTTTGCATTCTATTTGATTCAAAAAGTGAAATAAAAAAAAAGAATTACATGTATAATGCAAACCCAGTGACAGATGATTTTGACTGATGGTTTATCTGACACACACTCCAATGAAACATTCTTCAGACTTTTATTCATGAAACATATACAGTTATGGATAGGTTCCAATTGGGTTTTATATTAGGCTGATGATTAGGTTTCTGGTATAGGTTTAGGGTTAGGTATATAGAGTTGAGTCCATGGTTGAAGTAATAAATTTGGTTAAGGAAGGGAACTGACTGCACAGCAATTGTCGCAGTACCATGTTTCGTAAAACCTAGCCAAACAAATTTGTTTACAAATGTACACAATAATGGATCCACTGACATTGAAAAGCAATGTCTTGTGTTTAACAGAGGGGAAAATGAATAGTTTTGTGGGGAACAGCAATATTATCTTCCTACAGATCAAAAGATCGTCACCTGATGAGTAAAAATAGTATCAAACAAAGAGCACAGAATCATAAAGTTCCAATTCTGATCAGAAATCAGAAATTACTTTAAAATCTCATAAACTGCCCAATAAATATTCATCCTAAAATGCATGTACATATCATATAAAAAAGCAATATCATCTTATACAGATCAAAATATTGCTAGAGTATTCAGCAGCAAACAGCATAGAATCGTAAGTTGTCCAATTCAAAACTGAGAGCTATGAGAAATTACTTTCAAATCTCACAAATTGCCCAATAAATGTTCATCCTAAAATGATATGTATATCATATCAAGAAAAAGCAATATCATCTCGTACAGATCAAAATATCTCCAGCTAGAATATTAACCAGCAAAGAGCATAAAATCGTAAGTTGTCCAATTCAAAACAGCGATGTAAAATTACTTCTAAATTTCACAAATTGCCCAACGAATGTTCATCCTTGAATACATCAAGGCAAGGATATATTCCACTTGCTATGCCAGGAGAGAGAGAGAGAGAAAAAAAAAAAAACTTGACAGATATCCCCAGGAGACCAACAGACAAGATAAAGCACAAATGAACGAAGACTGAAATGAGTTTATCACCACCTTGTAGAGAGCAGAGAGGAACTCCACATTAAGAATCCAAAGGACCAGATGGCTGGAGAGCACGGATCCAAAAGTCAGCGCTACCGTCAACGGGGGCCCCCCTATAGTCTCTCGCCCACCACTCTCCGTGCCTTGCTCCAGCTTTTTAGTCACACTGTGCAGATGCAATATGAATGCACTGCTACACAGTCAGACGCTGCGTAAGCACTGACAGAGCAGAAAGTGTGCTACACGCGCCCCCCTGCTGCTAAATCTTGACGTGTCTTGGCTCAGTATTCCCCTACCACCTGTACACCTGAATGAGTCATAAGTATCACCCCTTGCTACGCGCTTGTGCTGGCTCAAGACCTGCTTCCCGTCAAGGCTTGTCGCTGGGAGCATTCGCATGGAGTCTTTCCATGAGCACTGCTGGCAAGGCTGTCAAAAGAGGGCCTCAGCATGACAAATGAAGTGAAATTAAACCTACTCTCATCTTAATCTTAAAACTATAGATTCATTTAATTGTACAGGTACATGCTGTGTTTGGGGGTTAAATCAAGAACAATTTTTTCCCCTCCAAAAACTTTCCAATATTACTTTACTTCTTTTGAGGGTTGTTGAAAATTTCCAGGAAAGTTTTTTTAATCATTATTATTAGTATTATTAATATCATGAGTAGGCCTAGATATATTTAGATGCCTTCTCTTCAGAATTGCCTAAATTCATATCTTTATTGAACAAGTCTGGGAACACTGTCAACCTATGTAACAACATGTTAAAAAAATCTGCAATACAAAAATATATTCTTGGGGCGGTATTCTGAAAACTGTTTTATCTCTAATATTGTTGTACAATGTATCTCCACAGTTAAGATAAAATTGGTATTCTGAAAATTGTTGTAACTTTTGTTGTAAATTTTGTTGTATCTTTGCCTACTCTGCGCATGATCCTAATTTACATATGCGCGCTGAAGATAATATCATCATGAGATAATTGTCTCTAAAGATGCTGCTTGTCTTTTTGTGAACTCAACACATGTTGTGTCAGATACAGTTTCCCATGATATATCTTGAGCTAAGGAGACAAGCTGCACCTTGAGAGATAGTGGGGAAAATATGAAATTTTGTGTACAAAACATATAGAGAGTTGTACTACTTAACTTGTCACTTTGAAGCAACATTGCCAATTTGAGGATCACCATAGAGAGTAAATTGAGACTTTTCAAACTTTCATAACTTTCTCATTTCTTAACCGATTTTGATGGAACTTTTTAAAAATTGCTTCTCTCCATCCTCTCTTTTCATTAAAATTGATTTTTTTTCCCAGGGTTTCATTCTCCTTTAATAACAATGCCCGAAATTGATGTACGCCCGAAATTGATGTATGCCCGAACTGCATCCTTATCTTTGACTTAAGGGGTGCTCCTATTGGTTGACCTACCTATAAAACCCATCTTGATTGGTAAAGTGTCAAAAAATGGGCGTGTCAAAGATACTATAAAGGCAGTCCTTAGAGAGATAATATCCCCAAAAAACAATTTTCTGAATACCAACTTACAACAATATTAGCACTGTATTATCTACGGAAGATACAACAAAAGTTACAACAAAAGTTACAACAATTTTCAGAATACCACCCCTGGTTACTGGCACAGGCCGCGCAGCTGGGGGAGCTGGGGGGCTGCAGCCCCCCCCTACTTTTTTGAGTAGACACGTTCAAAAAAATATCGGAAAAAGGCTCGAAAATTGTCATTAATGAGTGAAATCAGATCAGCCCCCCCCCCCCCCACTTTCAAAAATGCTCCGCGACCCTTGGTGCATATCTCAGAGTTATTCTTCTCTTACTATTCACCATGCACCAGTGCATATATCTAAGAGTTATTCTTTCTATTCCCCATGCTCTAGTGTTTATCTCAAGAGTTATTCTTTCTCTCTATTCACCATGCACATAGTGATTTTCTCTAGAGTTATTCTTTTCTTACAATTCACCATGCACCGGTGCACATCTCAAGAGTTATTCTTTTCATCACTGATCAACAAGCAACACTCTACATATCTCAGAGTTACTCAACTTTATTCGACTTGAATGCATGTAATATCTGCCATCATCATTCAGCTCAGTTCCAACCCACCACAAGCAGGTTTATTTTCATATTCCAGGTCCGAGGTCTACATTTATTGTTCGTCTCAATAACAGCAATTCTTCATTCACACTTCTTTTTCTCAATTACATTCACACTTGCAGTCACCCATCAGTGTTCTTTAAAAATGATTTGATATATTGATTTGTAGAGACAGACTTAAATAATACAACTTTAATAAACCATAAATATTATGGCGATTGATCTCATTCTACAGTAGGCTACTTACTAGTAGTACTAGCAGAGTCAGAGCAGTTTCTCAAACTTGAAAACTAACTTAATTACCATCGGTAAGAAAGACTAGAATTAATTTGCAACTGAAAAATTAAAGTGAAATGAAAGAAATACGTTAGAAATTGTAATATAAGCTAAGGTAAATATGTAATAATATACCGTCATCATTTACCTGTTACCCATTTCCTCGCAAGAAGATGTAGACAAATTCATAGAGTACAAGGTTTACTGCACTTTTACGGATGAATTGATGCATTTAGTTTTGACATGAGAACAGCTGGCCACGGCCCGGTCGCGCGTTTACGTTTTACAACCTTGCCTAGGCATATTTTCCAAATATTGCAACGAAACGGCTCGAGCTCACTCTAAGTACTGACTGTTGCGTTGGATCGAATGCGTATAATGATGACCACTGTATTCAGTTTTGCCACCTGTACTCTGTACACTGATGTAGGCAGCTATTGAAGCACAGACGTGTGTATTTCACAAATGAAGCGTAATTAGATAACGAACAAGGGCACATTCACATTTATGCGGGGGGGGGGGGGGGGGGGGTGAGTTGACAGTATTTATTTACCATAAACAAAATACATACAAAAATATCAAGTTTGCATCAAAATATAATGGAAGGCAACAACTCAAAAAGCATATAAAGCTTGTGGCGAGTGAGCAAGAATAACTAGAATACATATACTATATCACAAATGCTGATTATGTAAACAAAGTCTTAATGAATGGCTATAGCATATATAAATACACATGGTTAGACAAAAAGATCTTACCAAAGCAAACAAAAAACCTTAACTAAGCAAAACAAAATAAGCAAAAGACAAAAAACAAAACAAAAACAAAAAAACAATACATATACATGTATATCTATCTATCACTGTTATGTCTATATATATATATATATATATATATATATATATATATATAAGGGCAAGACAGACGAGAATAAACAAGAAGACATCACGAAATCAAACAAAACAAAAACAAAAACAAAAAACAAGAATAAAAAATGGACATAACAGTGATAGGAACAGCTGACATTTGTACATGATATATGATTTTTTGTATTAACAAAAAAAGCAAAAAGGGCACTCATTCTTCTTTTAGAGAGTAAGTGAGCATATTCTCTTTAAATTTGAGTTTGGCATTGTTTAGTCCAGTCATATAAGGGGACATATGGGGGGGGGGGGAGCTGACAAGAAAACAGCGGCATAGTCTAGTCCAGTCATATAAGGGGACATATGGGGGGGGGGGGGGCTGACAAGAAAACAGCGGCATAGTCTAGTCCAGCCATTGAGGAGGCATATGGGGGGGGGGGGGGAGCTGACAAGAAAACAGTGGCATAGTCTAGTCCAGCCATTGAGGGGGCACTGGCATCATGGGGGGGGGCACTGGTTTTTCTCGGAAAATTCAGTGAAAATTCATGAGGCTTAAAGGGAGGGTGTAGGAATGCATCCAGTTCTTTTCTCTTTTTTGTCTCAATCACTTTTTCTCCTTTTTTTATTAGCAGGCTGATGGGAAGGGGGGGGGGGGTGTTTTGCATAGTAATGCCTCTGCATGTAATAGTTATGATGATGATTTTAAAAAATTAATTATAACAAGGACCTCTTATTATTATTATTTTTAAGTATGTTGTATTTAATTAATCTTAGATTTGTAATTTATGTATCAATCTGTCATGGGGGGGGGGGGGGGGCAAACGTACTGTATGTATTGCAGTTAAGCTTGCTTTCAACACATGCACAAACACACATACAACAATCTGTGTACACCTTGATTGTGGGTATCTGTATTGTTTTCTCCTATTGTATTTTGTACCCCACAAGCATGATGAAATAAAGACCATCACTGTGCTCTGTTCTCTGTACCCCACAAATGCATCTTTGTAAGATCACACACACGCGCGCGCACACTCATGCACACATACATTCAAACACACAGACAAAGAGACAAATGCTTGTGAGAAAAATTCAGTGAATCTAATTTTTTATTACTTAACAATTATTTTTTGTGAGCAGTAAAAACATCTATACCAGACCAACTCTTCTGTGATTTCAAACAAGATTTTTTTCTCTGTCAACAGTGACAAAGCAAATCAAAGTTGCATTATTGGTAAACCACAGAAAATCTTACTTTGATGACCCACATTTCAAGTGTTAACCCGGCCTATCCAATGGTTAAAAAGATGTTTTGTTTCAAATATATGTTTTCCTTTGAGGCATTGGTGACCTTTGGCCATTTACTTCAAAACTCCAAAATTATCTAATCCTCAAAATTTGTACAAAAAGTAAAAAGTAAAGTTTAAATCTGAAAAAAAAACTCTTCTTAGGATTGACCTTTGATCTCACAACCTCAATTTATTTTAAGATTGTCACCTTTAAATGAATATAAAGAATATAAAAAATAAAGCTTGATGTCAACAAACCAGTACACAATCAGGAAGACTTGGCAGCTCTGTTGTATGTAGAAGTCAGAACATTAATTCCCCCTGCATTAATAACATCAGAGGGTAAAAGAAGATGCCTTGTCAATGCAGTGTACTATCACTTCCATATTTCACCTTGAACTTCTCTATTGGATTAATGCAAGATGTGAGGAAGATCCAAGATAAAGTTTGTAGCACTGAATAAAACTACATTTTTTATGAGAATTTTTTAACGCACTGATAATGAGTTGCAACCTTTTACAACCAGCTTAAAAAAACTCTGTAATGGAACATAAACTGCATCATAGAATTTTATGTTTTTATCATTATTAATATCTGATACATGTACATTAACCAGATTACGTAATGAAAACAAGATGACTGTGACTGTGTCTACTATGCCTCTGCCTAAATTCTGTTAAGTTTACAGCTCAAACTCTTCTGGAAATATTGTGATAAAAAATAAAAAACAAGATGAATGCGACTGCATCTCCTATGTGCCTCCGTGTAATTTCAGTTGATGGCTCAATATTGTGATTTACCAGAATAAAAAGCCTATAACTACATGTTAGTTGGCATCTTTGACATTGGTCCTCACACTTTACAACCCCAAAGTCTGATCACTTTATCTCCTCCTAGTCATGAATACAAAATAGTTGAGATATATTGATAACACAACTTTAAAAACCTTAATTTCACATAAAATGACATCTATGACCTGTCGACTTTGACCTCCGTGAACAAAAATCTAACCTGTTCATCTCACTATGGTTTATACTAGTTCGAAGTTAATCAAGTTTGAAGTTAATTAATGGCTCCAATTGTTCAAGACAGTGTTAATAAGGCAAAAAACAGAAATTTCATGGTAAATGACCTCAATGACCTTTGACCTACATTTGCTAAAAATCTAATCAGATCATCTTTCTATGGTGATACATACTAGTACCAAGTTTGAAGTTCATACCTCAAATGGTTCTTGAGATATAGTGTTGACAAGGCAAATACCTGAAATTTCAGAAATTGACCTCTCCGACATTTGACCTAAATACTCCAAAATCTAATCAGATCGTATTCCTATGTGATACATACCAGCACCAAGTTTGAAGTTCATACCTCAAATGGTTCTTGAGTTATCGCGAGAACGAGACTAACACCTGAAAGTGTAGATATTGACCTCTGTGACCTTTGACCTACATACCCAAAATCTAATCAGATTGTCTACGGTGATACATACTAGCTTAAGTTTGAAGATTATACCTCAATTGGTTCTTGAGATATTGCGCTAACTGACTGACAGACAACCCCAAAATATAATGCCTCCAGGGCCTCCTTTGGTGGGTGGAGGCATCAAAGTTTGAATGTTTACAGAAATTAAAGTCTATCATCTGCTGAAGATCTTGACATACAAAGTATGGAGTGACATAAAAAAAAAATCACCTACAGTACAGTGCAAACTCACTATAATGAGGACCTTGGGACCATGAAAATTACCTTGTTATATCAGGAATCTCCTTATATCTGAGTACAAAACAAAAGAACCTTGTTATATCAGGAATCTTATTATATTGGAGCTCTTTATAGTGACTTTCCACGGTATATTCTAGCAACATCTAATCTTATTTGAGCTAAATCTGGGCCTCTACTCATGGTTGTTACAACATAATGGGTTGGTGACATAGGTTGTCAGAATGTCTCAAACTCTCCATTAGAATTCTTATTTGGCAATTTAGTGATTTCTTTGGATGTCTATTTTTATCATTTAGCAGCATGTGTCTTGCCAATTGATTGGCACATAGTGACAGCGTGGCTTAGCGAATGTGGTGCTGCATGCCTTTTCCGAGGAAGCTGAGAGGACGAGGAATTCCTTGCGTATCCATGTTCCTTCACAGCAGCCTGCTTTGTTGGCCGCCCTGCGGTCAATCTCTTTCTTCCACCCATCTTCACTTTACGCCTTGCAATAGCTGTGGGTTGCACTCCTATACTAGACCTTGACCCTGCTTGGGCACCTAGCATGCGTGGTTTCACCTTACGTCTAGCGAGGTTAAGACCACTGTAACGTCCAAACATATGGATGGCCGATGTCAGGCTGGCATTTGTGTTCAGTCGTCCAAAGGCATTCACCATTGCTTGAAAGGGTTTGGCAAATGTAACTGGGTCTTGCTTCAGTTTTCCTTCCAGGCATTCAAACATGTCATGAACATCTTTGAGAAGACTTTCAGATTCTGAAGCTGTAATAAGATGAAATCATGAAAACATGAGGTTGAAAATGTTTTAATCACAGGAAGACATAATCATTTATATCATAATTGCAATGAATAATTACAGGACATTTTCCAATACCTATAGGCTTATATGTATATGTATAAGGTTAAATATACAAGTGTTTTGAGACCCTGGAGAAGGTCAATACATGTATGGGAAATAAAAAAAAATCTGACATAAAAAATTGTCACAAAATCCAGGGTGTAATGAAAATTATGACCAACACTGTACATTACTTCATAATTTCCTATATATTTAACATAAATGTTATGCAGCTAATTGCCAAATACGATTGATATTCACCAAATTTTCTTCAATAATTGAGTGAAAACAACATTAGGAGAGATGTAAAAATGAAGGTACAAACAGGCCCTATTCAACTGGGTGTGCATAGAAATTTATTGGACATATTCAAGGATGAGAACGTTATAAATTCTACTTACTCTTAATTGCCTTTGGAGGTGTCCTAAGCAATCCCTCGTAAATGGCGGTCTAGTTTGTTAAATGACAATTGAGATAACAACAAAGAACATAGATCATGCATATGAAACACTGTTATCAATGAACATGAATGTTCTTAAATGCTAGTAAGACAGTGTAACAATTATTAATAAGCAAATACATGTATTGTTGAAAACTTTAAAGGTATCACAACAATATAAACAAACAAAAATATGAAACAAGATGAATGCAACTGCATCTCCTCTATGCCTCTGCCTAAATTCAATCAATTTTATGGCTCAAACTCCTCTTGAAATATTGTGTACACAATATTAAATTACAATGTACTTGTATAATCACATTAATTGACATTTTTGACCTTTGACCTTATAATCAACAAGTATACTATTTAAGCACATTTTTGTGTACGAAATGAATTGCAATGAGGCAACAAAGGGCATGCGTTCCTTGCACTTACATGTAACATGTCGTGCACTCATTTACTTGTGTGTTATAAAATGCGCTTAAACTCCCCTATGATGAACCCCTGGTGTTTTCCACCTCATGTTTAAAAAGGCCTAATGCTAGGTTTACATTATGTTCCTGGCAGCCACGACAGTCACGTTTCAGGTCACCGTGGACAAAACGAGATGGACGTGAGACAACGCTGGGGAAATAGGATGGGCAAATGTGACAGGCTGTGATTGCTGTGGATGCCAAGCCAGATTTTTAAACTCTCAAAAAATTTGCCATGGCAGTCAGATGAGAAACCTAGTGGGCCGTAGTACAACAAGGTGAATGCAACAAATCGTGACAGTACGTAATAGGCTGTAACAAACTTTAGATGCCAAATTCCCACAGCGCACTACGTTTTGGGCAAATGGGGTTGCGTGAAATTTTTTTATTGACCTCTATGACCTTTCACCTGAAATTAGTACCATATACTATTCGTGATACTTTATAGCCCTTGTGAAGAATTTTCAACAAAACTGAGCACATGCTTTTGAGAAGAGAGTATTTCCAAAATCGCTGAAATTGCCTTCGTTTGAACAGTGCCATCTGTTTTGCCTTTACGTTGATGAGACGAAAGTAAGAGACATTCATTGGTCTTAACATGCATGTACTGACGATGCTGACGTATCATGCAAAATATATTAACATGAATAAGAACATGCAAATATAAAATTCTGAAATGTTCAAATAATAATCCATGCTTTTCGTGCCACATGCCTTGAATGGAAATGAATTTGAGGCTTATATGATTGCATTATTCAGTTATTACAATTTTCTGTGTTCAAGGAATATGGTGAAAAATGAGTACTGGTCAATGGAGTATGGATTGGCTTCACATTGTATACTTCTTCTTTATACCAGACATTGTGGTGTGAATACTTATCCTTCACAACATGTAATATCAAATATTCAAGATTTCTAACTAATAATATATGCATGGAAAAGGTAAACTGCAAGGCTACTGAATATTTTGGGTTATTTGATCTCATCAGCAGCAATATATATCGCAAGATACCTTCATAACCCAAATTATACACACATGCATGCCTCAGTCTGCCCCTTTTTTGATGATTGTATTTGCAACTTCTTTTTCTCCGCTATTTCTCACTAAAAAAAAATTTAGGCCATCCAACACAATATATTATTGAGAAATATTGATTTTTTGTTGTTGATATTGACCACTATTCAATTTACACTGATACATGTATTTTCAAGTTATCTGTAACTCGTACATGAAGTAATCAATGGATTATTTCTTTTAATAGACAGAACACATTGCAGACAAAGAATGAATAAAACAAAAATGTAAAAGACAGGTTCAAACCATAAAATTTACACTCACTTTGGGAGATGCTTCCATGGAGACGTCTGTCAAACGCATTGTGGAGGTCCCTCTGTGCATGAAGACTGTCCAACCTAGCAAGTTGAGGGTCCAGGATTCGTTGATTTGTTGCTGATGTGGTAGCCGTTGTTTCCGATGGATCTGGAAAATTAAATAAGGTTATTAGTCATAAAATTTTGATCATGATCATTTAAATGGACTTAACACATTAAACATGGACATTACTTTTAATAGAAATGCTTCCTTTTAAGTGGATTAAATGGGTGTACTTCACTTCTGGCATTCAATGGGAAAATGTTCACATAATTGATGAATAGTCTTTATTTTGACTGAAGCTACCCTGAAGTCATTACCATTTTCAAATGAATGATGCAGAACATATTTAATTTCGTCAGTTCCATGTCCATTCAAGAATATTTGTAATAAAACACAAAATGAACATCTCAAAATGGAAACTGGTTTTCCTTTACTGACTGTATCTTGAACTTTTGGACATGATATCAATACCAATAATTAGGTTTTGAAACCCATTACCATTTGCTAAACATTGGCTAACAAAGAAATGTCAATCGATAAATATTTCTTTTAGTCACTGAGCAGACTAATAAAACTGATAGAAAACTTCTGTCCTTCACGGCTCATCTCGAAAGGGTGTGGTGCGGCGTGGTGGAGAGCATTCAACGCACCCTTTCGAGAAAAGTCGTCCTTCACAGTGTCACAAAGTAGTGACATCTGCATTCTTCCCTGATGTGCATGTTCATGTTAATGACTACCTTTGAACATACCAGGAGTTTCCATTTCTGTTGTTTCAGATGCATCATCAGGACACTGTAGAGGGTCCATCCACCCTGATGGAACATTGTCATCACCTAAAATTCAATCAACAAGTAGGCATGGGTTAAGAGTTATAACTGGTTTTGTATTGATAAATGAACAACTTGGCTTTGCCAGCTCTCCTTGAGAAGACAAATTGATCTTTTAATGTATTTTGCTCTAAGAAGACGAAACAAAAGTAAGAATGATGCATCTTTTCAGTCATCCAATCGATTATAGAGTGTAGATAGAAACTGTTGCTTAATGTTGATTTCAATTTTTAAGTCCATTTATCATCATTGTCATTATGATCATGATCATTTCTATTATTTTAATTACTTTTTTTTTCCTTATCATCAGTATTATAATTATTCATAATTTCCATATTATGCTTAATTTTACTCACGGCCTGTTGCAACTTTTAGCAGCAAGTTCCTCTCACTTGGAGATGTTGGGAGGAAATTGAAGGATGACACACGGAAGTGAGCAACAATTGCCTCCTGGTGCTTGCATGCCCCTCCTGTCATGCCCTTCTGACAGGTGCACACACCTACTCCCATATCCACAGAATACTGGATGTCCCTGTTGGTCTGGCTGGTCACTTGATAAGTGTTGTTGGCAGTCTGGTGGTAAGAAGAAAAAACACAGACATTCAATATATATTACCAAAGTTTTACATAAAATGACATATTTAACACATTATAATTCCCATACGGGCATTATAATTCCCCATACCGGCATTATAATTCCCCATACCGGTAGCCGATTGGTAATCTCTTTATAATTCATTTGTAATTTAAAATTTATACATCTAATTCTTTCCTGTTTTGTTTTATTCATAGTATTCTTCATTACCTATTCTTAAAGTATTTTTTTAAAAGTTATTGTTTATATTAAGCATTATGTTGTTCATTTCATGTTTTGTAAAGCGCTTAGAAGCTATACGTAAATCAGCGCTGTATAAATGTTAACTATTATTAAATTCCCTAAAATTTAAGGCTGTTGAGATGTCAGTAAAATTCACTGAAGAATAGGGGGAATCCCGGAGAATGTGTACACCTGCACATCCCATTCAAAGAGATCATATTACAATAATAAAAGTACCATTTACATCCAAATTTCTTGTCTAAGATACAAGTCTAAAGGTCATATAGTTACTTAAATAAATATAGTACTGGATAGTCATGTCCATCAGAGAAAACACAGAAAACTTACCTTGGAAATGTCATCCTTGCTTATTTCGGATTTCCTTGGCTGGACTCTCCACTTCAGGGGGCGTTGATTGACTACAGCAATCAGTCTCCTTTGGTAGAAACCTTCAAGTCTGCAGAGAATGAAATCTACCAATTGTGGCACGTTGAAAGCTTTAGTCCGTTGGAGGATAGAGTCTTTTAGGACTCTCATGGCAGCCTCAGCGTAATTGTTGGTATTGTTCCCTCGGATCATCAACTGCAACCTGAAGGCCTGTGCCCACACCTGGCGTCTCTCATAAAGAGAGTGCAGATACTTGCTATAGCTAGGATATCTACAAAATGAAGAAAAAACAAAATTGGTCACTTTTTTCGAATTCTACCCTAAATTGTTATGAATAACCTCATTCAGTCTCTGACTGTTATCTATAAATTGGAATTGAATGTTTGTCTGAACAGTTGTTAGCAAAATCACGCTCATAGGCACCAGAAGTGGCGGGGGGAACCGGAAAAAAAAAAAAGACCTGAATTGAATCACATCATTTTTTTTTTATTTATTTTTTTTTTTTTGTTTGTCAGAAAATTTGTGAATATTTGTGCCCCCTTTCACAAAATCCTGGATCCACCCCTTTTTGAAAGGTGAGCCCCCTCGAATGTTTGCCCCCCCCCCATCCCAAATTGCCCCCGGCGCGCCTGATCATGCTGATATAACAGAGATACTTACATCATTTTCCAAATGTGAAAACAATTGTGAAGTGCTATGGAGTGATTGCTTACCGTGTGACAAAGGAATCATTCCTTGCTTGCTGGAACGCTTCCTCTATAGCATTGACATCTTGTGCATACATAATGCCTTTGATGTGGCCAAACAAACACTGCCGATGTTCCTTGCGTATGCCATGCTTGTTGTCCCATAGCCATCTCCACACGGACTGAAGGACATGAAAAGTGCAGAGCAAGAGTGTGGCCTTCGGGTACACAGAGTGCAGGGCCTTCCTTTCAGCGCTGCAGTCATCAGTGATGAACACTGCAGGTCCTTCCCCACCATTACCACCAAAGGCATTGGGTGGCAGGAGTGTCTTCAGCAGGTGAAGACCTTCAGTGATGGTGTGCTCCTGCTCATTTGATGTGATAATCACACCCAGTGGGAGGCCTCCTGATGAACTGTGGGTGAGGAGAAGAAAAATTCTGCTGCCATGACGGTCTACATTTCCTGCAAAAGGAAAATACAACATAATTATATCACAACATTGGACTTTTTTTATCCCACCACGTTGATCTCTGCCGTGACATGGCCAATTGCTGTTAAGTTTTGCACTGACTTCAAGAGTCGTGTTTACAAAGAGCTCAAAGCCAATATTATTTTTTGTAAATCTTCATTTTTTTATTGCATGTATTAAATATGTATGCAAATTATATGCATAAAACATTCATTTTCACCTATACCAACGAAAAAAAAAATCACTTTGATATTATACCCTGAAATGTAATCAACAGGTATCCTCAATGGGATTCACACTGGTAGCAAGAATAAAGATCATCCTCTCAAATTGATCTGCAAACATCACAAGGCTAAGAACCCAGAATTTAATGGAAATTGGTCTCTTTATCAACCTTTATTTAATACGACATATACTCATAGTTACTTCATCTCCAGGTTTGAAATTAAGTATGCTTTCTAAAATATCATGATCAAGAGAAAGCAGGACAGACAGATGGAAAAGGCAGGGAAAAAGACATCAAAATACCTGTAGAATCTATGAAGACCAGTTCGCTGCTTTGGGGCATCATGGTATGTACCCTTTGCATTAAGGGAGTGCAAATGGCAATGAGAAGCTCATTGGTGGTAGTTCGGCTCATCTTGGCACACACCATTCCCACACTACTGTTAAACTCACTAATGATCTTCCCCTCTACAGCAGCAAGCATATCTTCCCCATCTGCTGATCCATAGGCTTTCTCAAACAGCTTCTTGTAAAGCCTGTGGAAGTGCAATGTATGAAAATTAAAACAATTCCTTTAGAATAATCACGAGAGATACATTCTCCTTAATGGGGACTTTGTAGTAAATCCTCAACTACAGATATGATTAACAACTTCAAGAAAACCTTGTACATCCCCTTTGACTATGTCTCGTTCTGCTAAACATACACAACAATAAGGCCTTTGTTTATTTAATAATCTTAATTTGAGACTGACACTTTTCCTTCCATTTCCTGATATTCAAAGCAATTAGAAAATCAAGAGACCAATGATACTAACAAAATAAAGGGATCTACTAACCTATAACAGAACGCCAAATCTGGGCAGACAGACCGATCAGCAGATTTTGTTAGATAGCCGTCTGGGTCTTCAACCTGCAGCTCCATCTCGAGAACGTTCAAAGCGCTTGATGGGGAGTGGCCGTTCCTGAACAACTCCTCCAGCTTGGAAGAAGTTTCCGCACTTACATCTTTAAACTTGAGTGCAGCAGGGATATTTATCCCATGGTTGTGCACCCATTCGAGCTTGATCACAGTAGGATGTGTGCAAGCCCTTGGATCAGACCTCCTGTGGTAAAAAATCGATTTCTTCATAAGATTCTGGAAAAAATACTCTATACAAGTAGATATGAAAACAAGATGAATGCCTCTGCCTAAATTCAATTAAGTTTATGGCTCAAACTCCTTTTGAATTATTGTGAAAAACAATAACAAATAATAACCTCTATAACCTTTGACCTATTTACCCCGCACTCTTATCAGACTATCTTCCTATGGTGATACCATAAATTTTGAAGTTCATACCTCAAACGGTTTTTGAGATATCACGTGAATGGACAGACAGGATGAACGGATGGACTAACGGGTGGGCAAAAAACATAATGCTTCCGGCACCACCTTCAGTGGGTGGAAGCAAAAAATTAGTATCCCTAAAATTATGAGAGTTATGCCAGTCTTGGGGCACTGAATGGGAATCAACTTTGAGTATCATATACATGTATAATACAAAATAAAGGGAAGAGTAATCCATGGACACTGTACATGTATGACATCACACATCATGACTGCTTTGCCAAATGCATGGATCAGTCCCATATTTCATGTAATCTTGGCTTTTAAAAATTAATAAATTCCTTTTCTTTGTCCAGTATATCCTATTTCTATTCTCCTTTCACCCCATGAAGGGCTAATCCCTTGGTCCATTCAGGCCCTCTCCATTTGATAAGGTAATTATTTTTCTTTCCAAATTGTTTTTCTTCTTTTGAAATCTTTTAGGCTAGCACTAGCAGCCTGAATCCTTCCTGCAGTCATCCCTGGCATAGAAAGTCAAACTGCCAGTCAATGACCACTAACCAGTGACTATGATACTATGTGACAGATTATTTGCTCAGAATATTCAAAATATGGAATGATGTGGTGCATAATATTCTAATAGTTTCAAAATAGGTATTCCAATAAAAAATGTTAATCTACTTGTGCATTTTATACAAGAAAAGAAATCATATCTACATAAAATTTGTAAGCATGCATTGCTAAGAAGAAACTGTAATAGACAGCATGACCAACACCTGCTTTTCCTTCCACTTGTTGTTTTAATTCTTCTCACAGTTATTGTGAGCTTGGCAAGGCATCCTGTGTCCTTAGAGTGCCGAGAAGAGCCCTCCTTGTACTTTCTCCACTGACCATGGTGGCATCTGTGAACAGTCTAAAAATATAAATTTGATAAAAAAGATTACAAAGTTTTCTATTTTGTTTACAACAATAATAAACGCAAGATAAAAATCCTTTGTGAATGTAATTCTCATAACATCGCAGATCACCTATTATGAAAGATAAAATGACCATACGTTTTTATTTTTCATTCTTTCTTACCTTTTAAATCAATTTGTGCAAGAGTATATTAAATTTCATTAAAAGATTACATTGGAGTGGAATTATTACTCTTTTTAAAACTTCATTTCCTTGACCTTATCAGTATCCTTGACTGTGCATTTGAAAATAACTTTGCAATCAGACAAGTGAATGCAAAATAATTTAAGTCTATGAATGTTTTACACTGGAAGGGCAGATGAGAGACAGAATGTGGATGCCTTTTAGTAGAGTGACTTCACCTTTGGTGGTTAATAGAGCATAATAGGATAAATTCAAGGTTTTCTATTTTGTATGACAATGCACATAAATTGTAAAATTTAGAGGACCATACAATAACAGACAGAAGTCAAATAAATGATAACAACCTTAGAGAGAACATATTTCATGGCCGTTGGGCAAGTTTTCATCACCCGCCATGTCGTTTGGGAAAAGTCTTGAAAATCACTCAGCCATTTCTTTGCGCTCTCTACAGTTTGGGCACTCAGCAGCAGTGATGTCACAAAACCTGACGTTCCTTGGGTCTCAAAGGATTGGACATAATAGTCGTAACCGGGAGGTAATATCGCCTGAAGAAGAGAGAGAGAGAGAGAAAAAAAAAACTTTAACATAGTTTTAAAAAATTTTGAGGAAAAGTCTCATTGGCTGAGCCAGGGATTGACAGAATTATTTAACTTTTCTGAATTGCTGAAATAAAGTTAGATCTACATGTACTTTGGCAGTCTTGTTATCATCAATCTTGTCTCTTATTTTTTCCCCTTCTTTTTCATGTTTACTATCATTTTTACTACGTATTTGTAGTAAACATCAAAAACTTATGTTTGGGGCAATCGCAAAGCATTACTTTTTTTTTTAATATTATACTTTTTATTGCATATGCTATTATAGAAACAATGTTAAGTTCCTTGAAATTAAATAAATTAAACAAAATAAAATAAAATGCTGTCATTTTCTCTTTTTCTTCTCCGTTGTCTTTTCAGTCTAAGTGATAAGTGATGTGTGTGTGGGGGGGGGGGGGGAGGAGGGCAGGTGCCCAACCCCCCTCCAATTGAATGGCCAAAAATAATCAAGAAAAAAGAGGAAAGGAGCTAAGTTACTAACAGTAACAGTTTTCAGTAAGTGATCTATTAAAACAAAACAAAAAAAAAAGGAAGTGACAAGCATGACAAGAGCAAGGAAGGAAAAAAAAAAAGACGACTGAACCCCTCTCTGCATTCTGCACCCAATCCCCTATTTCCAAAAAAAAAAAAAAAAAATAGTGCCTCATTCAATTTTCCAAGACCGGGCCCAACCCTCCCCCCCCCCCCCCCCCCCCCCCCTTAATTTTCATATGACCCAATATGCCAATTTGCCTGCACTGGACTATTACAAAACATGCTTACTACTACTAGCTATGCCACTGTCACCCTCACAGTCACAGCACTCAGAACTATTAAAGTTAGTTAGAGTACTGACTCAGTGACTCAGTGACTGTATTGAACATGTTGAACAGCTGAACTAACTAGCATGACTAGTGTCCATATTATTGACTTAACTTTACTTCAGTGGACAGACAGTGGGCCTACATGTAATTTAATCAGCTAGTCAGTCACATCTCATGGCTTACCACTCACAAATAGCGTACACACTTTTATTTCTTTTTTTAATTAAAAAAAAAAAATGAGGGCAATATTACCACCAAATTTTAACGTTAGACCTACCTGAAGAGATGCTGGAATTTCCTCTACACCACCATCATGGACATGGATATGGGCAAACTCAGAGGCAGAGCTAACGCTAAGTACAGTCAGACTCAGAGTCAGACTCGGAGCCTTCAACGAACCCTGAACCTGAGGCTGAGCTTGAGACTTCATCATCACCCACTTCCATCATGTCGATATCTACTTCGTCCTCGATCTCGCAAAATGATTCTAGCTAACCAGCACCCGACGTCGATTCTGATCCGTATAGTATGGAACGACAATGTACATTTCAAAGAACCCGCCTCGCGAGCGAGCAAGAGAGCGCGACCTACGTTACGTAATGCGCTCGCTTTGTTTTTTTCACTTGCGTCTACGTATGTCATTGCGTAGGGTTGAGCTCAAGCCGTTTCGTTGCGATTTTGGAAAAATCTGCCTAGGCAAGGTTGTAAAACGTAAACGCGCGGCCCGGTCGGTCTTCATCTGAGAAGAGAACGACTGCATGCTTGCTAATATTATAGCTGATGAAGTTGACAAATTTCTTCAGCATGTGACATTTGTTTACTTTTATAGCGCCATCTCGTGTTCAATTTGAGGGAGGATAAGCTTGCGCGTTGTCATATCAACTTGTGCCTGAGCAGTCAAGATATTGAACAATAAATCTGTAAGTTGATTCATTGATTATTGTCATGTAAAGAAATTGATTTCATTTGAGAGGGATATAAAAATATAGTAACATAGATTCTATTTGTACCTATTGCATATGGTATGATAGTAAAACAACTTAGACAACTAGTTTTGTGAGTTATGTGTCCGGCGTTTCGGAACACCAGTCCGTGATCAGCACATGTTCTGGGACATCGACCGGGGAACTTCGGGCAGCGACCACTCATAGCATAGGCCCTTGCCTAGATCTATGTGTGTCCAACATTCACGGTTGCAGCAGTCAAAAACAGACAACAAAATTGCTCTAAGCAAGATTTGATTTCCTTAAATTTGCTAACAAAGTTAGATTACCTGATTCACGGACTCTTCAACTCTTACTGTGCCACAAATTTGGGGATTCAGAGTTGAAAGTAAAATTTTAAATAATTATTTTCCTCTCATGTGTGAACGATCCACTAGAATCACTAGAGTCTAGACTGGAAAAAGGCCCGCTGATACTATACACACAAAAGCTATTGAAGCCTATTCACCCGTAAAAGCTAGTCTCGAGTACAAGGTTATCTTCAGATAAGCTTGTACATGTATAAGTGGGCAGCGACTAAGGTGTGTGACTGCTTAGTATGGCCTCGGCCTTGCCCTTTGCCTTTGGCTTGGGCTTCAGTTATCGAGTGATTAGACCCCTAACTTTAGGCCCTAAAAGTTAGGCCATCATGGTAGATGGGTGGTTAACTGGCTCTTGCACCAAAATTGCAGAATTGATTATAAGCTGTCCAGGGCTGTTTCTTGCAACATGGTGAATAATTTCAAATCTTAATTAGAATGTGAAACCTAACAATAACATGTCTGACCAAAAATACAAAACCTCTTTTTTGTAGTGACAATTGGATTTTATTTGATCTAAGTTAGAACAGAATACAGATCTGGCTTTACTCTGAGGGGTGTTGAGCCGTATCACTTCAGATTCAGTGCATAGGTCTAACATTAAATGTTGTTGTGAGAAGATCTAGATCTAACAAATCTTGGGACTGATTTCTTCCACACAACTTTTAAAGCAATGAAATTGATTTTGTTCCATAATCACTAATTTCAAAATAGAATCATGCACATGGTTCACCACAGCATGAATGGTTTTCCATTGTTACGGCACTTACATGTAACGTAGGATTTCATGTGCATTATTAAATAAGGTTCAATGCTGATCCATGCCTAATTATTTTATGATGCTTGAAAATTATTCCGAAAAGGATACAAGACGTTAAGGACAGATAAGTTTTGGTCTGCATAATGTTCACCCATGGGAACCTCTACCACATTGGTATTGGCATGGCACAAGTGTGACATGTGATCTTAGACAACCAGCAAGAGAGAGTTAAAATTGAAATAGCAGAAGATAGAACTGGAATTTCGACTGTATAAATAACCACATATTTCTAGTTAGTAGAAACAATAATGATGGAAATAAAGAAATTTGATTATTAATAAGATTAAAACGGGATCAAATTCTGCTTAGGAATAACAACATGAAACTTCAATAGAAGAGCACGTCTTGGAAAAGATGTCGGCCACAGAGCAAGACGGGGAGCCTACCAACAACAGCGAACCCACTGAGGGCGATAGTGAGAAACAACCAGATGGCTCTATTCCGTCTCTTGAAGGAGAGAGAGAAAGTCTTCCAGCAGAGGAAGGTAGTTTGAAATCAGAGTCTCAAGAAGGAAATGGATCCATCAGTGGAAAGTCAGAAACTAGTGGTCAAGAAGAGGATAAAAGAAAGGAAGAGGGTGCTGAAGGAGGGAAGGAAGGATCAGATGAACAGGCGGGATCCCAGGTTTGATACAGTCTTGTGTTCTCCACAGATCTGTCTATATGGAAAAGATGAATGCATGGTTATAAGAAATATCAAAGATAAAGTTGTAATTTTACTATTATCAAATGTGTGTGCATGTCACATGATGTAGTCACACTTACTGTCTGCCATTGGCAAGCCATCACCAATCTAAACAAAATTTTTCTGTGAGAAAGTGATTTTTCTGAGTATATTGTACTCTCATTTGGTATAACACGCAGAGTATGTTGTTTGATATAGACTACCTATTTTCTTGTAAAAATTTCTAATGTTCAAATGGTATCCAAGTTATATCAGCATAATATCACCTTGAACAATCTATTTTATTTGGAATTTATTAACATCAACAGATTTGTAAATATTTGATATGTACATGTACATATTAGGCAGCAAATAAGGAGATCTATAAT
The DNA here is from genome assembly GCA_025618425.1 of Heliocidaris tuberculata. Classification (NCBI taxonomy): domain Eukaryota; kingdom Metazoa; phylum Echinodermata; class Echinoidea; order Camarodonta; family Echinometridae; genus Heliocidaris; species Heliocidaris tuberculata. The sequence continues at coordinate 47,140,092 of CM046832.1, forward strand.
TTCAAGTTTTAGGCTCAGCATTCTTTACTCTCTTTATAGACATGTACACATGTAGTCAGTGTGAATAATCTCTCTCTCTCTCTCTCTCTCTCTCTCTCTCTCTCTTTCTCTCTCTCTCTCTCTCTCTCTTTCTCTCTCTCTTTAGATAAGTACACAGTCCAAGGATTCAGAAGAAACATCAGAAGGAACAGAAACTGCCGATTCTTTCAGCTCCAACGAGATTCATTTTTCAAGAAGAGGAAGAGGAAGGAAGAAGAAGGATGAACCTGTTATACCAGAAGGAGAACACACCGTGACACTGTCGGTTGTGATTGCCAAGGCAATACCAACAGGTAAATGAGTAAAATAATTAATACATAAGTTAATTTGTCAAAGAAGGAGAGTGCTGTAAAGATATTCTCAACCCTCTCAAGAAGCAGTTTTAGGAGAATATATACTTAATCAGCACAAGTTTGAAATATACCTGAGTTACAATTTCTACTAGACTGTCTTCATTTTCATTTCTTTTTTTTATTAAGTGACCTTAACAGACCAATATCAGTGTTATATTTTGCTGCATTAATTTTTGTTTAAAAACCTCCAAGACACACACTCATTCACTCTGATATCATTTTTGTATTGCAATTTGTTCAGTGTCAGTGGGAAAGATGGAAAATTTTAAGATTACATTATTTTCATTTCTATCTTGACTGTATTCAATAGTGGATGACCCAGACGTGCCAAAGCTGGAAGATGTGATGAAGAAAAAGAAGCAGAGGATCGTTGAGGCGCCCAAGGCACAAGGTTACTACCACTGTCAGTACTACCTGCTTCCAGATGATGCGGAGCCCATCAGAACTGACGTGGTGACCTTCGGCATGGCGGCTAAGATCTACACGGAGCATGACTCCAAGGTGCTCAAGACATGGCAGGAAGGAGACGTGACATGGATCGCATGGTCGCATAGGTAAGATCAGTCTAGGGGATGCACGACACATACTCTGATGGCAATTGCTCCGCAGTCATCGTCCTACTCTGACCAAATTCCTAACTTTCAAACCTGGACCAAACACTATACCTAATCCTAAAGCTCTCCTAAAACCTTACTAATGCTAACCCTTCCCGTATATCTTTTACTAATAAATCCTGTTGCTAATGGCAATTGTAGCAATTGTCCTATCACCCTGTCTAGAATCCTTAGATGAGACCTTATGTCCAAACCTTATAGGTGTATGGAAGATTTTGCTTTGAAAGGATACTCATTCTTTAGATAGATTTATGTTTGCGTAAGTTTTAAGGATTTCATATTCACATTGTAGAAGCCAAGAGGATCCTTCCTCACTTTATGTCCATTTAAGAACTGGTATGTTTTTGTTTTGTCTTTGTATTTAAGGTGAAGATATATGCAAATTGCCCTTTAAAAAAAGGAAAAGCATCGTGATCACTGTACTGAGGTTGGCATTATTTTTTTTTATATATACATAGCCACAAACTCCATGTCACCAAGGAACTTCTCCTAAAGCTGTTTAACCACACCCTAGAGCTACGGGTGTGGGAATCCAAAGAGAAAGTCTCTCCCAAGGCGCGCTTTGATCGCCCCAAGGCCTTCCGCTTGCCCCAGGGTAAGCCAGGGGAGGATGCACAGGACATTGGTGGAGTGAGGTCTCTGGTCCTTAAGCAATCTAGGAGTTATGAGTCCTTGCAACCCAAGAAGTCCTGTCTAGACAGGCCTGTGCCAACGAAGGGCCCGCCTGAACTTGGAGATATGAAGCAGTACCAGAAAAGAGGTATGCTATTCTAAATGATGATGAGGATGAAGATGACATTGGTGATGATGACGATGTATGTGATGATGATGATGATGATGTATTTGATGATTATAATGATTTTGATGTTGGTGATAATGATAATGGTGATGAAAGTGGTGATGAGAATATTTATAGTGATGGTAGTGATGATGATGATTATGATGGTGATAATGATGATAATGATGATGACAATGATGCTGAATGATGATGATGATGATGATGATGATGATGATGGTAATGTTTGTTATAAATATTGATGATGCTGGTGGTGATGATTTAAATAGTGATGATGATGGTGATTAAGGTGATGTTGGTGATGATGATGATGATGATGATGATGATGGTGATGATGATGGTAGTGATGGTGGTGATGATGATTATGATGAAGACGATGACACCAATCACCACAAGGAGCAACGGTCCAATCACTAATGTATATTTTGTATCTTCAGTCTTTTTTTCGTAGCAATTCAAACCGATTAATCAATCCATTATTGTACATTATCTCAACCTTAAATTGTTTATGTTTTGCAGATGAAAAAGGGAGGCCGCTTCCTGATGCAAAACCCAGTCGCTCACACTCGCAGGAAGGTTCCAAGACGCTACTGCCAAAGCCCCCTTCCGAACATACCGTCAAACCCCATCATTCCCATCATGAATCTCAATCGGCAAGGAAGATGAGCAAGGCCGAAAGCACTGCCACGTCCAAGCATTCCCAGAGGGCAGCTAGTTCATCTCCACAGGGCAAGGATATCAAGCCGAAGAAAGAGAACTCCTCAGCCCTTCATGGAAAAGAAGGAGGAGAGGCAGATACAAATGGAGCAACTCCTCGCTCAGGTCTGTCATTACTAACCATGAACAGTCCTCTAGGAAATAAAAAGGTTCAATAGTTCATTATCACCTGCGCCTTGTCTGATTAATTTCTTGTTGAATGAAAGGTGTGATGAATTCATGCAAGTGACTTAGAAACGATGACATTTCCTTTCCAACAGGTTTGTAGAGAAAAAAAAAGGCTCTGTTCAGATAGCCTGATTTGAGATGTGGGTTTGATTATATAACATTAGATTTAAAGTTTCACTCCATGATGTTCATCTTTTCATTCCATATACCAATTGACAACATCTGTTGCTTGTGCATTCCTAGATGCATTGTGAAATCAGTTCAAATTTTCGTAGCATATTAAGAGAATAAAAAGAGTATAAAGAGAACCAAGTCATAATATTAAAAGAAAACCAAGTATAACATTTTTTAAGTTACATCCAGATAGCAGAAGAGACAGAAAACTAGCAAAGTGAAATAGTGAGAGGGGGAATAAGTAGCACATAATGGTTGACAGCCTTTTAAATGCATTACATGATGAATACATGCAAGAGACAACAAGTTCATTTATTTAATCAAGCTTCATCTTTCATTATTTTGAATCTATCAGGTACACGGAGGATGTTCAAGGACTCTCCTATGCAGAGAGAAGCCAAGAGGAAATCGCATAAAGCCGAACAGGCAGCAGCTGCGAATGCTGCACACATCAAGAAGTACGGCAATGCCTGTATTCCAATCAGAATGAAGCTGCTCTTTGCAGGTACAAACAAAAAGGCTGAAGTTCTGTCTTTCTTTGGTTCTATGGCACATGCTGTAGTGACCAATGTTTTACTGCCAGTTTTCTGCACCAACTGAATTCCTAACGTTGAATCTGGACCCAAAACTAAACGTAGTCCAACTCTAAAACTAAACCTGACATGTGACATAATCACTACCCTATCCCTGACCTTAACCTCATATCGTTTACAAAACAAAGCCTGGAGCAAATGTGCTATCACCCTGTCTTTGTATTCTATATTCATTCTATATTCTTTATTCGAACTATATTCATTGAAGGGATTTAAGTTATACAGATGGGGTACTGGCCCACAAGGGGGGGGGGGGAGGGCTCAGGGGCAGCATCCCTTAAGTGCCCCAACCTTTGATTTTTCACCAAGCGAAAATTTTGCCCCGAAAATTGCGTGATGCAGGCGAGACTGCCCTGGGCATTTCCCTTGGGTTTTTTTAGGCTCTAGCTCCTCAGGCTTCACAAATGATGATATCCAGTGTATTCACCTTCATCTTGCATTTAAAGTAATACACAGTATTGATTAAAGTATTTAGAGAAACTATCAACTAGAGAAAACTAGAGAAACTATCAAAAGTATGATTGTTGATGACAGCGATGATGATTCACAGCTTTTTATCTGTTGAAAAAAACATTCAAAGGCACATTCAGATTAGCAGTCTCTTTAGATTTAAGAGAATTATCACTGAATGACAAAAAAAAACATTGAGAACAGGAAAGAAAATTGCGAGAAATACCAGTATCTCACCCTTGTTTACATCGGTTCACCAATGGTACTGCTGCTGAAAGTCTAATTATATTCACAATTCAGTCTTCAATGGAAATTGACAAGTCTGTTCACTTTGTCCAAAACATCATATTTATGACAACACCTGTGACCTTTTGACGTGATGAAGCTCACAGGCCTGGGAAATACCAAGATATATTACGATGGTCGGAAGAGGATATTGGTTAGTGCAATAGGAAATGTGGTCAGGAAGTGATCTCTTTGTATGTTTAGATAAAGCTTTATAAAAGTCCATCCCAACAATAGATGTAATTAAGATGCAGCTTTGGAAAGCCCCAACTTGATTTCTTTTCTTTTTTTAAATGATAGAGAATTGAGGTCATCTAAAAAAATATCATTTTCAAATTGATCAAGATTTAACCGTATCTCTCTGCTATTTGATAGTTAATTCTGGATGTATAATTGAGATGCAAGTCCGTAATCTGTAAGCAGTTAAGTTTTATCAAAGGGTGGCCCTTCTATACAATTTTTCGGAGTTGCCACTGCCATGTATATTAAATGTTAGCAAGAGAAGAAAAGAGATGATTTATGGAATAGTAAAGGATGAGATACAGATCGAAAATATAGATACTGGTAAATGTTTTTTCATTAAATGATCTGTTACTCCGTCCTAAATGACATGTTAAAAATGAAACTTATATTTTTTAGTTTTAGAATGGCCTTTTCTTTCTGTTTACTGATTTAATTGATTTTAAAGATGACCATCAGAATCTTTTCTCTCTCTTTCTCAAATTGGATTTAGATGTATATTCTTATAATAGTTATTTTACTTTTGTTATTTATTGGGCAAGTCCATAGTATTTTTTTCCATACATTACCAACATGATCATTTTTTTTTTTTTTTTAGTATATCCAATGATTTTATCTACAGGTAGCTGACAGCAGTACAAGAGCTTAGTACAGACCAAATAACAAGCAAAATGACACTTATTTTTTGTTTGTTGTTCTTTTTTACCTGGTTTAATATATGGGACCGCAAATGACAAATGTTAATTGATGATTTTGAATAATTTGTAGATTTGAAGTCTGTCACCAATCGCCTGGAGGTTCCCGTGGTTGGAGTCAGGGATGTCTTCATCACTGTGTCCCTGGACGGCCCTCTCATGTCACTAGATCAACGGTTAGAACTCAACCCGTTGGTCCTCAAAGTGGTCTCCGCCCTGGATATGCCAGACACGCCCCTGAGCCATGCCGAACTGGAGAGGAGGTGTATGCCAGTGTATACCTCCTACAAGTTCTACAAGCAACCAGAGTACATGAGTGTTAGGAGGGAGCACAGCAAGAACATCTACTTGGATGATATTAATGTGGAGCTGCTAGGTGAGTTATGACATAATATATAATAAAATAATATTGGGTGGTATTCTGGGAAATATGTTATCTTCTGTCTAAGTAAAACAGTATGAATTGTTGTAACAAGTCAAAATTAGGACAAGTCATTGTCTTATGCTTGTGCAAAGCTGACTGTGTTCACATATAAGTGTTTATTGCATGAAATTTTGATTTGTCATGACAATTATCATCATTTTCCTTAACATAAAATATGACATAGTTCAGAATACCACCCTTGGCCTTATTTACCCAGAATAGATTTGTCAGTAATAAAACTGTGCTTCCTAAGGGCTCTGCAATTATTGTTATCCAAGCATAGCCAGGAACCCATTTAATACACCTTTCTTGGGTTTTGAGGGACAGTGTGGTTAAAACACCTTGTCTGAGAATGTAAGCATCGAGTATATTGAACCAGGAACCTCTCGTCTGGAGCATTCAGTATTCCACACTGCTCCCAGTGAAGGAAGGTATGCAGTCATTGAATGATTGATTGATTGGTGCTTGTTATATGGATGCTGAGAAAGCATATATCGACTGTAGATTTAGAGAACTGCTTATTTTGAGTTCTATTTAAAGTATAGGGTTAGGGTTAGATTTATTAATATGTTCAGTAATGGCTTATGAACATTCTCTACTCTACAGAGGAATACAAACAGTTCTTTTCAGAACTACACTCTCCAAACTTCTTTGACCCACTCGCAACTTTCCTGATCTCGATCACTCTTTCTTCCCTTTTCCTATTTCCTCGTTCTATTTCACATCATGTTTAGTGTATAAACACCGAAAACAAAAATCCAACAAAGTCTCGTGAAAGTGTGTAATTTAATATCATTCCATCGTCATCTCTTTCCTTTCTTTCCTTTCCTTATACTTTTCTAAATTTCTCTAAACGCCACATTGGTGTGTTCTTTTCACGAATGAATATATCCACAGCCTTTTCAAAGAGGCTCCCACTTGGTGTTACTGAAAGCCTTCAATTGTGAATTCTTGATCTGGAGCCACTGGCTGGATTGTTCACTGTTTGCAAGTCCTTTTGAAAATACATTCAATATAATTATTGCAAAATGTAATAGTGCAAAGAGAGTAGTACAAAATGCAAAAACAAAAAAAAAAGGAATATAAATCATTGGAGAGAAATCATCCTATTGTGTTGTGATCGTCGTATTATAATGTAAATATTGATATTATCAATCCATTTAGTTGGTCAAGAAAGTTGGTACAGAGATCTTTGAATATGTCTTACAGGTATCATTCCCAAGGGAGAGCTGCTTGAGTACCTACGTGGAGCACCTCTAGAGATCCAGGTCCATGACCGAGACCGTAGGCCTGAGGATATCAAACAGAAACCAACCCTGTTTGGTGAAGATACAGAGGATGATAAGATCAGCAATGTTGGCATGGTGGCAAGTGAGTCATGTGGTCACAAATTGATTCCCAGTATCCTGGGTTTTTATCCTGGAATATTTAGTAAATTGTTAGAAATATCATTAGGCTACTGTAGTTACATGTATATGTAAACTGTCAAATAAAACGTGTTAATGTAAGACTGGAAACTAGCTAAAGTGCTCATTATACTTTACTGAATACTGTTTTCGCGAAAGATTTTTTATTGAAATTCTTCCTTGATTATTCTTGCATTTGTCATCAGTTCCTTGTTTGAAATCAAAGTTTAAGACAGTTGCTAAAAACAAACTAAATCCTTGTCTTATTATTCAACTTATAAAATCAGTATTACAGTTATAGGACTTTTTTGTACTTAAGTCCTGGTATAAAAACTTGACACAAAAGTAATCTTAATAAGTATTAATGCTTTTTAGAAAAACAACCCTATATATGCATATATGTTCCTACCACTGTGCGAGCCTAAGTATTGCCTATTATCGTATTGTTTGGCCAGTACTTATTAAACTTAAATGTACTTGTCTTACATTCCTACTCTAAGGTAAGAGAACCACACACAATCCTTTCAAGGGGAGAATCAAGCCGTGGGATCCTTACGGCATCGCTAAGATTGACCTGTCCGGTTTGCTTCTTGGTGAGAAGATCATCTATCAGACATCCCCCATTCATAACTGCCCCCTCCCTGATCTGTTAGGGAGGGGTGTGAAGGACAATCGGCTGATGGGTGTGTCCAATGCTGCTGATGGACCAAGTAAGTCCTGACTGGGGCTGTATTCCGAAAAACTGTGTTTAATCTTTTAGGTCGTGGAAAACAGCGTTAATTGTTATTAAAAATTGAAGTTGTGGCGACTAACACTTATTGTTGGTGCTTGAGCATGCAAGTGTCTTTTTGAACTATATGCCAACACAGCCATCTTTGCGCAGACATCAAGCAATGAATTGTTCTGAATTTGGTTTGTTATGAGAATTAACATTATTTTATGAACATAAAAAAGCTAACATAGTTTTCAGAATGCTACCACTGATTTTCATTTCATTTTCACCGAGTGTCTTTTTTTTCTCCATGAAAAATATATGTTCCATCAAGTGAGAATATGTTGTGTATGTATAAATTAATTTACATTTTATTTGAATGTATCTATTTACTCTTTTGGTACATTCAGATTGTTTTGATAATATCTTCCATTCTGCTTTGCAGAGGATGAGCCATTGCCTGTTGGTCACTACATCGATTCTGGAGCAAGGTTAAAGGTCAGGATCGAGGTCGCACATGCTATCACGACCCCGCAGGAAGCGCAATCCAAACCAGAAGTTGAAACTCCGTCTGAGGTGAGAAAAATGTTCAACATCAAAATGATATAATTTTCTTTTTTCAGAGTCTCACAGTGCTATGGGATTGCAGAATTTTATGCTGTTTCAGAAATAGTAGACAGAAAAGGAAAAAGTGTTCCATGTCTTTTCTCACTTTCATCCTCAGTGCCCATTCTCACGTATCATCTATGTCTTTGGCTACAAGAACACCAAGTTCCTTCACCAGCTTCTAAGGCTTGTAACATCCATCAATGCTACAGCCTTAGAACTAGCCCATCTTCCAGATCACATAGTAGAAGCAGCCCTATCAACCTACAAGCTCTCAATGTAAGTTATCGACCTTCTAAATCCAAGTTGGTACTTCATGAGGCTTTCTGCTCACGGCATATTTCATTGCTTGAATTACTTTTACATGGAAGCTTTCTTGAAACATTATCTGTCAAGAGGAAGACATTCTATTAGCAAACTACCCAGTACCACTTACAAAGAGGAAGCTTTTTTCCTGAAGCCCCATTTCACATGACTAGTACCCGAAGTACAGTGGAAGTACAGTGGAAACGCGCTATAACGAGTACCTTGGGAACATGAAATTACCTTGTATCAGGAATCTTCTTTTATCAGGGTAAAAAGAACGAAAGAATGTAAAGACCTTGAACTAGCAATGTTGCCATGTTATATCAGGAATTTTGTTATATTGGAGCTCATTATAACGAGTTTCCACTTCATCATAGGGAATTATTTTGAATGCGTCACTGAATACAGTTCTTTCTTTGTCCGTCTTTTTGTGACAGGATACAAATTTGAAGTTTAATATGCGAAACTTTAACTATCATCTGAACAGTGACAATAAAAGCATAGTTTTAGGAGATTATGCATTATTAACATGTTGGTTAGTATCTACAGAGGCCTACTATATCCATAAGAGTTCAACAAAATAGGATGGTGGCGTATGTTGTAAGTTGCTTGGTTTAGGTTGACTTCAAATTTGATAGAGGTACAGATTCGCATAAGTTGAAAAGTACACAGAGACACCATGACAACCAAGTTTTTATCTTGAATGTTTTGTATTTAATTCATCATTTTCAGGGCTCAACAGAAGAGTTGGGACCTGGACATTGTGACTGGTTTCCAGATCCTCGATGGAGAGAAACATATTTTTGTATTAGAAGGACTAAGGGATTATTCAATCAACAAACTATGGTCTAATCTCCCTAGACCACAAAAGCAAGGTAAGTCAATTGTAGTATGTCATTTAGTGTTAGGTTTTGAAGTCATTCCATAGATCACTTGGTAAAAATGTTGGTATTAATGATAAGTGGAAGTCACTGTATTCCAAAGTGCATTTATAGCAAGCATAATTTTCAAAGACAAGGTGTAGGGCATATTTTATAAGTACAGTCCTGTGCTGTTTAATTGTATGTGTATCAGATAGAGGAGGAATGTTGAATGATTTGGGATACATTTTCCTTACCCTTTGGTAGTTTTAGTCATTGGAAGATTCTGAACAAAAATTTCAGTATTATTGACAGTAGCTGCAACTTAAGACATATCTACATGTGTATATATGCACAGTGCAATGAATATCATCACCAAATCCCATATCCTTGACCCAAACTCTCAATATTTTATTAATATATTCTTCTTTTCTTTTCTACAGATGGTGTAATCTTTGAGGCCCTGTACAATTCTGATATGATGTTCAGCGAGAGGAAGTATGCTGCCCTCGATGTCGACCTGTGTCGCATCAAGCTTCATGAGCCCCTGTCCGTCATTGTCAAGCAGCCGTTGCTGTATGTCAGGGACATGGTGCCAAGACCGTGCTTTCAAGCTCTGATCAAACTTGATCAGGTAAGGACTTTCTTACTTTTAGAATCATAGATAAAAACATCGATAAAGTCAATAACAGTTTAGACATGTGGGAACAATATCTTTGCACTCTTTACCACCAGTAAAGACAGATGCTAAAATGTCATTAACAGTGTTGATAAAAGCAATTGTTACAGAAATTTCAAAGCACTAGAAATATTGCTTGATAAGGTTAAGTGTAGAGGTTATAAGAGGTGAACTATTTGAAGGTGGCAGTGGTCCTCCATTAGCTTGCATGTATTACTGATAGATTGGATATCTTCATTGCGTAGAGAAATAAATGACCTCAAATCGTAATTTAAAAAAAAAAAATTATGGAGTTGATAAGACATGTTATCAAGGACAACAGTTGACAGTTAATTGATGTTGAAGTTTCAGCAATTTTGCATTTTTTTACACTCTTGAATTTTTCTGAAGCCCTATGAAGTGATCTGGGGCCCATTGCACAAAACTTGCGTTCGAACGCAACTCAGGTAAATCAAACGCAACTTTATTTTCAGCCAATCAGAAGTGCGCATTAAGGACTTGTGTTTGATTTTTAGGAGTTGCGATCAAAAGCAAGTTTTGTGCAACGGGCCCAAGATAAGATTAATTACAGTCAAACCTGCTTTAGTGACCACCTGTGTTGAGAGACCACACGTCTATAGCGTCCACAATTGTCATTTCCCTTGAAATGTGTTAAAGAGGACCTTATATAAAGACCACCTGCTTATAAAGACTGATTTTAGCGTCTCCCTTGGGCAGTCTTTTTATGCAGTTTTTAAGTGTATAAAGGCCACCTGCCAATAAAGACTACTTTTTGTGTCCCCTTGGGCAGTGTTTTTGGATAGGTTTGACTGAATATATACCTGCCCTATAACGACAACTCTTTTTGGGGTCTTTCTAGACAAGTTTGACTGTTTAAAGACTACCTTTCCACAAAGTCCACCTTTTGTGTCTCCCTTGAGTAGTCTTTCTGGAGAGGTTTGACAGTAATATATTTGATTTCATGCTCATTTTACAGTTGGTTGGTCAAGACAAGCTGAGAAACGTGAATAAGAATGACCTGTACCCATCAGCTGAATCTGTCATCTCATTGAGTCGAGAGTTTGGTGTTCCTCTCACTACAGCGGACTTTGAAGGTGAGTCAGTTTAGGATCATACCTCTGAATCACTGAAGCATGCTAAAGAACTATCTGTAAAGCTGATTTTGAGTTCTGGTGATTGATTTCGCTTCAAAAGAGACCACTCTAAAGCAGTCTAGAACTGTTTATCATGCAGGAGATAGGCTGCTTCGGCTAGCAAAATATGAACAAATTGATGTAGACTTGCTGGAAATCATGTTATAACTAGAAATCACCGCTCTCCTTTGCACATAGAGACCTTTGCTGTAGGGACATGCATTCGGACTACTGGTTTGATTCCTTTTTCTCCCTTAACTCAGTACCATTAACTAATATACATTTTTGGCCGAGATTGTTTGGTAGATATCTTTTTTGTTGCAGTGTAGAACACATTTCTTTGTTAAATGTTAGGAGTTAACGCCCTTCTGGCTCTCAACAGACTTTATATTATGTACATGTGCTTTCAAGCTCCACCTTCCAGACAAACATATACTTCTTTTATCTTGAATGTCTTTCTTTCAAAGGAAAATAGCATCATTGCATTTCTATTTCATTCACCTTTCCATTAATTACTGAATCTCTTATGGTTATTGATAGAAATGTAAAATATACTCTGTACTCCTGTTACATTCAATCAATTTTCAATGCAGCTTATTATTTTTTTCTTCAAAGATTTGAAGGAGCGTGATGAGCCTGTATACCTGAGTGAGGATGCCATCCGATCCCACTCTGCTTCCCAGGTCTTGCCAAGCCTCAGACCTCGTAGGATCTGGACCCCGCTTGAGATCTACAATCCAGACTATGTCATGTACAAAGAGCAGATGGAGCTTATGGGTCCCATGCATGACTACATCAAAGAGAACATTGTGAGTTGGCATTCTTTTTTCCCTGTTTTCTCTTTTTGTATATTTTTCATATCTTTTTCTTTCAACTGCATGGCATAGATCATAGAAGAAATAGAATATGGTTGGCTTACAGTCTTTACGTTATTTTTTCCATAGAGTCAGTTTTTCCTGCGAATTGACAGTCGTTTATACTCTATGCCCTATTATTAAGGATTTGTGTCAGCTGTTCTTATAGGACAAAAACTTTTGTTAAATTTCTTAGGTTGAATGGTGGTGTTTTTTTTACTTTTGTCTTTGAAAAGTTTTCCATTTTAGAGAGGATGGGGTCTCATTCAAAGGTTTTTGAAATGCTCCAATCTGAAAATCTTCAAGAGAATGTATCATGTTTACTCATTTAACCCCAACCCTTGAAATGTGCTGATAACGGTTGCCAAACTTAAAGCTGGGGTAATTTCCAAAGGCTCTTTGGCAGCTCATAGAGACATTATATCATTATGTGATGTGTGCTATACAAGAAGGGATTATAATTGTTCTTATTAATATTTTTATTAGCATTAACCCCAATAATGAATTCTCTTTGCATGTCAGAGTGAAATTGTAATCCTTTATGAAATTATTATAATTTCTTTCTAGAACCATGTAAACAAGATAAGTGAAGAAAATACAGCGAAGAAGGTGAAGCCCCGTACCATTCGCATAGAGCCTGTCAACGGTGTGGCTCATAACTACAGCACACAGACACTCAATGCTACTGAACAGGCCAAGGAGCTGCTCAGACAAGAACTTGCACAAGTAAGTACACTGTAGTTATAGAAAGTATTTTGGGATTGAATTTATAGTGCAACTGAGAGAATGCTAAAAAAAAATGTCTTGTTGAGCAACAAGGAAAATTGTGCCATTAAATTCCAATAAAGACTAGAATATCTTCCTAACAACTTCTTGGAGATTAGATGAAATCAACTGAAGTTTGCTTTTTGCACTGAAATGAAAGTTTGTATTTGTAAAAGTATATTTCCTTAAGAAAAAAACTATATGTTTTAATTCTAAATTTCAGTGTACATAAAATTTTATGCAAGGCCCCAGGAAAAATGGCTTTTAATGGGGCTACCCTGTTGAAATGAAATTAAATCAAATCAAATCAATTTAATTCCCTTTTTAAAGTACATTAAAGATCAAAAGATTTTACATTCATCCAAAATAATAAATAGATTCAAATATTATAATGTGTAAAACATGTAATACAATTTTTTATTATGAATACTCCTGGTATTTCAGTTTGTCATGTCATTATATTAGTGAAGTGTGTATTAGGGTGTACATAAAATCTGACATGTAATATCTTTCATGGGCCTGTCATTTTTCACATGTTTATTTTCTATAAGTTATACAATATCTTGTAAAAGGAAAGGCTTTTAATGTATAAGAAATCACATCGAATTATGTTGAGGTTTTTCATTTCAAAAACAAGTTTGCAATTGATGATTCTGATCTCACATGTTAGTTTCTTGAGATTTCATTTTCTGGAGAGAATTTCTTCCCTTGTAACACTGATGTTTGTTATGTTGATCATACAGGACCCCGACAGAAGGTTCACATACTGCAAGGATTACAACTCGGCCTCTGTTGTTCCCGTAAACGTGGAGGCCGTAGCAAAGGCAGAGGAACAAAGGTCAAAGGACGCATGGCAGACAGAGGATGGCTTCGTCTACCCGGGTATCCCGTCATCGATGGACAGCAATGTCCATCCAAAGAAACCAGATCCAGCTAGGAGGGATGAACTTAAAGAAGTGAGTGGAATACAAGATGGAATTATTCAGTTTGATTCAGCTTGATAGCAAGTTACTCGTTCTGTGTGCATGTTCGAATGTGCTACCTCAGGTATCGATATGATTCTGATACGGCTTCTGATCTATGCAGATTAATTTTTGCACCGTTAACTGTTGAATAACGAGTCCAGAAATATTTGGGTTCCAACCCTATGAAAGTGCAGTTTGCACAGAAATAAAATCTTCTTCATTGAGTTGATGAAAAGAAAATGGAATGTAGATCTAAGTAGAATATTAAATTTTGAGAATTTATAGGCATTTATCTGTGTCAGAAATTTCCCAATTACTGTTACTTGTGAAAACAAAAAAAATTTTGATTATAAGGGGTAATATACATGGTCCCTGTTAGATTTTAGGAAGCAGTTGTTGATGCAGACCCTACAAAAGAACTTCTAGTTTGTGTTGCCTCTATCCTATTCTACTGTAAAACGCATTTTCTATTTACAGTCCTGGATTGAGAACATCCTTCATGCCAATGTCCTGAAGCCAACCCTAGAGTATCGCAGCCGTTACGAATGGTCGCAACGGGACCAGGATATGAACCTTTGGCGGAAACCCCTGCCTGGTGGCTTTCAACCTGTTCCACCGATCACCATCCACCTTGCCGGTGAAACGCTCAAAGCTGAGAAACAGGCCGTCAAGAACGACGAGCAAGATGTCTGGAGGTCAAAGGTCAAGGTGTACGATACCCAGATGCACTTTCATCGGGTGGCGCCGGAGACGGAGCTGACGGCGGGGGGATTTAAGTCCAGCAATCAGATCGATCGTCTTCGCGGCCTGCTGAAGGACGAGGCAGAGAAACTGTCCCTGAGGCAGGAGAACTTCCAGGACATGCCGGCTCTGTCGGTGGTGATGAATCCGTCGGTCGATACAGCAGCCAGGGAGGCAGGACTGCCCATCCCCGAGCTGAATGACGTTAGGGCATCGATGCTGGGAGAAAGACCGAACTTTATGCCTGGTGCCTTCCCCCATGCCAGCCTGGCACTGTCCAGTAATAGGATACCAATCAAAGATATGGAGCATGCCAAGTTTGAAGAACTCAAAGGATATGATTTCAGGTAAATGGGCTTATTTTTTAATGTATTTAAATAAATAAATAAATAATGTACATATGATCATACCCATTCAAAACTTCATAGCTATTTTAGACATCTAAAGAAAAAGTTTACCAGCAAGCTCTTTAAAACAGTGTATTATAATATTTTGATTTGGATTGCAATATTCTGTTGGAGTAAGCAAAATATTAATACATTCTGTTCATATTTTGAAGTTAATAATTATAACGTTCTAACAGGAAAGAATTTCTTTAATGAACAACTCTCAATGCAATCCCTCTGTTTTACTTCTAAGATCAATAATTAGAGCCACTCAGGGTAAACCTGTAGACCTTTCACACCACACCACAATTCAGTTCACCCACTGGAAATACTGATTGCGTATTTGTTCTTTTTTTTGTGTGTGTCAATGGATAGACTGTACCACAAAGATCGAGGACCCGTCCACAAGCGTCACATTGAGCCTCTATCCACAGCTGACAAAGACAATCATCTGTTCAGGAACTTGCCTCCCAAGCCTTACAAAGAACCCAACAAGCTGAGACCTGGCAATGAATGCTTTCGGAAGCCCCCACCGGGCATCCGCCCCGCCCCTGTTCACACCGAGTTCTATTACCCCGACAGAGAGAAGTTTCTCACCATGGGCGAGACACAGAAGAACGTGACGCAGAAGAAGAAAGTGCTCGAGTCGGCCATGTAAACCGTGAGAACGTATCAAGCTGACAATAAAAATGTGTCTATTTTCTTGGGCTTTCCAAAGTGGCACAAAATCAACGTGACGACAAAGTGACAATATCAATGTGTCTATTCTCTTGGACTTTCAAAAGTGGCGCAAAATGTTCCACGCATTTATGGTGCAAGTAACATCATTTGGAGAAGGATTTTTAAGAGCAAGATATTGTTGCAAAGAATACAATTGCAACAGTCATATAATGCCAACCACTTTGACCATACATGTAATGGTTGATAATATCAATGTGCCTGACTTTTCTTTTCTTTACCAAAGTGACTCACAACACTTCAGGTTTTTATGGTGCAAGTAGATCATGGAGATAGTAGAAATTAATTTCAAGAAGAATAATGAATTCCAAAGAATACAATTTCTAACTTATAATGTCATCAACTTGAACTTAGTACTACCAGTAACAGTTTCTAAAATCAATGTGCCCGACTTTCATGGTCTTACCAAACTGATTTTATATGTTTCAATTTCTTAAGGTGCAAGTAATAGTGTTATGAAAAGGAATTTCGAAAGCAAGAAATGATATGAGAGTACCACTGCATTGTTGGTATAAAGTTTAGCAACTGTAAAAGTATGGTATTCAATGAATTCAGTGCTTTATTGCTGATGTTCCTGTTAATTCCATTGTATGTTATTGCTCTGTTGTGACATCTGGGCCTGTCTTTAATATAAAGAGTCGCAATAGATTGCAACTTAATTGGATATTGATATCAATCGCAACTGCGCACATAAGAGGTAATTGGCTGTAAATTTGCGATTGATTCGGATCAATTCGGATCAATCGCAACTCTATATAAGACAGGGCCCATCTCATACGTGATAAAAATGTATTATATTTCAAGCCATGTGCCGTCATACAGACTCTATTACGGTTAAGAATGTTTGAGAGAAACTTGATAATATTACATAATTTTGTAGATATCAACGAGAGAAGTCTCAAGCAATGCAGAAAAAAATAAGAAATGCAGTGTGAAGTTAAAAGCAGTTATGACTTTTGAATCATTGCATTTCTATCATTCATTCAAACTGATTTTGTCTCTCCCTTGATGCAATCTTCCTTCCTGGTAAGATACACAGCTTGTTCTATTACCATTTAGTTTACATGGATGGTAACACTCTAAATGCACTAAGCACCAAATTCTCCTTCTAGCTGTGTGCCTTTTTCCATGATAGCTCTTGAAGAGGAGGTCGTGTTCTGGGAAAGTCGAAATATAATTTGTGAGCTTTCTCATTCCTTTCATGTCATTTTGGAAGAGCATCATAGTAGAAATGTCCCCTGGAAACGATTGCTCTCTAAATACCTTCATATTCGAACTATGACGAGGAATAGCTGAAGTGTTCGGGCGGCGAACATTGATGGCACGTGTGTGCAGTCCCATATACCCAATTCTGTGTGCAGTGCATGTGCTTTTCAGCGAGATTGGGTCAATTTCTTATCATTTTGATGATTCAAAAACCTCACAGTATACACCTATTCTTATGTAGACATGATCAACCTTTCCCAATTACTTTGAGACAATTTCTTTCACAATATAATCACATGACCAGAACTCGACATCATCTTTAATATCAATCTTGATACTATGGAGTGAAAAAATATCTGATTTAGCAAAAAGTTATATAAATGTTTATATAAAGAGAGAAATGTATATATGTACAAATTATATTATATTGTTACATGGATTGATTTAAATGTATATGTATTGATGTAATCTTATGAGTAAAATATTTAAGAGTGGAATTATTTTTAAAACTTGTGATTCTGCTTCACAACTGTACTTATTCTCCAACTTCCGTCCATTGTCTACTTTTGCACAGCTGTCAAAAATTTATCTATTTTAAAGCCTTTATGCAGATAGGATCAGTTGCTTTCATTCATATCTTGTTTATGAATTTCTTGGTATATGTATGTTAGCTAAAATTTAAGATTGACTTGAATACATTTTTCATATGCACTTAGATTCTTACGTTATATTGTTCTAAATGTTGGTGCAATACTATTCATTGAATTCATTTCAATTGACATTCAATTGAACTTCCATTTTTTATTATTAAAAAAGAAGAGAAGAATCCTCTCTCCTTTGACATTTGTAATAGGTGCTGAAACATTGCAACTTGAAATTAAAAATGTAATGTTTCTGCCATGGGGGAAGGGGATCAATTGGAGGCATTAAATGGCCTATCATTTTAGAGAGCATATATTTTTCTCAAAGAAAAAGTTTCATATAAAATTACAAATCATTTTCTTCCCATCACTGTCTGTCACCTTGATGTTGCTACGTTTAGTGCTAACTCTAACCCACCATTTCAAGAGTTTCACGTATTCAAAGCACGCTTTGTACAGTATATGTAATAAAAGAAAAAAAAATACTGAAAACTTATCTGATTGCATATTCTTTGTCTCTTTATTTCAAGCAACATATTAGGATTACATTTCCTTTGAAATATAGCTTTTTATATCTTTCATTCTTTTTAAAACCTATCCACAAGTCAGATCACAAACAACTGATGAGTGGAATAGAATGAGGTACAAAAATGGATTATTTGTACTGGAATTAACAAAATGGTCCTTTATCAGATTTTTTACATATGGTTAGCATATTTGGCTTTGATGTGAATGTGTTTACAGCATGATTAGGCTTGCTATTCATACATATTTCATGTGCATTGTAATATCAAAATATCTTGCTGAGTCACAGTAAACTGTTTCCTTGGAGGGGGGTTGTCTACTGAAATATACTAAAAAGAAACTTCTTAACTTCTTCATTTGGGATGCATGCCATGAAATTGCACACATGAAATAATTTTTCAACTGATTGTGAATACCAATAAGAATGGCACCTCTTATTAAGATAACTGTTTGGGTTTCCATTTTTAAACCACTTTCTCCTACTGAACATCATTGCACAATATAGTTTACAAAACATACAAGAAATTAGTAAAATCTTGTATCTTCGATTGACTTGATCCAGTAAACAGAGTTTCCTTGAAAAAAACAAACAAACATGAATTTACATTTTGAGGATAAGGCAGTTTTAAAATGTCCCACCTAAAGAGTAAAAGTCAGAAAATTTTGCATGTAATTCTAAGATTTATAATGGCTTCCTTTTTATTGCATGAAGTTAAATGATCATGATAAAACAGATTAATAAAAAATTTTGTTTGTTTTAGACTTTATTTAAACAGTGCAATCTTGAAGTATAAATGATTACTTGGAATAAGTATTTCTATAAGTTTGGCTTCAGGTTAGAATTAAATAACGCTTCTTTCATCATGCATTCTTTAGATTATACTTCATGCAGTTTTTCTTTCTTTTTCTATGGTATAAAAGAATGTATATATATCTCTTAGATTTCTCTTTTTTGTTTACTGAAATATTTACAACACAAATTAAAAATACATGTTATCAAGCATACTATTCATATTTGTAAGCTTGGAGGAGATTCTTCAAATCAATGAATATGCTGCTTTAATGACTGTGAAACTCATTCGAAACTCATTCTAAAGACACTTCAAATTAGACAATCAGTTGAAAAAGGAATGCTAAATTTGTGACCAAACACACGTACGTTTCAATTTCAATAACTACATCAGTGTATTAAAGAAGAACTATAAGTTCACATGCTATACTAATCATATTAATCAATCTATAACATAATGTGTTCCATTTCATCTAAATGTAATTCTATTAATTATTAGCTACAGTAGTCACGGATGAGCTGAGGTACAGTTTAGTTGCACTTAATATTCTAAAGGCATATATATTTGAATAATATAATCATATACTTCTTCTTTACAATTGTAAAAGCATACCACATTTTGTCAGCATGTCTGGTAAACATCCGCAGAGCAAGGTGAAGATTTCAATACATGTACAGCAAATTAAGCTTGAATTCTCTAGAGAGAAAATGAAGAGTGTGCTCTTTCCAAAAAATAAAAAATAAAAGAGTGTTGATTTTGACATTGCATTCCTATTATAAACAGCTGAGATGAATTCAGCATTCACATCAGCTGTACTGATAATAGTTTGCAATTTCATATAGTATCAATAACAGTGCATGACATTAATATTTCATTTAGTATCAATACATGCATGTCATTGATACTGTGAGATGCTGATAAAGGCCGCATTATGAAATGGATAATAGCACAAACGATTGAAAAATAAAACGGCCCTTTAATCGATTAAAGCCAATATGAAGTATATGCCTTATCATCAGAACTCAAAATAGTTGTCTATTTTTATCTAAACTAAACTGCTTCTTATGCTATGGAATTCAAAGGAAGGTGCACTTGCAAAACTCCTAGTCCATCATGGCCGACTTTCATACACAGGCTCACAAGATTTGGACCAAAATATGACATGGTATATCTAGAGTTCTATATCACAAAGTAATAAAGTGTCCATGAGTTGATCAATTTGCTACATGCCACGAATCTAAGAAGACAGAGTTTCATCTCTTGTAGTATGAAGATCACAGGACATCTAGCTGGCCATAATGGCAGGTAAGTTGGAACTGGGTGGTGCTTGGATTGCTGTAAAAAAAAAATAATAAAAAAATGGTGTAAATGATGGATATCAAGCTGTGCATAACATTTCTCTTTACCATTCAATGATCACCTAAGTATGTGTAATTAGTATCTATTCTTTTCCAATCAATGGCAAAGAAATTGTCCCCTTTTATATGCTATCCCAAAATAAATTTTACGTATGTAATTATTGCCCTGCTTCCTGTCATTTCAACACAAATTACTTTTAATCTGCTGACTCAGGACCTGAGTATTCAAATACATCTTTGCATGATATTTACCAAACTATGGCAAAAAAAGGACGGAGAAAGAAAGGAACCAGAATACACATGAAATATCAACTTTTCGCAGACAAGCTTCAGAGTTGCCACCAGCAAAGATTCTGTTCCATAAGTGCCCTGTAATATAGATAGAATGGTGATCCGACATTTGCCCAAGGTTATATGTAGGGATAGGATTAGGGTTGTGGTTGGGATTGGGTTTAAAGTTTGGCGTAGGGTCAGGGTTGGGGTTAAGTATAGTTTAAGGTCCAGGGTAACGTTAAGAACTTGAAACAAGTGTGTTAGAAATTGACTACAGAGCAGTTGTAGCCTGAGTCGGTGTTGTAGAACCACAGAAGATGCCTTCAACTATCATCCACGACACTTGAGATTGGTAGCAACAGATGCGTTCTTACCTGGTGTATTGTTGGTAGCTGGCGCAGGTAAGGCAGGTCTCTCTTGGGGTGCACCTTCGATGGCTTCTGATGAATGAAAGAATACAATCACACATTGAAAAAAACATATCAAGGGAAAATTCTCCCTGACAAGGGTAGTGACAAGGGTAATGCATACTTTCAATTCATCTGCACACTTGCTTTGATCTTCCCAAATCAGCCCCTGACATACTGAAAAATAATATTTTACTCACAAGGACGAAAGGTAAACAATATCTTGCTGAGAAGCCTGCATGAATGATGTTCAAACAATCAGGCTAGAGGGATATTACTGACAGGTCACAAAATATTTTCTCTAGTGCAGATGCTCATGGTTAAGGCAAGTAACTATTCACGCACGGTAAAATATTTCCACGGCAATAACTTTCTTCAAATGATATCCCATTATAAGATTCCCCCAAGAGTACCTACACCATGAAAAAAATAATAAATTTTGAATGTGCAATATCCAAAAAATTCCACACTTCATGTCTCAAAATCAATGTGTTTTTCCACGCCCTTCTAAAATTCATGAAGATCATGATTCTTTACATTTTGTTGACAAAATATATGACAAATAATACAAGAACGAACTTAACACCTATGATTGATTTTCCAACCACAGATTCCTATACTTTGTGATTGAAGTTTTACACATCCAATGATCCTGAATTTGCAAACATTCATTTCTGTGACTGTTATTTTTTAATCTAATTCATTTTGCAATCAAGACTTGGGGTTTCCTGTAATACTATTATCCTAGAGGTGTTGTGGTCTAGTGGATAAGTCACCAGAATGGATATCACCAGATACGGGGTTTGAATCCCTGCCAGCATTAACATCCTTTGTGAAGACGTTAATCTAAATTTGCCACACTCGACCCAGGTGAAGTAAATGGGAACCCGTAGGAAGAATTTCCTTGGATGCTCCAGTGCCTTGTCAGATCGGTTAGCCAAGAGCCAGGGTAATACTCAAAGTTTTTTTGGAAACGCAAAGAGACATTGCTAAATATGTGATATGTGCTATACAAGAACAGACTTTTATTATCATTAAACCAAAGGCCATTTAGAGAGCTGACTCACTGTTTTCTCTCTCTTCCTTCTCAATCTTCTCCTCTTGTTCCTCAGCGGCCGTCTTGTCTGCTCGGAAGAAGATCCTTGCACTGCTCAGACTGTAGTACAGCAGATCAAACTCCTACATAAAAAAAAAATCACATTAACTAATGTTAGAGAGATATCATCAAGTGGAAAGAGTCTCAAATGGTCATCTTCCACACAGCATTTGGGTAGGAGGTTAATATATTGGCATGACAAGTAAATGTGTATCTCTTGCTTCTTTTACATCTAAACCTAAATACTGCTGCATATTGTAATATTAAACATGGGAGTAAAAATTTTCATCTCCTATCTTCATCAACCAAAAAGAAAAACCAGAAGACATACTAAACCCCTTTCAATAGCAAGCACTGCTACTACAAAATACTACATAATTGGAATATTCAAAAGAACAGAATATGCTTGACTGCGTGCTACAAAATTTTATCATAAGACAGATTAATAATTGCCATTTCTGAACAAGATTCTTAAGCCTTATTAACACATGCTGTAGTAAATGGCTAAAAAAAAAAACAGAGGCAGCAAAATAAAATCACATACGAGTAGTGCATGTCACAAACCTGCATTTTATAACACACAGATCACAGAGTAAGCATCTAGGTACTTGCGCTGCACGCATTTATTTTTCATTGCTCCCACTTGCCATTCATTTTTATACACAAAAAATAATTTGTTTTTAAAGGCAGTTTACATGAATGAGGCTTTACCCTTTGGTATGTGTCCAATCTCTTGATGGTGAGTTGTGCTGTATTCTGTAGCTTCTCATCTCCTCCCATCTGTTTCCTTACTGCCTCCTGTTCACAAAGAAGATCAGAGATGGATGCCACGCATTATTCAAAATTCAACTTCACATACGCATGCGTATATGTAAATCTGTAAATCTCCTTGATCACAATGCCATGATCCAATGCAAATCATCCATCAGTCATTACTGATATAAACTTTCCTTTCGATATTTCAATATTATGAAAATGCATTAAGATTTTCACACTATACTAAACAAAATTATGTAAAAGGTGATAAGCAAGAAGGAAAGATATGTTCATGAACATGAAGATGAAAAATTCTGTCTCTTAAACTTTATATGATTTCTTTTTCTTAATAACTCAAAAACTGTTTTGATGGAGTTGCACCCTTCTTTCTCTCATGCATTCAGCTGAATATTGGCCCCAGACTCACCTTGTCCTTGTTATACTTGAACTTGACGGAGTGGAACCAATGAAGAGAGTCAAACTCCTGGTACTGGTCTAGCAGCTTGAGGATGTATGCCACACCTGCAAATAGATTAGAGTAAATACAGATTATTGAATATCTTTGTGAACAACCACTATGGCTTGTATTCCTAAAGTTGGAATCGGTTAAGCCTGGTTTAAGTTCATCCATTGATATGTGGAGTGCCAAGGGTCAAGCTCTGTCCAAATTACCGCAATACTGTAACAAGATGAATAAACAAAATTTTTGTTTGTTCATTTAGTTACAGAATTACAATAATTTTTTAGAAGATGAGAAGATTGACATGTGGCACTACATAAATCAGTGGACTAAATCTACCTATTTAGACCTGGACCAAAGTTAGTATGCTCTTTCTATGAATACCTGCCTTTTACCTGCTGTACATATTACTTTAAAGACCAATTAAAAACAAACTTTTCATTATCATAAAAAATATGCTTAACTGCAGGTAATATGCCCTTGCTTAATTTCAGTACCATGCTTGGTCATTATTCTTTTAGTCATTGCTTGGCACAAACACTGAAACCAGTCATATGACAAAGACTCTAGAAGTATCATCAACTCAGTTAATATAGGTTTAATTTTAACAAAAAAGTAAATGAGTTTTGCCTTAAAGCTTTAGCCTGTTTTCAATTTGTACTAACCCATGGCAAAGCCATCATCAGTGAAAGCTGCTCCGATCTTGTTCTTCTTGTTCAACTTCTCCTTGGCACTCACCGAGTACTCCACAAAGTTGAGAGTCTGAAGTGAAAAAAAAATTGCATTTATTCATTCATTGGTGGAAATACAAATTATGTACTTGTTGGAATTATGTGCTACTTTATCTATAAAATTCCAGACTTTACTAAATCTAAAGTTAAGTTATGATAAATTCTAATCAATCACAACTCTTTATAAGAGAGGGCAAGAATTCAGATTTGCCACTTTGGAGAATGTTCTGATGTAATATGGCATCATGAAATTTTGTCCATGAAGACTTGGTATGAGATATAAAGCTTCCCTTTTTATCATGCTTTGATTCACACAACCAATAAAACCTGAGAAGTGACAAAGGGCTTGGAGTAGAGGATACCTACATTAAAATTTCACCTATATGTTACCAAAGTATAGAATGTTGAGATGAATTGGATACTCACCAAGGCTGGAAGGATGGTGTAGAAGTTCCTGAGATGCATGTTCTTGGGATTCCTGAATTCTGGTGAGAACACATCCACCAACATCTGAGATCAATCCAAGGAAGAAAATAAAACGTCAGTTACAACTGGCTATAGATGGCATGAATCTCATCATTATAGTTACTTCGTTTACAGTTTACTAGCCCAATAACTGACAATAAATGTTTCATCTTGCTCGAACATTTAAATAATCATTTATTACATATGAAACTACAGTCAACATTCCCTCCCTCTTTCTATAAAATACATGTATCATACACTACATCTCTCTGCTGAATTTTATAGCAGAGTTATTGACAACTAAATTGATATAAATATCGTTGGCACTACATCGATACATAATCTTGTTTATATGTTACCTTGAAGTACTCGGTTCCTTCAGCAAAATTCTTTGTCAGGTTCCCAATGACATTGTCCAGATTCCTGAGCAAGGATTGAAGACAAATTATGAACAGAGCCGTGAGAGCCGTGTTAACAATTGAGATTTAAAGAATATCATATAACACACAGAAAGAATCCGGGCATTTGGTTGATAAATGGTGCATCATCTTACCTATATTATTCAAACCAATCACTGCACGCTTCTCATGTTCTTTCTTTCACAAGAAATGTCTTACATTGTGAACTAACACATCATTAACCATCAAAGGCATAGCATATCTAAAGATGAAATGATGATCAGAATAGAAAAAAATGACTAGATGAACATGACATAGTAGAAAATTAAATACCCCCCCCCAAAAAAAAAAAATGACTCAAGTTACCATGTAAATCATTTTCATTCATGCCCATTTAATCTTTTACCCTAAAACTGAAAATATTGAATTGAAGGTGGATTCTAAGAATCTACAGTTAATATGGATTTGTCAATGTCCTTTGACATTTAACCTAAAGGCTAATGATGGTTACAAAATAACCTTAAATATATATATTATACTTTCTTATAATCCTACTTATAGAATATGTATCAAATCTATTCTATGAAAATTAAATAAAACATATCATTGGGATACCAGTAGAGATAGAATACAAAGCAGACAAGAGCATGCAGTCATAATACCTTGCAGCCTGTGTGACTTCATCTGATAGCTTCTCTTCTCCAACCAGCTCTTCAAAGCTCACAATGTCCTCCAGGTCAGGGACAAACCTAGTACATTGAAGCCAATTTATAATACTTGCAGTGAAGCTTCATTTTGAAAAAAACGTCTTCAAAAATCAATGTGCACAGTTGTAACTTAATCATTTAAAGTTGTGGTACAGTTAAGGCCAGACAAAAGTACAAATATACACAAATTTGAGAAAGCGTGATGAAAAGTGTGTGCCCTAAAAAAACGGCATCATGGATATACACGGGACAATGTATATGGTATGGACACAGTCTCGACATTCCATGGAAAAATTTGTTTACTTTGCTTTATCAATATCAATCTTCAATTACACATTTTCTTTCTGAATTACTAGGCAGATGCTATCTATTTATCCATAAACATAAATATTTATTTCTGATCACTACCAGAACTCAAGATAATTTCTAAAGCTCTTTGGAAGCAAGTAGGAATGTTATATCATAACGTAATATGTACTACAAAAACAGAATACAGAATATTAGTCATCACTCCTTCATTTACTAAAGCTGAACAGACTACTCTAGTACATACCTGATGGCATTACTGCAGCATCTTAGACCACCTGATCGGATCATCCTGATGTATCCCATTGCATTACCTACACAGAGAGAAGCAAGTTGATAAAGGGATGAACAACAAGATCAGAAATCAAAGTAAGGCACATTATACTTTCCATTCATAAAATTAACCATACCTTCTTCAATGTTCGTTTTTTCCTCTTTGCCTGTGTACAACTTACATCAGCAGATTAATCACTACTCATTATTGTAACTGCAGACCATGAGTATAGTATTATTATGGACAAGACTTTATTGTATAACATAATTCACTACAGAAGCTTACATGTGTTAGGCCATGATAGGTTCTATCCATTGGACAAAAAAGTTAGAGAGAGAGGGAGAGAGAGAGAG
This sequence comes from Heliocidaris tuberculata, assembly GCA_025618425.1. Classification (NCBI taxonomy): domain Eukaryota; kingdom Metazoa; phylum Echinodermata; class Echinoidea; order Camarodonta; family Echinometridae; genus Heliocidaris; species Heliocidaris tuberculata. Next base: position 47,166,538 of record CM046832.1, read on the forward strand.
AAAAAAAAAAAGATGGAAAAAAAAACTGAAAAAGAGGCGGAGACAGAAACAGAAACGGACAGAGATAGCATGAAAGGGTATTAAGGAAAAGAAACAATCAATCTCAATGTTATATTAGAAAAGAGACTCACCAATCTGACTGAGGAGGTTCCTGAACTGATCAAGGTAGCTGTCGCCCTCTGGAGTCAGACCTAGTTTCCTGATGCCCTTGTTGAATTTGTCTGCTCGATCAAATGGGTACATCTGATTCATTTCCTGTTTGTTCTCCCTGAAGTACCTCAAGTCCTACAAACAAAATAAAAATGTATATAATGGGATTCAATTTCTTTAAAAGGGGGATGGGGGTTCAAGTATATACGACATATATCACTGTGCAAACTATTTAACTACTTTGAAATACTGAATACCATCATTATGAACATTGCTGTTCAAATCCAAGCTCTTACATGTATATGTGAGGATGGATATCAATACAAATAATCAAACCAAAACAATCCTGAAAGAACAAAAAATGTATGAGATATGTCCCACATAGATGGATGTGATTTATGTATTTGTATCATCAAGTTCTTTCAATCTCAGATTCAGTATAACTGTCAGGTTATTCCTATTCTATCACATTTTTAATATGTTTGAAGCCAGTTTGCTCATTCCCAGCTACACTTTGACAAGAATATCAGCTATGTACTAACCTTGATGAGTTTGGACTTGATGTGTTCATCATACATGAACTGAGAGAAGATGAAGAACTTCTTGCGAAGGAACTGGTAGGTAAAGTTGACAGTGGTGTTCATGATCCCTGTTCCGTGGGTACGGATGGAGTTGGCAATGTGGCGGATGTTGATGGTGTTGAGATGCTTGTTGTTGCTGGAGCGTTCAACAAAGATCTGATCATACGAGAGAAGAGGGTGAAATAGACCCCTGTTACACCGGAATCCTAAGGAGTCTCCAGGCGCCCCGAGACTGGTCTCGGGTAGGTTTCAAAATGGGTGTAAACGGACAAAACCTACCTGAGACCACTTCTGAGCAAACCAGTCTCGGACTACCTAGCGATGTGGTCCGAGACTGGTTCAGGGGCGCCCTGAGACTCCTTAGGATCCGGTGTAAACGCTAAGCCACCCGAGACTGGTTTGTGTGCTGCTGGCACGTGCGCTAAATACAGTCTGCCCATGCCCACAACGTCCGCAAACAGAAAGTGTCATTCGAAACCTGTCTCGGGTAGCTTTGCTGAAGTCGGAGTAAATGCATAAAAAGCAGTCTCGGGGCGCCCCGGACTCCTTACGATTTTGGTATAACAGGGATCCCAAAATTTGGGTTAGCTTTTTGGAAACCAGTCTCGAGGCGCCCAGAGACTGGTCTCGGGTAGGTATTTTGGTGTAACAGGGGTCATAGAGACGATTGTAAGCACCTTACATGTACAAGCAAGCTTTCATACATGATGCGAAACATTTTGCCTGTCATGTAAAACAAAAATAACTTGTTGCTTATTTATTCCTTTGTGTTACATTGGTACATACAATAAGATTATCAAATAGACATACAAATACATGCAATCAAATATCTTATCATTACAACACATTTTCTTGATGGTGAGCACAAACAGCTAAAAATGACAATATGAATATCATAGATTCCCATCTCTTAATTCTCATCAACTTAATAGCGCTTTTAGCGTTGAAATTCTTGAACAACTTTGATCACTATGCAAGGTGTCATTATCGGCTCTCCAGTAAATACTAAAATTATATTATATGTTTTTTTTGTTTTTTTGTACAAAAGTTTGAATATACAATATATTTTGCTCATGCCCCCTATTGAGCACAACCTGTCTTCTTATGAATAATCAGATAATATTAAGAGGAAATATTCACCTGATTGTTGACATTGTAGAGATACTTGGACACAAAGATGTGAATGTTCCTCATGATCTCCAACACATCCAGACCCTGAAAACAAATAGGTAGAATACATTATCATTTCATGTATCAACTATATCGCTGCAGAAACTTATCTTTTTCTCTGTTCCTACCCATGAACTGCCACTAATCTCACATATAATTTGTGTCCTCTTCTTTGCTTCACAAACATAAGTTATTTCTTCCCTCTTAAAATCTTTGCTTGCTACTGCACTATGGCTGATTTTGTCTTCTATTCATTTCTACCATAGTCTCTGCCTAATCTCTCTCTCTCTCTCTCTCTCTACACATATCTTTCCTCCCCTCTCTCTGCTCTCTTCCTCTCCTACATTTTACATCCTTCCCTCTATTCTATGTTTCTTAAAATTTCCTCGCCTTCTCTCTCTGTACATCTCCATATCCTTCCCCATTCTTAGTCTTTACTGAATTCAATGGTCAGGTCTGTAACTTCACACACTCCACTTGTTCCCTTGTCTATGCACGATATATGAGATTCATTATGGCTAGACCACATTTTTCTACAATCATCTTAGTGTCTTTGACTTACTTGTTCCAGGGTCTGAGTAGGTAGATGAGCTTCAGTCATTTCCAGACCATACTTCTGTGCTGCCAGGTTACGCATCTCAGCGTATGTCTTCCAGTCATGGAGTGCCACAGTGGTCAGATTGTAGAATGTCTTGTCCAGGTAGTGTGTTACATAGGCTACAGAGTAGATAGCGAGAACAGGTTTATTCATATTGGATGGCAAAAAAAAAAAAGTTCATGTTCACACAAAATAACTTGCAAAAACCAAAGAAAGATGTATGAGGACATGATTCTCATCATCTACCATAAAACCAGATACTTTCATGTTTGAGTTTGAGTTTGAGTTTGAGTTTATTAACAACATAATACTTATTATTTTATATACATGTACATTTTATAAGTGTATGTACCACAGTACTGTACATAGAATACATAATATGTGAGTATATGAAGAATAACAACACACACACACACACAAAAAAAAACAAAGAAAATACAAAACTATGTACAAGTATCTACAAAGTTTAGAAGTTGAGATTATCCTAAATGTTATTAAAAGGAATCAGAAGGTAGCATAAATGCTAGTCGAGACTGATTCCCTCAATCTACTACAGAATGATGAACATTTAAGGTGCATCAAACTTTCACAAATTTCATGAGTGGTTAAGATTCACAAAAGTTTCATGCCGCAAAAAATATTTGAAGATCACAACTGACAGAACACTGAATTTGTGCGATTCGCACAAAAATTCACTCAGGGAAAATGGCCTTGTTTACAATTCGCAAAAGTTTCATGTCACAAAGGTTTGAGCCCATTTGATCATGTTGGTCTTGCAATGACCAATCCCTGTAGAAAGCCTATTCAATGAGATTATGAACTTCCCATAATCTTCTGACAGTTTAACCGACTCCTCAAACACCCTTACCTTTGATGTCGATGAAGTAGCTGAAAAACCTGATGGGTTTCATCTTGAGGAAGTGTGAGATGTCCTTGAGAGAGACCTTGAAGGGGTTCCTATCATCCAGCTGGAGATGGTTGTGTATTGAGAGGCGGAGATCGGTCTCCACGGCACGGCACAGAGGCTCCAGGAGATGCTGAAGCAAACGGAAGGAGGAAATCTCATGAAAATGTTTAGCTTGTAGGACGCATGATCCGGTGACAACTGTCCCAGTCATTTTCCCACATAACATAATTCCCAACTTCAACCCTGGACCAAACACTATACATATAAACATAAACTTGACCTTTCCTTGGTAAAGTACTTTCTACTAATACTTTTTCAAGAGGAACCCTAATACATCAACTGCCTATAAAGATCAACTTTAAATTTTTCTTGAGCAGTCTTTACATACAGAATGGCTACGACAGACAAATGAAAATGTAAAGTGCTGAGGTTCTGCAATGAAATTTCACAAATTTGTCTCCTAGAAAACAGTTTCCTTTTGGAACAGTTTAGAACACATGGCATAAAGAATTAGTCAGAAAATAGCATTGTCTTATTCAAGATAAAAGATGAAAGTTTCATTTCCCATTACATCATCCCCTCCTTTTTTTTCTCTCGTTATCTTCAAAGTGCTATGCAATCTATTAAGAAGATGAACTAAAGATTGCAAGCACGCATACCTCTTTGAGTTGTCCATTGATTTCCCTATCAAAGCAGTCTAGCAGCACGTCAGTACTGTCCAAATGTCTGGTCTGTTTCATAGGTGCTACACAGTCTGCTAAGGCACCCATCATGTACTAGGGATGAAGATGTTTAAATATATTCATGTCAGTAGAAAAAGCTTGGTAGGAACAAGAGCAGATATGCATTATAATGTCTGTATATTTCAACAAAGAAAATAAAACATGAGTGCAGGAAATGATGTAACAAGTACATAAAGACACACATGTGTTTGTGGTTAAAGGGTCACAATAGCAAAGGCACTGCAACAATGGCACATGAAAGAACTTGCACTCTTTTTATGTTCTCAAAAAGTAAGAGTAGGTCCATTAGCCGTGAGATATGAACAAGTGAGACAGGGAGAGACAGACAAAAATAGATAGAGAGGGTATAAATAGATAGTGAGGTAAACAAGGTGTGAGATAGAGAGGGGGATAAAGCTAGAGATACAAATAAAAGATAGATGGACAGGGAGAAGGAAGAGGGAGAGAGAGAGAGGGGGGAAAGAAAAGAAGAGAGAAATGGGGGTCAGAGAGGGGTATGGGCAAAAAGTGGGACAAACAAAGAGTATGAAAGAGAGGGGAATGGACAAAGAGAGATACAAATATAGAAAGACTGGGAGGGAGGGAAAGAAAGAGAGAGAGAAAGAGAAAGAGAGAGAGAGAAAGAGAAAGAAAGAGACAGACAGACAGACAGACAGGGGGGGGGGGGGGGGGGAGTTGCTGGAAAGAGAGCTCAGTTCTGATACTTACATGTAACCTATGTGCATCCACTGCATTCTCAAACCTATCGGCAAGGTAGAGAGGGAAGACTACACGATGCCAGTACAGAAAGCTGCAGTTACATGCTTCTCTCAATCTGTCAAATACAAACACACCAAAAAATTATTAATAGAATTACTTGGCACATTTCATTGATGGTTTCACAAAGCAACATATGCACATAGGCTTATGTACAGGAGATATGTTGGTTTGTAAAACCATCAACGATTATGAACAACTAAATACAAAAGAAAAGATGCACTGACAAAAACATACTTGACATGAAACTAATTTGCAGAAACCCAGATCGTCCTACGTTCTACCTTGTTCTGAGGTCACTGATGGCAGCAAGCTTGTTCATCAAACTCTTGAAAGATACAAGCTCATCTTCCTTGAAGCATTTCTGAAAATTGATAATCAAAGCAAGATAATGGTGTAATCATTTCTGAGCAGCACTGCAAAGTCAAATTAAACACAATTAAAAAAATACTTTGTATAATATCTTTAAATGAACTTGAGTTAGTTTTGAGTATATTCGGCTCAAATTATTAGACTTGGTAGCAACCTGGGAAGCGTATCGTCATTTTCTTCATGGCATCTGTAGATTGATAAGGTAACAGGCGCAATGCGCATATCACTTGCAAAACAAGATTACAAGTAATAAAGTCCAAACAAATAGATTTAGAATTTATTGATGAGTTCTCACAATTTAAGAATATTTATGGCAAGTTATGTCGGTATGTCTTCAGGAAGTTTGCAGTCACACTGGCAAAATTAGTATGGGAATTAATTAAAACTTAGGAAACAAATTTCTAGGATATTTCTGATAGTGTGAATGCATCTATTCATTGAGTATTGTCATAGACTCACCATTTGAGTGCCTACAGCTAGGGCAAGATTGGCAATCAGTCTCCTCTCTTTAGTGGCTGTACAAGATGAAGCAAATTGAAATTAACAGCTTGTATAAAAATGAAGATAGTACGAATATGACGTACACTAGTAAAATCATTAATATCTATGCCCGAACAATAAAACGAGCAAGATTCGAACTGTATGAAATAAACTCTACAAGAGGAAATCATCGTTTTATGATATTGTCTACTAACTAGTGGAGTTGATTAATCATCCATGCAAATACATGGAAGTTACAAGTTATTTACAAATTAATGAATTAATGAAGCCAAATTTGTCTCATTACATGTCAAACCAGAAACTTTTGCTGAGTGTTGATGATTGTAGTTTTTTGCAGCAAGAAACATTTCACAAATTACACAAATTTGGTGCTATGATTCATTATAATAATTATTATTTTGCAACATGAAAAAAAAAAACACTGATCAAGAAGTAAAATGCCTAATATGTTTCCCCCTGTCTACACTGAACAGGCCAAAGCAATTTTTGACATACATGGTCCGTTGAGGGCGTTCTCCACCAACACTAAGGCAGAGAGGGCGTCCAACCTCTTCTCACTGTACTTCTTGTCTGAGATGATACGTTTCTGGAAACATAAGAATTTAACAAAGAGACATTAAACATGCAATAATATCCAATCAAGAAAATTCATTGCTCACTTTATTGCCTTTCATTTACACATGGCACGTCATTTTCTTGATCGTAAAAACAGTTACTTGTGAAGGAATTTTAATGTCTCTAGAGGTAGAAATGTAATCCTCAAACTACTTACGATACATTACAAACCTAGGAGATATCCAGACCATACTGCTAATCAGACAGCGAAACATCTACCAGGCCATTTTCAGATGATCAAAATGACAAATATTTAAACAAATACAAATGAGTCTCTTTTCTTGTCTCTTCAACATACATTCAGTATTCCACATCAAAAAACACATTTTGAGAAAAGCACTTTTTTCTGATAAAAGTAACTTATTTGAGAACTTGATTTCGTACTGTTCTCTGGTGTAAAAAAATAAAAGATTAATTTCAAAAGCACCTTCTGGAATCCATTGTGATAAATACCTTTGCCGTGTTGACTGAGGCCAAAGCCATGAACTGAAGATGCTGAATGATGTGTGTGACAGACTCGGCTACAAGCATGGTACGGCGATGGAAGGTGTGCTCTATGCTCTGTAAAATACATGAAAATGAAGTATAAATAATACACAGTATACAGTAAATTTATCTGTTTACTACAGAATAATGAGAAAGACTGATATAACTTCAATACTTGGACAGTTGCTCTTTTATAATCTTCGCTCTCATTCCTGGCACCATGTTACTAAAGGTGCATCCTAATTACATTTGTGTGCTGATTAGAGATTAAGAAATCACCAAGTGTAATAATATAATTGTTGGTTACTCAAACATCTGAATGTGATTGATAAATTTCATTGTTCATTTCATTTTTTTCCCCCCACAAATTGATTGAAATTTTTATTGTAATAAAAACTTTTGACTTATTATTCTTAATATCATATTGCCACATAGAATTGGACAGAACATCAACTTATTCAACACAAGGGGTGTTCTATTGGAACAATTTTTCACCAGTGTTCTTAGAAAAAAAAATTCTGAGCAAATCTTATGATTTACATCCTTTAACACCAGACTCCACGTACCTTCAGCATCTCAATGAGACGGCACAGAGCAAGGACGGCTGTTTTCGTCATGGGTTTGTTCATGTGAGCATGAAGGTTCATCACAGTGTGAACAAGGTTACTGATGTTGTAGGCAAACAGCAACCCCTGTAAGACAGAATACAATATCATGATTCAAGTTGTGTTTATCAATATGCAAATACATTATCATTATTACTTTAATAGTGATGTCTGACTGATGATGTCAGAGACAGTCAATGAGCTGTCAAATTTACAGAATTGAAGGTAATCATCGCTTGATTTTGTCGTAACTTTAATAATTTCTCATGATTTATGTTGTTAGGTGGGGGATAATCAAATTTAATATAATTCTACAAACACCCAAACAAAACAATATGCAAAATTTTCTGATTTTACACTTTTACATTAGTTTCCATTATTGAGAGCTGTCTCTGAAGTTGTTTGTTAGACAACAACTGATACTGCCTGTTTCACAGCCAAAAACTTGCCAAAGGACATTGGTATATGGATATCTATGGGTACAGTAGATTTTTCACATGAATATACTCATATCTAAATAGAAGTTTTCTACATTGTGACAATTTTTGGTAAGTAAAAAGGAGTTGGACGAAATTGAATCCTGAAGATCATTATAGATGTCCTTAACTCACATGTATGAAGAGTGTGCATTTGTGAGTGAGGTCCTCTATGACAGTGTTGGCTTGGGTCAGACTGGATTCCATACGAACCATCCAGGAACACACCTGCATGTAGTACACTTGTACCTCCCTGTTGAACAGGTATTATGCAGAATGTTTAGATGGTTACTACTACATGTCATGTATCATTATATAGAGAGGATATCAGTTTCTAACAGTATTGCTGAGGGTACATTTATAATTTTAGAGAATTTCCTGGATATTGTTACGAATGGTGCATCTTGCAGTAAATAGGAAACACTTTTGTGTTTTGGAGATTGTTGTCCCAACAAATTAACACCAAGAAGTTACTTTACATGTAGTTCATTATGCTTTTCAACATGAAAATATGTTGGGAAATAAAATGCAATAATTGATATAATTCTACACAACAAAAACAAAACAAATTACAAGTGCACTTCATAATTTTCATTAAGCATATTATGAATCACTATTCATCACACTGATTGAGCTGACTGATCAGACAATATTTGAATTTTACTAAGCTCATCTGTCTCCACATTTGTTTATATCTGAATTTTGCTAAGAATATATGGATCCATAAATAAATTTGACCATGTGAGTTCTACTTGCATAGGACTTGTTTGATAATACCACTACAAATTTATAACATACAAGATTTCGTGACTCACTTGAGTAGGTTTTGGCTCTTCTGTTGTAGGAACAGACTGGTCTGCTGTAAGACATGATGCTGTGCCTTCCTGTCAATCAGTCTAGCTACATGAGGTGAGAGACTCTTGAGTAAGAACTGGTTGGCTGACCACACGATGTTGGCTGTCAATGTGATGGCTGGAATCTGAAAGAGTGTCACCAGATACTCGTATTTAGATCCAAACCAGCATATAAAGGACATACTAAGGGCGGGCTTCTTGGCAGGACTCTGTTTACCCTTTGTCCAAATTGAGTACAAAATGTTCTTGCCTTGTCCTAGGGGTGTGGTTCAGGAGAAATAAGGCAACTTTGCAAACTGCAGAAAGCCAATGCAATTATATATTTATAACCCTTGTCACTACCCTTGTCAGGAAGAATTTTCCCCTGCTATATTATTCCAAAGTCTTCAAAACTTGGTATTGTCACCAAGGGTGTTATGCACTGGTGAATTTTGTGTTCAAGTAAATGCTTGATTGTCGTATGCCAATAACCAGTAGCCACATCTGTAAGATATGACTTGTATAAATCAAATGCAATATTAATGCTCACCTTTTTGTAGACATCCCAGAGAGATTTGAAGACCTTCTTGTCGATGACTCTGAAGATCTGATAGTGGAGAACATACAGGCCGCATATACCAACATACTTCAGTCTTTGGTCTGTCTCATTCACCTCACCTGCAGAATGAAAAGGATTTTAAAAATTTATCTTCTGCTTCTCAATCTCAAAGGTGAAATATTTGAAACTATTTAAACATGTATTATACATAAGAGCACATCAGTGCCCTTCTTCTTTCAACATTGCCAATGACTTTCCAAATTTTTATATCAGCTTGCAAGCACCATGAAGGGAACAAGTACAGTGTAACAGGATTTGTACAAAGATAAGAGCATACAAAGTGAATTCATGATCTATATTGACTATTTACTTACTTTTTGTATTATATCATACTTTGCTTGCCTTGTTGCTTTTACAAAAATATGTCTATATTATATCAATTTGTTGTTTCTCGTGACATAAATTGTGATAATAAATGATCATACACTGACAAAAAAAATAATGAATGTCACTCTGTCACACAGCAAAATAACTTATATGTAATAAGTAATACTGGCAAATGTCTTACATCATCCTATTAACAATATTTATGACAGAGCACATCATGTTTTATATTAGCCCAATATATTAACAATTAGTTGATGCATTGACAAACATAATATATCCTATCCTTATAACAATATTTGCTTTGGTTATTTTAACACACATGATATAACACAAATAAATGAATTTTTAAATGGAATATAGAAAAATGTTCATATATCACATGCTAATAATAAAAATATTATTTGTTTCAATCATGACAAAAGAAGTTAATTTTTAACTTAGCCAAATAAATGAGTAAAGTTTGATATTAGCTCAATAAATGAACATTTATATGAAATATTAATCACATCCTCATGATAGCAATATTTGCTTTCATTATGACAGAGCAAGTAAAATTTGACATCATTTCTTTTTCAAAATAATTCATTTATTTGAACAAATTTACACAGGATAACAAGTTCAGGGGCACGACTGTTTTACATCTCAGTCTTGGTAAATGTAAATATTAGCCCAATAAACATATTTAAATAAAACATTCTAATAATAATGATAATACTTTGCTCCAGTTATGACAGAGCACACAAAACACACATACAAAACTGTATATCAGGCCAATAAAAGAACATTCTATGAAAATGCAAAAGGGTCACCTGGGAATTTGCCCAGCTTTTATGGAGCAGCATAAGTGAGTTTAAAGATAAAGTTAAGTACTGGTCATGCGATTACATTGTGAAAGAAATTGTCTGGAAGCAATTTGTAAAGGTTGATTATGTAGTACATAAAGCATCTGTGTATACTGTGATATTTGGAATAATCAAAATGATCAGAAATTGACTTAATCTCACCGAAAGGCACATGCACTGCACACAGGTATATGTATATGGCATTATACCTGTACACTCATGCGACATGAAAGTTTGGTACAAAATTTTCAGCTATTTCTTGTCAGATTTCAAATATGGGGGCCATTTGAAGAGTAATCATTTTAAGAGGACATATCTAGTATGGTATTCTTCCAAACTGACATAAAATAAATGAGAAAGCTCATAAATTATTTTTGATTTCTGCCAAAACTGAACTTTACCTTAAATATTTGTGACTTACCTATCCTTGGCTCTGTGTTGGCAAACATGGTTCGGATATTGTAAGCAAACTCCTCAGCAAAGTAGGTATTCTTCGACACTGTCACACCGCAGTCATCAAAGTTCTGCTCAACACAGTTCTGTTCATGTAATAAACCACAAAATTGTATATCTTAACTTCACTATCATGCTTGTGTCCTATGCTTATAAATATAAAATTTATCTCTAAAACATACTGATACGATTCATTTAAATGCAGCCCCAATGTATGAAGTCAACTGATCTCCTCATTTGCTTGAATTGTATCTATATAGAGCAATATAGGGCAATGATGTAAAGCAGAATAATAACACAGGGATAATTCTTCACATTAATAGCTTATGCCTAAAAGTAATATGCATCCTCTCTAAAATTTGTAAGGCTCTCTGCACAGCAGACAGAAGGGCCAAGTCACATCTTTACATGTTGTTGAATTTCTGCTGTTTGAAGCTGCAATTTTTATTACTTTTCTGATTTATAGCCTTATATCAATAAATAACTAATAGTAAAATAATAATATATTACTGTATAAATAGTTTTATTTCTGATATTAAGAAATGGAAATGAGTAACAAGTGTCCTGTCACATGGCCAAATGATCTGCAACTAACCTGGAAGATCATGCCATCTAAGAGTTGACCCTGTAGTCCCATGAGAAGCTTCTCAAACGGTCTCAGCTTGGATTCCTCCATCCCAAACCTCTGAGGGTTATGATGTACCGATTTCAACATCCTGCAATTAAATTTGTACATAAATAATATTAATACATCTGGGCTTCAGTGTCACCAAGAAATTGTTTACCCTTGGTGCAAGTTGATTGAAATATGGTCTTGAGACATCCAAGGGATGATGTAGAAGGATTAACGATAAAGTTGAGTTCTGGTCATGAGATTGAACTTTGAAAGAAACTGTCTCAAAGCAATTGGAAAAGGTTGATTATATAGCACATAAGAATTGGTATATACTGTAAGGTTTTGGAATCACCAAAACGATAAGAAATTGACTAAATCCTCCTGAGAGTCACATGCACTGCACAAAGAAATGTGTATGGGACTACACTCAAATGTTTGGCCCAAACATTTCAGCTGTATCGTGTCATTTTGAATGTGAGGGCATTTAAAGAGCAATCCTTTTCCGGGTACATATCTAATATGATAACCTTCCAAACTTACATAAAAAGAATGAGAATGATCACAAATTATTTTTTACCTTTCTCAGAACTCAAGCTTCCCTTTAATGCAATTTTAACAAGATCGCAAAGACTTTCAAGAAATCAACCTTGGGCAATTTCAATAGCCTTCGTTTCCTATCACCTTTTGAAATACACTTGGTATTGGCACCAAGGGTGCTATGCACCAGCAAGAACCACAAATACATCAATCCACTGTCCAAAGCAAAAGGCTGTGAAAAACTAATGTCCACATTCTCTAATCCAATTTATATACAATAACTTCTCAGTCCATAGCAAAAAACAAAACAAAAACAAGTAGTACCTACATGTATTATCAGTTTGATAATACTTTGATGTGACATTAATTTATTAACAGATTTATGTGTTAAGGTTGTAAAATGCTGTGAACAAAAATGAAGTATTCTTGATAAAACAAGTAGTGAAGTTGCAGGTGATTCCAGGAAACATTGATCATCCTTTGCTTAATTAACACAGACCAAGCACATTTCATATCCTTTCTCTTTTCTTTTCTCCATGCTGAAATTAATCTCAGCAAGAAGTATACATGTTCAATATGACAATATCTCTGACTGCACTAAAGATAAATGATAATATGAACCAGTGTGAATGTGCCAGTGTGAATCATGAGTAGATGCCAAAGAAGCAGTGAAATAAAAATAAGAAAACAAGTAACAACATGAAATAGAACGAATTCAAGGGTAACACTTTTGACAAGAATTGTTTGAGCACCTAGGTTTTAGAGTAAGATTTTAAAGTACTAACCTCTTGTAGAGTGTCCAGTGATCCCTGAGTGTGGCTTGATTGGCAACAATCTCATCTAGCGTGATCAAGATACGGAGGAGCTCACCCAGGTACTCATAAGTCGTCTGAGAGAAATTAAAAGGTTGAGCATTGTTATTGTGTGTGATACATCAGTTAAATCAATTCATGATGGAAGGGACAATTTATGTCTTCATGATAGATAATAAAATACAATCACAAGAATACTCTCTGAGTAATGTTAATAAAAATAATGATAATATAACAACATTAACAACAACATAATAATATCTACAAAGAAAACTATTTTGTTGTTGTTGTATCAGATATACATGTAACTTTAAAATATTTTCTGCTATAAGTGAACACACCCCTTCTTTCCTTTCACAATCAAAGGCAACTGTAAACTATAGATTGTAATTGCATGAATATGGAAACATTGGTTTGTCTCTTATCATTATTTTTCTACCCCCTATACATAAATACCACACGTAATCAGATAAATAGCATTCTGAATTTCTCAGTTTTTCTCTGTTTTCTTCAAGTATGCAATGGAATAGAATCTTTTTATTCTTTACTGATTTGTAGAATCTAATACTCACAAGAAAATGCACATGAGTAACATCAATGATCTTTGGTGCAGTCCTGCAATACAAACAGAGAAATAGTTACATGTACATGACAAAAACAATCTCATTCTTTCACCTACAATGCTTTATATTTACATGTATCCTACTATCTTTATTAAAGATAAAGTTGAGTTCTGGTCATGCGATTACATTGTGAAAGAAACTGTCTGAAAGCAATTGGGAAATGTTGATTACTTCTACAATAGAACTGGTGTATACTGTGAGGTTTTAAAATCATCAAAATGATAAGAAATTGACCCAATCTCGCTGAAAAGAATATGCACTGCACACAGAAATGGGTATATCGGACTGCACAAACAATGTGGCATGAATGTTCGGCACGAACGCTTCAGCTATTTCTCGTCATATTTCGAATATGAGGGCAGTTGAAGAACAATCCTTTGCAGTGGACATTTCTCCTATGATGTTCTTTCAAATGGACATAAAAGGAATGAGATGGCTTACAAAAATTATTTTTCACCTTTCCCAGAACTCAATCTTTTCTTTAAGAGTTCTGCTGTAACATTACTACAAAGTGTTAAATTATCCATCAAATACTCATATAGGGCTTCAGTCATGATGAATGAATGCCACATGTACATTACATCAATATGCATCTTATTTCATCAAATGTTTAATAATGAACATGGGAAATTAAAGTTCAAAAGATCTGAGATGACTTCTTTTCATAAAAAAAATGTTGAATTATTGACTTACTTTGCATTGTTATACAAGGCAGCAAGTTGGTCCACCATGTTCTTCACAACTTCATAGCAACGGTTCACGTAGCATGACAACTCCTTTATCAACAACAGACAAATGGAAAAAAAAAACATTTTTCATGAATCTTGATAGATAGGAATAGCATGGTGTTGGTTAGCAACAGCTGAAATAATCATTCCATTTAGGATGATATCTTATGGGACATCAATATTTACAGACATAAACTTGTTTACATCTATGTCAGCACCAAAATGACGACAACACTATCTTCATAACCATCTGCCAAGGGTTTTTGAATTCTTTTTATTACACTATTTTCTAAGCCATGTCCTAAACCCATTAAGATATAACTAAGCAATGACAAAAGGAAGACTACTCTACTAATTCTATAAAGCATCGAGTCTTCAATCATAACCCACAGATTATGAGCATTCTGATGAGATTAACCCCATCTGTGCCATGGGCGACGAATCTCGCCCAAGAACATGAGCAATCAACAATAAGTTTGGACCAAGAATAGCGAACTTTTTCTCCCTTAAACAGAAATCGCCACCCTCATAGTAAAGATTATTCATATGAAAGTTAGTTTATGTCTAAATTATCAAAGAAAAAAAGCAATACAAGTCAAAATTTAGATCCCAAAAGTTAATTCAAGACCTCTGTTAAGAAAAGTGGTGGCAGTCACTGTGGCACAGAAGGGGTATAACCTCCCCAATCCCCTTCAGGCCCTCTAAACTTCTATTACGTACACAGACTCTTGAGATTTTCCATTGAAATACATTTAGGAATGAGGAATCTTCAAAATTTTGCCATCATCCCTCTTAAGAAGCTGTTAAAAAAGTCTTGTTTCATTGGACATTACATGTATATGTACAAACAACAGGTACATGCAAATTGAACAAACTATAGTATGTCTCTACATAGGTAGGTCTACTCAAAAGATAACTGCAGTAGCTGGAAAGCTTTTTTTTTTAAGATCTTTTTAAAGCAGAGCCACATTAAGACGTATTGCCATACATATGAGTGTAACATGTATAAGCTCTTCATTGCATGTATGGGCAGATTATCATTTATTCTATACACTTCCCACATTCCTCATCCTTGGGGATAGACTTAACTCTGTCTTACAGCCAGGAGGCCACATCTGAAATGTCAAATCAGTGACACACACAATTTCCTCTGAGACGTATACAAGATGTCATTCAACGTACACATGTATGTAACCCTGATTGTTTATCTGTATATGTGAACGTCAAGGTACTATGCATGGGACTTTTACATGCAAAGTGTCAGCAAGCCTTATGAAGAAAGTTGATTATGAACAATTGATAAACATACACGTACAACAACATATGACTTTAACGTGCATGGACAAGCCCTTTGAGTTATGATAGATCCCTTTTGTGTCCCTGCCCTTAAGTGGGGATAATTATTTTTGTTAATTTTTTTTTGTTTAAATCAAACCCATGGTTGCAATAAATGAATAAAAAAAGGAAATTATAATAACCCTTCAAAACACAAAATAGGAAAAGATAACATACATTTTACATACAGGTACACTATTTTTTTTTCATAATAGCTTTCTGCAAGTGATTAATCTTTTCATTTACATAACAACTGGGCAACATAAACAATCACAATCCTTAAACAGCCTTTTTATTTGACCATGTCAGAGGTGACAGAATTAAACCGACTCCTCATCCTGTTATAAGGAAAGGGTAATTAACCCTTTCAGGAAGGAATTATTTCAGGGCTAAATTGATCACAATTTGTTCTTCAACTTGGTAACAATAATATTTTCTTTAAGTGCTACATGGTTCTAATAAGGTGTAATGTCTTTGAAAATATACATGGTTAGGAATCTTGTAAAAAAAGTTGAAAAAATTGCCAATTTTGATAAAAAACAATGATTTTGAACCTTTCAATGTGTTGCCAATTGAGGAGTTTAAAGCTTAATTTTTGTTTTTAGAATTCCTGGCATCAAATCCAATATGGTCATGCAACAAAAATGGACATAGTTTGTGCAGAAATTTATGCCCTTTCTACTCATGTATGTGGTATATTTTTTAGAGCTCAGAATCCAAAGTTATTGAGCCAAACCACAAAATGTGATCAATTGTCTCGAAAGGGTTAAGAGTGAGTGGGTAGTTGTATCCTCACCTGTAAGAAGGGCATAAGACGTCCCATCTGTACCTGTGCCTCTCCTTCTTCCAAACCTGACTCTGGTTCTGTGCATCAAAAAGAATTGCATTTAGTGAAGTATCAGCGATACTTTTCATGGTGGAGAGACTGAATTGTAGGTTTAGTTTTTACATGCTGTAACCCTGCAAAACTAAACCTACATGTACAAGAATTGCATAGTTATACTGTGTTAGGGTTTATTTACATTTATATGGACACACCATTACCATTCAAATCAATTCTCTTTTTTCGTTACAAATCTTATCATTTTGTCTTACGGTGATTTCATAAATTTAAAAAATGTTAGAATAATTGACAGCAAAAATGTGAAAACTTGTCTAGAATTGTAAGAGTCAAATATCCATATAAAAGCAAAAAAAGCAGAACTTTCTTCCAAACCAAGCAATATGTACCGGTATACAGAATTTCACATGTAGGCAATAATCAGGTTTATATGTTTACAACTTAAAGTAATCATAATCCTAAAGAAATTTCTCCACACTTGGAGATAAAGACATTGAATGTAAGAACTTTTACAGCTCTATGCAGCAAATGTTTTATCAACATGAAATCTGACACTTCAAAAGCAATTATTTCAAAAGCGACAAATGAAGAATTATTAGGCTTATACAAAAAATATGGAATTTTTTTAGGTGTGTAAATTTCCATAGCAGATGAAATGTATGCCTGTTTTTGTTTGTTTCACAGTAAATGTCATACCAATGGTACAATATAGGGCCATTTTGAGGTTAACCCATTAATTCCACATCCTACATTTTTTTGTCAACTACTACATGCATACCCTACATGTACATATCGACATGACCTCATGACCCAACCCCTCCTCCCCCCCCCCCCCCCCCCAAACCTGACACGGTGCCAAACAGGGTACATGAGTCAAAATTTGTAATCCTCAATACCAGGATTAACATGTGTCATCAATTCACTGGGGTTATCTCCCAATCTCTATACCTTATCTAAGCCCACATGGTGGTATTAGCAATTTATTTTCCCCTTTTAGCTAATTAGCACCTTACAGCCATAAGTTTTAGGACATGTTCAATTTGACCAACTATTTGATTCCATAGCATTTTAAGCTCTACTAGGAAACAAATCTGAGTATCCCCCTACATAAAAGATAATATTAAAGGCCAAGTCCACACTAATATCAAGTTGATTTGAATAAATAGAGCAAAATTAAACAGGCATAATAGTGAAAATTTCACTGAAATCGGATACAAAATAAGAAAGTTACAGCATTTTGAAGTTTTGCATTATTTCATGAAACAGTGATATGCATAACATGGGCGGTATGCAAATGAGTGAACCAATGATGTCACACACTCACTTTTCCTTATGTATTTTATATGAAATTTCAAATATTTCAATTTTTATGGATGTGATAATAAAGAGTCTCTCCCTTGTATCAAAATAAGTTACAATAATTATGATTTTACATGTTCCACAAGGAGTCAAACCATTTTTTACATTATTGAAGCAAAAAATTGAAATATATGATTTTCATATAATAAAATACATAGGGAAAAGTGAGTGTGTGACATCATCGGTTCACTCATTTGCATACCGCCCATGTTATGCATATCACTGTTTCAAGAAATAATGCAAAACTTCAAAATGCCGTAACTTTCTTATTTTACATCCGATTTCAATAAAATTTTCACTGTTACGCTTGTTTAATTTTACTCTATTTATTCAAATCAACTTGATGTTAGTGTGGATTTGGCCTTTAATAATGTGTACAAGTCCTGGGGCATGTAACATAAAGAGATAAATCAATCTTACGATTGATATCAATCATAATTCTATGGCAAATCATGTACATACTAAAAAGTTACATGTACAATTGATCATAAGATTGATTGTATCTCTTGATGTTACAGGCCCCAGCATCCTTACATGACTTCCCTACAATAACGGATATCCTCAGACAATGCCGAAAATGTTGAGTTGAAAGGATTTACAAACACACATTTAAACAGATTCTGACAATACACATTCCGTTAAATACACGTTCTGACTTTGTCATGTAATTTGCCACTGAATTCCCCTTTTTTCACTATCTTTATTTTAATACATGTATTATCCTAATACAACCATCACAAATTTCAATGTTAAGATATATATTTTGTTTTATGACTCTTTCCATGAGTCCGAATAACCAGAATATAATTTCAAGAGTTCCAGATCACTCAAATACACTGTACTGCTATGGGTTAAAATCATATCTCTAACTTTTCAGTATTTATGTTAGGTAAAATGTATTTACAAAACCACTGATTTTATTTAATTTCTGAAGAGCAACTTGTGCATTGTACATTGTTTACATAAAGATTCACGTCTGGTTTAATGTTCAATAGTACAATGTTTCTACTAATGATGTTACGCTAGCTTAGATTTAATTTCCAAAGAATGACACATGGTTTTTATGAAGATTTGTATCCAAAATAGTACTGTACAAAGAGCATCAGTCATAAAATTGTATTGTCAAACAAAATCATAATACTTACCACCTTCTCCATAGAATATGAGTGCAGGGTAGAACTTGTGTGTGGCCTGGAGGGAAAAAAGGACAAGAAAGAATTCTTGAAGTAATGCTTGAACTGCTCTTCAAATAAAGACATGCTAATTGAACTAGGTAGAATAGAATATATTCATACATCAATGATCCTACTACATTCCATAATCAAAGTAATTCCACATACATGGCACAGAACATTCACATGTACATGCACATGTATACTTGTATAAAATTCTGTTTAAGGATATCAACATTTTATATGCTAATATCTTCCTATCTCATAAACATCCTTTAAAGGCCATACTGTAAGGCTGACACTCGACAACTAAATAATACTTCTGAGAATACATTCTACATGTGTACGTCAATTCCAATTGC
This sequence comes from Heliocidaris tuberculata, assembly GCA_025618425.1. Lineage (NCBI taxonomy): Eukaryota > Metazoa > Echinodermata > Echinoidea > Camarodonta > Echinometridae > Heliocidaris > Heliocidaris tuberculata. Next base: position 47,185,957 of record CM046832.1, read on the forward strand.
CAATATTTTGTAGAACTTAGATAAAAATCTTCCATTGTAGTCAATACCAATACAACATACAAAGTTTGGTCTTATGTACAGATTACAAAAGTCATGGGCTTACTTTGCCAGTAAGGTTTCATTGCAGTTTTGATAACTCAATAAATCAAGGGATAGAAGGAATAGAAACCAATTAAAAATGCTGAAGTAAGGGCCCCTGATCTGAGACAACCACTTACAAAACTGATAAGAAGTCCATTCTGGAAAAATCTTTCCTCTATACTTACCTCATATTTCAGTTGGTCTACTTCACAGCAAAGAGATGCAAATACTGTGATGACTTTGTTGAAGATCTGTATATGACAAGGATTCAAGAAACATACACTTAAGTTCACCCAGAACATAACCCACTTAAAAAAAAAAAAAAAATCATGATAATCACATGGAAAAATAGATGAATAAAATATAATTATTCTAAATATTTAAGAAAATTTAATCCTCTTGCAGTCTTGTGATTACCAGCCTACAGTGCCTTTGATTTAATTTCTGATAATCATAATATTGAGTATTTAATAAAGAGAGCCATTTCTATTACCAAAATGCTCAAGACGCTCGAAAAATATTTAAACAATATATCTGTACATGTACTGTAATTTAATATAATGCAGAGTACACTGAAATCAGGAAACAAGTAGTTGAGATAAAGATGCAATCAGGAAATACACATGGATAATATAAATACAATGTGGATACATGTATACAAAAGTAACATTTATTTAATGACTCAAATTTTGAACAAGGGTGTTTTTAGTGAAAGCTTAAAAGAGTGGTATTGTCAATGTAAGTTAACAGAGTATGTATTTTTTTACAACTATGTACACCTATTCTACAGTATTTGAATTCGACCAACAGATGATTTCAGTGTTACATAAGGTGCTTCAAATTGTTTCTGTTGGGTACAAAATTGACAGAGAAAGTCTGGTAAGTAATTTGTAGAAGACACACAGGCTCAGTGAATAGCACAATATACTGAGGATCAGTATATCAGTATATGATAACTGCACATCACTGAAGGTATTAGAAGAAGTCACAGGGATCAAGTTGTCAAGACCAAGCATAGGCTGCATCAAATTTCCTTTAGCCAAATGTCAAAATCGTTTGTTATAATACTGAAAGTCTAAATCAGATTTGGCCTTTTGCATTTTACATGTATGTGTATGCTTTGATGATTGTACAAAACATATCTTAACTAAAATACTTGCTAAATAGCCTATGCACGTGCAATAATGTACATCTATCCATTCAATGAACACTACAGGGCTTGATAAGGGGTAGAACATGATGTATCGGTATGTATACCATGAGACGTCACTATTTATTTTGTGACTAAATAAATAAATTGATAAGCCTAAAATCATATCTTTTCTGCTGGATGAAACTATTAATTTCTGTCTACCATGACACAATTTTGGATTACTTTACAATCTATATGTAGACCCATTTCCTTGAATGAAGATTGCATGAACTACACCTTACAACTGAAAGTTCCTGTGTCTGAGCTCTTAACATAATACTCCACATACACATGTATACATTGTAAATATGCACACCCAAAAGAACCTCCATCCAACATTTACATCGTGGTCACATCTTCTACCATGAAAACTTGATTGTCTGGGGCATGGCGATCAACTATTGATCTGTCCCTAAGACCAGCAATGGGTACATCATGTATATAAAATAATATGCATGCGAAAGGTGGTGCAAAACATGCCTCAAATTTCTGATTTAGGGGTGAATAGAACTAGGTGATGAACAGTTCATAGGGTGAGTCGAACAGTTGAACACCAGGGGAGCTCTTTAAAGATGCAAAAGAGACAAAAAGTTTTGCGTAATCATAAAACTAAAAGATTGCAGTCTACAGCGTGTAATCTTATTTTTCGTCATTATTCCCCCTTTTATTGGTAAACCAAACTGGCAAAACAAAACTGGTCATACATGTAAGTCAAAATGGTCCAACATTCATTTTATAATGACTCAGCCGTAGTAAAACTTAGTAAATGCACTATCAACAATGGTTTGGACAGTATTTTCATGGACTAGTGGATCACATCATCAACTCATAGGATGAGTCAACAGCTGAACACCAGTTCAGCTCTTTAAAGATGCAAAACTGACAATTAAGAAGTTTTGCTTAATCATAAAACTAAAAGATTGCAGTCTACAGCATGTAATCTTATTTTTCGTCATTATTCCCCCTTTTATTGGTAAATCAAAACTGGTCATACATGGAAGTCAAAATGGTCCAACATTCATTTTATTTTAAAAAATTAATGACTCAGCCGTAGTAAAACTTAGTAAATGCACTATCAACAATGGTTTGGACAGTATTTTCATGGACTAGTGGATCACATCATCAACTCATAGGATGAGTCAACAACTGAACACCAGTTCAGCTCTTTAAAGATGCAAAACTGACAATTAAAAAGTTTTGCTTAATCATAAAACTAAAAGATTGCAGTCTACAGCATGTAATCTTATTTTTCGTCATTATTCCCCCTTTTATTGGTAAACCAAAACTGGTCATACATGGAAGTCAAAATGGTCCAAGATTCATTTTATTTTTAAAATTTAATGACTCGGCCTTAGTAAAACATGGTAAATGCACTAACATTGGTCTGTACAATTTTCATGGACTAGTGGATTACATCATCAACAAAAAGTACACAGTACCTCTTCATTCCCCCACTTTAATGTCCCTTTATCATTGCACAGGAACATTAGGGGTTTGCTCATGCTCATTTACGACTTTACGCAAACATCACCATGGCAATGCGATGACTAGTCTGCAAGCACAGACCCTAATTTGACACTTTATCAGAAAATCATTGTGTCTTGAGAGGAGCCTAATCCAGCTACCTACTGGTCTTGTCAATATAGGTCAGGAGCAGCTACAGTACATGGCCTATGGTAGCCTTACAGCGCAGACTCTTTTGTACGACTGACCAGGGTTTGTGCCTGCAAACTATGCGATGACTGCGTGGCATCCATTCCATTCCATGCACTTGTGTCTACTAGACATGTCCCATGCGAGGAATACAATGAAAATGTGTTTCTTACATATACCTTGTTGTCAGTCTTGATGAGGTCCAGTAATGAGGTCTGTTCACATGGTAGGTACTGTCAGATGGAACAAAAGACATGCATACGTTATATTCACACGGCTGGTACTGCCAGACAGAAAACATTTACAGTTGAGGCTTGTTAAAAAAGGATGTGGCAAACCACTATTTTGCATGTAAATTATACAGAGCCAGTGGGGGTGAAAAATGGGTAACATTACATGCAACAAAGGTACCTACACATACATGTGTTCACTTATCTGTGTGTTGTAAGATACAGAAACATGAAATGCACTAGCATTTATCATTTATCATATTTTCCTGCGGCATTTTTTTTTTGGGGGGGGGGTTAAAACATGTCACATGTGAACAAGGATTTGTGGTACGGTATTGCAAATGCCTTCTGAGATTTTGTCAGTTTCGGCACTGTCATTTCACAAATCTTCATTTGAGGCTCAACACTAGCATGGGTTGAAGGGGAAATTACCCCCCCCCCCCTCCCCATTTCATTCATAATGTTCTCAGTTTCTTTCAGATTATAGCGTATAAGTGAACTGTCAAGCCATGCTATCAATATGAAACACCAGATAGATAAATGTATGGACTATAAATTTTGTTTTTAGATAAAGAAAATCAAAATATTTTTGGGGAATATTCATCAGTATGTGTGCAGTAAATAGCCTGCCATATCATATGAAGAGTCAAAAGCTGAAAATTCTTAACAAAATTTACGCAAAATTTACACTAACAATAGTGTTCAGCTGATATTGATTGAAAGGTAATTTGATACAATCTGAGGCCAGATTAGGATATCGTACAATTGAGATGGTTTCACTTTCAGTGAAAGAGCCAGTTACGGTACAAGTGGTTTAGCCCAACATATTCTTAGACTTGGCATGTAACTTGAGAAGAACAGTGCTCCCTACATAATATTTTCTCTTCTTTACAATATAATTGAAAATATACCTGCTTAGATTCAGAAAGACTGACATACAGTATATTACTTACTTGCAATGAGATGGGATCTAGTGTGAAGTCCCACACATCCCCAATGGAGTCATCTAAGGCATCTTCAATTCCTTTCAACTGGGTGGCATACTCTTCCAGAAACTTGCCATACTTTCTGAGCTGCACCTCACCGACAATTTCTGTACAAGAAGAATAAAAATGTTGATTTACAATGAAAACTCTTTCCTCAAAGGGAAACGTTCGCACAGTCAAATCAAGTCAATTTTTCAACTTAACATGAAAATCTGCTAAAGATTCAATTATGGGCTGCATTCACACTACAAGAGATAAGAGCATTTTTTGCAGCATCACCATTAACTCTCCGTAAGACAGCACAAGTCAAAAGTTATAACTGCTCTGAGAAGCACCCCCTTTCAGAATTTCAGCCAAACTATGACCCTGTGGTAATCGAATAGCATGAAACGCTTCTTGTGTGTAGTATGAAATAAAGCAAAAACATAAATACAGGATGCAATTTCACAAACATAAGTGTCAAGGGAAACAAACCATTCTGCTGTTCATTTCTTCAGGGTCAGTCTATGACAGGCTTTTGGCCAGGATGTCAAAATCAGGTGTCCAAATTGAGAAATAGAGTGTCTGAAAAAGGTGTCTATTAAAATGATGTGGACTGAAAAAAAAAATAGAATGTCTTCCACAAAAATGGATTGTATTTTGGATACCCAGACACCCCCTGGCTAAAAGCCTGGTCTATAAGCACTCAGATTTGGAGTATAAATTACATAAATGTTAAAATGAATGAACTGGTGCTATTTTTAAAACCTTTACAGGCAAACTTGGGTATGGCAGATCACATTCATCAAAATGATAACCCTTCCACCCTTGGACTAGTCTGAATAACCTATTACAGGCAGTTTAACATGAAGGTCCCATATCTTGTCAACGTCAGACTTCTCTGAGAGTTTCTGTAACGTTAACCGGACCAGTGCGTCTCGTCACAGGAAGCTACAATTAGGGTGTAAGGATGTGCACCAGGACTTCCATACATGCTCCCTGACTTCAATAGGAATGTAGTTTGTACAATGTATGTTGAGATGCTTGGATGGTTAACCCTGTATCTCTACAAGACTACGTGTAGTCTGCATATAAAGCTACACTGAGTATTCAACAAACAGGTGTACATGTACAATGTAGGGCACATTTTGTATGTAATCCCATCTCTTTTTATCGTAACATGAGTCATGGCTCTTGACACCTACAATCTACCATAAGTTTCTAAGAGATTAGTACCACTTCCTTCTCTACAAATATATAAATCTTGTCCTAAACTGTAAGAACAAGCATAAATCATGATCAACTACAACCTATTAAATCTTTTATCACACAGGTAAATACATGTAAGGGATGTTGCACTGTAGAAAAGAAAATTTAATCCAAAAGTATACATGTACATGTAGCATCCTGACTCTAGATAGGTCCAGAATAAATTCCACAATTGATCAAAACACTTAGGTAGACAAAGATATTTGTCAAGGACACAAATGTTTTGATATTGTATATCTCTTGAATGATGCTACATGTACATGCATAATCAAAAGGTTCACAAAATGATAGTAATTTCTTTGAAATCTATGTCAATGCTTATATTAGCATCACAGGATAAGTAAATTTCCACCTCAAACACAATCATTACTGAAAACTGTCAGCGTTATTTTCACTTCATAACAAATAAAATTATTTTAATCATATCCACATGGATCTCCTTCGAATGTTAGAAAATGCAGGGATTCAATTTTTTCCAAACATCTATAATACCTCTTTTTTTTTGTCTTTTTTTTTGTTTTTTGGGGGGGGCCTATCTACAACTACGACAATTAACATTTGTTCCTTTTAAAAGTACACATCCATGCTCAATCTCTTTCCTAATCACAGTAAACAGCAAAATAAAGTGAGACATAAACTTGATACGTACATCACATAACTCATCAGCCTGTATTTTTACCAAACCAACTAGACAGATTGGCTTCAAGCCAATCTGTCTAAATCGAATAAATGATTAAGTAAAATCGAGTAAAAGCAATTAAGAGCTTTGTCTATTAAAGTTCCTTGATTTAATGTGACATTTAGACTAATTCAAAAATCCTTTTTAGGTTATAAATACTTATTAGGCCATCATGTTTGATTACTCAAACACATACTGATCATAATACAATCTGCTTTGGTGATGGGATGCTTAGGCGAATTCATCATGGACCACAATGTCGGATACTAAAATTCTTGCTGAAAATGTGACTTAATTCTAAAGGTGTATGCAATCCCTTTGTACTACTTAGACATCTATTTTGCACGACAGTCAAAGTTCAAGTATACATGTATGCAAGATTTTGTCCAATACCATATTTTTTGCTCTTCAAGACTGTAAAAATACAGTAGAGCTCTACAGTAATCAATGAATGCTTTATCCTCTTCCTTGAGGGGCATGTTTATTTCACTGAAATAAGATATTATCAAGATGACATACACATTCCACATTATACTGGTGTGCTCAATACAGTATGCTAAGTTTTACACCACATAGGCTTGGGACTACAGGAATGCAAATAGTTACTAACTTAATACTATTTTTCAAAATCCTTTTTCTGAATGTTTCACTGCACTGGAACTTTCGAAAGAGGTCATGAAAATCCTTGAAACACAACAAAAAAGGACAAAGTAAATGTTTAAAATTTCATGTGCTCTTTCTGTACAATGCCTTTCATGTCCTGTCTTGTATCCTTTCTGTCATGCTCAACTGTATGTCTGCCATTTTCTTCCAAAGTCAAGTGACATCCTAATTCATAAATGTAGCTCATAGTATGTACATGTATGCCTTAATTATATGTACAATGTACTCCAACAATATTACATACAATTTTACTACATGTACAGATTTACGATCCAGAAAACCACACATTTTCTGCATCTAATAAACAATAGAGTTTCTATACTTTGGCCATAAGAATTAAGAATTATCTTTCTAATGGAAATGGAAATACATTACCATGATCTAAATTTGCCACTCTTCACCCAGTTGAAGTCAGGGGTATCTATCCATTTTGTTGATGGGAGGGGAAAAAACAGCCTCACTTGATTCTTCTAATGCCTCTTAACTACATGTACCAACTTCTCCACGGTTACATGAAGCAGGGAAAATTGGAGAATTTGCCCGGGGAGCTTGTGGCAAAATTTAAGTCTAACTGTGTAATACCTTTTGTATTTCATTTTTTGGAACGTTTCATTTCCCGAGTTTTGCATCATTTTTCCTTATTTTATTTTACACCTCAGGATTTATTGGGTTGCCCCCCCCCCCCCATGCCACCCCAGGATCGACACCCCTGGATGAAGTAGACGGGTACCCAGTAGGAAAAAATTCCCTGAAAAATAAAAACTTGAATGCTTCAGTGCCTTCTCAGGGTAGCTCGGCTAAATCCTAGGGTAAAAAACGCTTTATACACCCAACCATATTATTATTATTATTAATATTATTGTTATTATCATTATTATTATTATTATTATCATCATCATCATTACTACTATTAATATCATTATCATCATTACTATTATAATTGTTGTTTTTGTTGTCTTTATTATTATTAGTATTTATTATTATTCTGTCAAAACATATCTGATAATCTGCATTATTCTGACAAGCTAGATCTTGGCTAAAAAAGATACTGTGCATTTGAAGTTGATGGAATAGTCCAATGCTTTTATCATATATTTGCTTTCGTAATTGTTTACAAGATAATGTAGACAGTGGATAAATGAAATAAATATCACGTGTGCAATGCCAATGGTACTCCATCAGTACCCTTCCTCTCAAATCTCAAATGGCCAATATGGGGAGCTGGCTTTCTATTCTTTCAATTCACCTTCCAGGCTAGGCTCTTTTTGATCATTCAATGACAATCATATGTTTGCTGTGTCGCTTTTATTTTTAATAATTTTATCTTATTAAGCAGTGTTAAGCAGTTGAGGCCCACTTGGGAGACAGTCTCTGATATTGGCTTTGCTAACAAGAGGACACTTGAAACAACAGCAACAAGGCACTTTTTCCCAGCCAAATTTTTTCCTGAGATCGGAAGCCCATTTGTTTTTGTGTGGATCATAACGAAAATGCTTTAAAAAAAAATTATCAAAGGTATTTAGACCTGGCATTCAAGAGGGCGCTTTCAAAATGCATGTGCTGGCGGACACTACAGTGCAAGTTGCCCATTTGATACCAACATTATTCGACGCTTACGCAGATGCCATGTCCCGAATGCTGATTCTCATGGTACGTGTGCATATCCCAATATATTGATAAGCTGTATACTGTACCGGTACGGTACATATACTTAGCAAGTGCACACACTGTACTGCACCGTGGGTGGATCTACCACTTTGATTGACAGCTGCATGCGACTTACATCGTCAATCTTCATAATGAAAATGGCGAGTATCACACCATCCAACTGCGCCCTCTCAAGTGCCAGGTTTAAATCCCTTTAAAGTAGTCTACACAGTCAAAAGGAGTAATTTTTCATGAAGACATGAACAATCTACTTATCACATTTTCAAGTTGAGCCAAGCCCAAGGACAGGTAGGCCTAATCCCTTTTCAGCAAATATAATTTATAAACAAAGAAAATTGGTAGACCTATCTGAAATTGAAAAGGGAGTTTGTCTCACAAACAGCTACCAAAATGCTGACAAAAGTCTCTCACAATTAAGATAGTCTCCCAAATGGGAAAGAGTCTCTCATAAAGTCATATTGACCGCGGCCGCGCTGACAGTTTTATTTAAGTTTTACTGTCAAGAAAAGTCTTTCTATTTTTTATTCACTTTTAAAGTTTTAATAATAATATTAGTCACATTTTTTGGCTTCTTCGGTTCTTATGACTAGAAGTAGAACAATTATGAGACCATAATCAACACATTTGATTTTAATTTCTGTACCACTACCATTACTAAATCAGGTAGCCAAAATGGACATCAACAATACACAAATACCAACCGAGTTCCACTGACGGCCGTGCCCGGGCCGGGGAATTCGGAACCACCCCCTTTAATTTGGCCTCATTACAAACCTACAGTACGGTACAGGCTACACTACAGAAGCATACAGTAAAAACAGCTCTCTTGACTTCAGTCATAATTAACATCGCACAGCAACATTTTCACCTCTGTGCTACAAGCGTAAAATCATTCGAATACTCACTCAAAGAACCGTCATCAAATTTATCAAATTCCCAGCCAGATTTAGATTCTCCCGTCATTTTAGGTTAAATTCGTAGGTTTCTCAGTATGGTAAATCACGGGATCCGGTCAAAATTTTGCCGACAGGAAATTCACTGAAGTGTTGATTCGGCCCGAATAAACTCGTACTACATGCAGTCGCACCTGCCTGTAACGTGTGAACCTTGGTAATAAGATGATTTGTGTGAAAGCAGAAAAACCGGGCAGAAAAATAAGAAAAACAGGATGGTGAAAGTTTGAAAGAAATCGGACAAGGAATAAGAAAGTTATGGATGTTTGAAAAATGACATCACTACATCTATGCGAATTTCATATAGGCAATTTGGTGAGCCGATTGTGACATACTTGTGGACAACTCTCCCGTTTGTCGAACCGTCACATTTCTCCGAAGCGCCTTTACCCTAGGGGTAGTACTCATAATATATTGGAGATAGCATATTGTTATAGGTCCTCATGAAAGAAAAAGATCCTACTGAGTAATGAATTTTGAAGAAAAAAAAAATGAAATTTTAGTCATTTTGTGTGTTGGAGCGAACGGGGGGAGTTGTCCGCAACTACATCACAGTGACATTACCTATTCGGCCAATTTGAAATTCCCATATGTATAGTGATTACAACTTTCAAAAATTCATAACTTTCTTATTTCTTGTCCGATTTCGTTCAAACCTTCATCAATATGCTTCTCTGATTTTTCCTCTTTCTTTCAGAACAACTTGCCATTAAGGTTGGATTTCCTTTTAACTGGGGAAAGAAAAACACTGCCCCCCCCCCCCCCCCCTCCAGCCCTCTTCCCCACCCTTCCCACAAGTCATGATTGGTGGATATAGTTTTTACCTATACTTTATACCCGGTGCACACGATGCGTCAATTCGAACATGCTATTATACTTACGCTAATCAATTTGCGAATGCCTGCCTACAAAATTGCACTAGGCACTTGCATAGCCAAAGGGGAGGGTGGCACAATACCCTCACACCAGGGGCCGCGGAGCGTTTTTGAAAGGGGAGGGCGGGGAGGGCTGATTTGATTTCACTCATTAATGACAATTTTCGAACCCCTTTCCGAGGCCTTATGACACGTGTCTAATCAAAAAAGTGGGGGCTGCAGCCTCCCCCCCCCCCTCTTTTCCGTGGCCCATGCATAATGCCTTTGTCTATAGATTTGAAATTTCTTCGAACGGTAGAAAATTGAACACACAAAATGAAATAGACCTACCGACAAAATGTGTGATCTACCAAAATAAAAAATGAAAGTAGTTTTTTGTAAACTCGCTCGCTTCGCTCGCTCAAATAGCAATGTTATTTTAGATACAACACATGTCAGTCCATTTGAATATTTCATTTATAAGTTTATTACATTCTATATAACTATAGGGCAACATAAGTTATGAGATTTTATGAGATGAAGCAGGTACTTTAGGTCTATAGTTGTAACACAAATTTTGAAGAAAATAATTGGGAACCGTCACCTCAGAGTTGGGCATCAAGGTCGTTTAATATTATACCAGTATTTTTCTGGAAGAAATTACGTTGTCACTGCATCGAAATATCTACATTTGAGTTTGTTTGTTTTTTTCTTTTCAGCCGGAGGGTTCGTGTCCCCTAACCCCTTACCCACATCCAGATTCATATACGCGACTATATAGAATAATTCTTAAGCTACTAGTATTCAGGCAACCATCAAATCACTGTTGGGCAGTTTTCTTATATCATTTAGGTTATGTCGTTTTTCCGAAGGTTCATAATTCCAAATGTTCGTTTTTCCGAAGATTCGTATTTCCGAGCGAAGGTTCGTTACTCCGACGGTTCGTAATTCGGAAGGTTCATAATTCCGAAAATGAAAAAGGGTTCATCAGTCCGAAAATGAAATAGGGTTCATAATTCTTAAAATGAAAAATGGTTCATATTTCCGAAGGTTCGTAATTCCGAAAAGTCATAGGACTCTATTGGATTTTCAGAATTACGAACCTTCGGAATTACGAACCCTATTTCATTTTCAAAATTACGAACCTTCGGAATTATGAACCCTATTTCATTTTCGGAATTATGAACTCCCCTCTATGGGAAATTCGTGTTTCGAACCTTCGGAAAGTCGAGTACCTGCACCCATCATTTATAATGGCAAAATTTTCTGCAATACTATATGCTCCATCAATGGTGGTAACGAAGTCTAAAAAAAATCTCGCTCACTTCGCCCCCTGTTATATCTTATATAAAAACTAAAAAGTCAATAATTTGGGCAATACGATAGCCCGCTCCATAAGAATATGAGAGGGACGGCGGATCCATGGATTTGGTAAAAGGAGCATAGATCTTTTGACTGAAGAAAAAAAAAGTTATTATATTATTATTACTCAAAAAATTTCTCTAACTAGCAACAAAAATACCATAATTTTAGCCGTGCCTTTTTGCCTTTTGGGTAAAAAAATAAAAGCGGGCGCGCATTTTTGGTTGTGGACTATGATCTGGGGCACGGGCCGGCTGTGCCCCTCCCCCCAGTATGTGTACCATGGCACTATAACCCCCCCTCTCTCTCTCTCTCTCTCTTTCTTCTTCTTCTTCTTCTTCTTCTTTTTTTCTTCTTCTCTTCTCTCCTCTCTGATCTCATTTAAAATCTCTACCATTTTTTTTAATTGTCTGTAGGCCAATATGTGCAGTCCTGTATGTGCAAAGTTTCTTTCTGTTTGTTTTGTTTATTTGAGTTTTCGATGATTGATCCATATGGGCCTATCGATACGTGAAGGAAATTGCCGAATGGGAATATGCTCACGCGTATAAAAGCAAGCGAGGGCACCCCACCCCTCATATCTCTCCAACAGCAACAACAACAAACACCAAACAACATGCCAAGCAACAACAACAAGCAACAACATTAACAACAACGTAACAGCAATCTCTAAAACGATGTTTTTAGTGAACAAGATTATTAAAGAAAGGTTTTCTGCTCGATTGACGGCATTATGCCATTCGACCTCACATGCACTGCTGAGCTGCATATCCATTATGCATGGACGTGGACCATCAGATACCTATATTTTCAAAAGATAAACAGTATGTATTAAGGAAAATTCTATCGAAACATGTGGAGATAAAAATTTAGTGTCTTTAAGTTCATGATCAAGGCGAAACTGAAATACCATCAAACATACGAATCAAATGATGTATACAGGAAAACGGGCGTCAACCCGGGCGTCAATATGGCATGCATACGTCATGGAAGGACGGAAATAGGCGCATCCATTCGCGTCAAAACAAAACGCATGCCTCAAGACATGTCATACGAATCAGGGCCCCGTCTTATAAAGAATTGCGATTGATTAATTGCAAATAATTTGCAACTGATATCAATCGCAAATATGTACTTAAGAGATAGGAGATTGGGAATTTGCGATTGATTGGAGGACTTGCGATCGATTCGAATCAATCACAACTCTTTATAAGACAGGGCCCTGATATTTAAAAAAAAAAAAATTGATGTTGACGGTCCGTGACAAAACTAATGAGTGCTCATCGAACTGGGCGTTGTGGCGTGCGCCTGTCAGCGGACCCAGGTTCGGGACTGACTCACGTCTTTCGGATCTGATTGATACACGTCTGTAAAAACCCAATTACACACACACACACAACAATATTTGTCAGGATCTTTCTGATTTAGTGTGATTAGTGTGATTCTATTTGAGTGTGTGTGTGTTTTTTTTCTCCCCCAATTGAGAAAAATAATGGTGCAGTGGGTTGATGCTTCGTGTGCAGACTGAGCCTATATAGGCTGATAACAGATGCATGTGTTGCTACTGCTATACTCAGTCAAATGATTTACGAGAATAATAAAAGTTATGAAGAAGGATTAGTGTTGAATAATGACAATAGGCTCGCACTTTACACCTTTCCCTTTCCACCGTATACTGTACGGAATTTGCCCCCGGCATTTGCCCCCCCCCCCCCCGATCATCAAAGTATCTCAATGGAGATATGTGTTTCATGTATGTTTCCATTTTCTGTCAGTCTAATTCAACTCGTGCAACACTCTTCACCCCCCCCCCCCCCCCACCCCTAATTGAGCGAGTTTTGGATGGGAGGAGAAATGGAACTTAATAATATTGCATTGTTAGCGATTTTTTCCCCAACCCACCCTAAGTTTCCCGCACGGGCCCTCCCCATTAAGAAGAAGCGAGCTTCGGAGTTCGGACGACTGTTGTTGTTTGTTGTTTTTGGTTTTTACGGCAGGGGCGGCGCTACAGGGGGGGGGCAGAGGAGGCGACCGCCCCCCTATGATTTTTCAAGTAGTGAAAAAAGAAAAAAAAAGAAGAAAAAAGAAGAAAAGGAGGAGAAAAGTGAAAAAAAGGGAAGAAAGAAGAAAGAGGAGTATTATTAAAGAGAGGTCTTAAACATATAACTCTATCATCTTTAGGTCGTCTTGCCCCTTCTATCAAAATACCCTGGCGTCGCCCCTGTTTTACGGTATACGGCGCTGTCATTCAAAATATGAATATTTACGCCATCTCAGTTGAGTTGTTAAAAAATAAGCCTTTTTATGACTTAATTATTTATTACTTTGTTTTCATCAGTGTAGTTGTTATAATAAACAGGCAAGAAGGTCTATAAGTGAGCGAACGAAGCGTGAACAATTTTTGAGACCGTTTATTTTGCCTAAGGTCAAAAACTTATGTACAGTGCCGAAATTGCGCATTATACATGATTACGCGATGCACCCCTTGATCAAATCTGGATCCATCAAACAGATCAAGGGATCGACCAAGCGGAACAATTTTCAAATTAGTTGGCATGTCGATATGATAACTTGCAGCATAATTTGTTTCAAAGAACCCTTAACATTGTATTTCTCATAATATTTTGCAGTTTATCAACTCGATCAGGCGCTGCCCATCCAATTTTCCTCTGAAGATAAACAGATTTTTGCCACAAAAATAGAGAAAAGTTGGGTAGAGTGAACAAAAACATTCTTCTTTTTTCTCTCCTACTCTGTTTCTCCCAATGGAACGAGTCGTCATCTAAATTTTTGACTGAGTTTTTCGGGCCGATTTTTACAAAACAATCACCAG